>JAAGEH010000045.1:44517149-44712182 GCA_011751065.1 Lasiurus cinereus | reverse complement strand
CCCCCCGAATAAGTCTGGGTGCCCAGGGACTTGCCCAGAACTGAAGTTCAGCACAGTCGGGAGCTTCTGTCTCCCGCTTGAGAAAGCCAGCCATGGACTTAGCCACCAGTCCTTTACATGTGCGTCTCTGTACCTCAGCCTTTTGTAGCTTCTCTGAGTCTCAGTGTGCTTTTCTCTTTTTTTCTAGTTGTAGTATTTCCAATCAGCCAGCTTTCCTGTGGCTCTGGATGGTGACTGTTTTGTCTTTTAGTTGTAGTTTTGAAATTGTTGTGTGAGGCAGCAGTTTAGGTGTTTACCTATGCTGCCATCTTGGTTTCTCCTCTATAGATCGGTTATTGATATAGTTCAAAATAATTTAGAGACAGCAGTATATTTTACTCTTAAATACAGTCCCATACATAATATGTGAGTTTAATGTTCTTTACAGTTTTTAAAATTTTGAAGTAAAATTTAAATATTGCTAAATGCATTTCTTAAGGGTATCAACCAACAAATTTTGATAAATGCATACATTAGTGTAACCCAATTGTTTTTTAAAACATAAAGATCATTATCATTACCCAGAAAGTTTTCTCAGACAACTCCAACTGGCACTCCTGAGGCAAGTAATGTTTTTTTTTCTTTTATAACTAGTTTGCTTGTTTTATAACTTCATATATATGGAATAATGTAGTGTGTGTGTCTGTGTGTGTGAGAGAGAGAGAGAAAGAGAGAGGGGAGGAAGGAGGGAGGGAGAAAGGAGATTTTTAGGTCTAAGAGTAGCATAATTTCATTGAGTTCAGAGAACATGTTCTATATGATGCCATACTCTTGCTTTGTCCCCTAATATATGGCAGTTTTCATAAATGTTATTAATAGGTATTTTCTTCTTGTTGGTTTTATGTTTCAGTTATCCTCATTAGTCATGTTATTTGTTTCTTAATTCTTTTAAAAATCTGTTGGTTTGAAGATGGCTGTCGACCAGAAGGCAGACTGCAAGATAGTGTGTGAGTGAGAAAACAAAGGAAGAATGTGTGGTAGCATGGGGAGTGTTTGTGAGATGAGGGAAAGCTGTACTCCAGGAGATTGTGGGGGACTGCTGGATGGGGCTTCTCTGACAGGGCAGCCCCACTGCTGCTGAGTTCCCTATCAGAGTGACCGGCTAGGAAGTGGAGACAGCGCCATCTTAAAGGGGAAAGTGGATGTTATCAGACGCCTGAACAGCCTGGGGAATCTACAACTACAGAACTCACCGAACAACTGCGAACTCGAGAACTCCGGGTCCAAATTGGCGCAAGCATGTGGATTCTCACAGAAAGGAGAGAGAGAACTACATAACAAGATGAGAGATAATCGGGAGACAAAGAAACAGCCCACATATGAAATAAAAGCAAGCATTACCAGAAAAGGAAATAAATGAAATGGAGGCAAGCAATCTGTCAGAGAAAGAATTCAGAGAAAAGGTCATAAAGTAGATGAAAAGAATGGAAGACAAATTTGACAATATGTGTAAGAACCAAGAGAAATCTAGAAGAACCAAGAAAATGACATTGCTGCTATAAAGAACTCAATAGAAACCATCAAAAGTAGACTAGAAGAAGAGGACCGCATCAGTGAGCTAGAAGATAAGGTAGAAAAAAATACCCAATTAGAGCAGCTTCTAGAAAAAAAAAAAAGCAGGAGGAGAGCCTAAGAGAAATTTGGGATTACATGAAACAAAACATGTGCATAATAGGGGTTCTAAAAGGAGAGGAAACTGAGCAAGGAATAGAAAACCTGTTTGAAGAAATAATGACAGAAAACTTACCTAATATAGGGAAGAAGAAACCCACACAAATCCAAGAAGCTCACAGAGTCCCAAGCAAAAGGAACCCCAAAAGAGTGATGCCAAGGCACATTATAATTAAATTGGAAAACATCAGTGGCAAAGTAAGAATCTTAAAAGCGGCCAGAGAGAGATAGAAAGTTACCTACAAAGGATCTCCCACCAGACTAGCGACTGATTTCTCAACAGAAAGTCATCAAGCCAGAAGGGAATGGAATGTAATATACAAAGTCATGCAAAGGAAGGGTCTGAATTCAAGAATATTGTATCCAGCAGGCTATCAATCAAAATTGAAGGTGGAATCAGGAGCTTCACAGACAAAAAAGGATTAAAGGAGTTCATTACCACCAAACCAGCATTGCAAGAAATTCTAAAGGGTCTGCTGTAAAAAAAGAAATAGGGGGAATCCAAGATGGCGGCATAGGTAAACACCTACACTACTGCCTCGCACAACATTTTCAAAACTACAACAAAAAGACAGAACGGACATTATCCAGAACCACAGGAAAGCTGGCTGAGTGGAAATTCTACAACTAGAGGGAAAGAGAGGGGCTCACGGAGACACAGAGGAGCTGCAAAAAGCTGAGGTACGGAGACGCACGCGTGGAGAGAGGGGGTGCCAGAGTACCTGGCTGGCTTTCTCTGGCAGGAGGGAAACGGAGACTCTCAAAGGCATTGAACCCCTTATCCTACGACACTAAACCCCAGATCCAGCCAAAACTCATACGGGGGAAGTTTGGACTGTGAAAAGAGAGAAGTGCACGGAAATTTAGGGGAGTCGCAAAAGATCAGAGGCCTGGTGGCGCGCACGGCACTGCGCGCAGGACAGACTGCTGATTGTGCCACTGGCTTTCGCGAGTGGGCTGGAGACAGACCCTCCCAACTGTGCCACTTCTAACTTCACTAAACCCCAGTTTCGGGCGAAACCCTGGAGACCTAGACTCGTGTGGTCCTGGTGTGCAGGGGAGCCGGAAAGGCAGCGGTTAGAGGCACTGCAGGCGCGCGCACAAGGACCGCTCCAGCCATTACCCAGTCACGTGAGACTCGGGCCGTGGAGGGCGGGGCCGACTGGAAGGCAAGGCGGTCCCTTAAGCCCTGAGATTCCACCCCTCCCAAGCTCAACAGAGGGTTCTGTGGCTTTGCACGTCTGGTATCATAAGGCTGGATTCAACACAGAAGTTTCCCGGCATAGTCAAAGTGCCGAGACAAGGGAAGGGATTACAAACAAAAGAAATGGAGGAAAAAAAACGATTGGATATAGAGTTCAAAACCATGCTTATAAGGTTTTTCAAGAATATCCTAGAAAAGTTAGACACATTTAGTGAGACCCAAGAGGAGATGAAAAAGGACCAATTAGAGATGCAAAAGATTCAACTAGAGATGGAAAAGGTCCAACTAAAGATGAAAAAAGACCAACTAGAAATTGAACATACACTGACTGAAATAAAAACTATTATACAGAGTCCTAACAGCCGACTAGAGAAAGGCAAGGATCAAGTCAAAAATTTGAAATATAAAGAAGCAGAAAACATTCAACTGGAAAAGCAAGAAGATAAAAGAATCCAAAAATGTGAAGATAATGTAAGGAGACTCTGGGACAGCTTCAAGCGTACCAACATCAGAATTGTGGGGGTGCCAGAAGAAGAGAGAGAGCAAGATACTGAAAACCTACTTAAAGAAATAATGACTGAAAACTTCCCACATCTGGTAAAAGAAATAGACTTACAAGTCGAGGAAGCACACAGAACCCCAAATAAAAGGAATCCGAAGAGGACCACACCAAGACACATCATAATTAAAATACCAAGAGCAAAAGACAAAGAGAGAATATTAAAAGCAGCAAGAGAAAAACAGTTCATTACCTACAAGGGAGCACCCATACGACTGTCAGCTGATTTCTCAACAGAAACGATGCAGGCCAGACGGGAGTGGCAAGAAATATTCAACGTGATGAACAGCAGGAACCTACAACCAAGAATAATCTATCCAGCAAAGCTATCATTCAGAATTGAAGGGCAGATAAAGAGCTTCACAGATAAGAAAAAGCTAAAGGAGTTCCTCAACTCCAAACCAGTTTTATAGGAAATGCTGAAACGTACTCTTTTAGAAGAGGAAGAAGAAAAAGGTAAAAGACAAAAAATTATGAACAACAAATACATATCTATCAACAAGTGAATCTAAAAATTAAGTGAATTAAAAATTTGATCAATAGAATAAACTGGTGAATATAATAGAATCAGGAGCACAGAAAGGGAGTAGACTGATAATTCTCAGGAGGATAAAAATCATAAAGCATCAAACAGACTGTGAAATTAAAGTTAGGTGAGGTAGATAAGTGATCAATCAAAGGACTTGTATGCATGCATATAAGCATAACCAATGTTCACAGACACTGGAGGGTCTGGGTATGCCTGGGAGGGAGGGGGGGCAATGGGGAGATATGTATAAAAATTAATAAAAATTATTAAAAAATTGAAAAAAAGAAATAGGAAGTGAAGAAGGAACACAAGGGTAAAAAATAAATGGTGACAAATAAGTACCTATCAATAATAACTTCAAATGTAAATGATTAAATGCCCCAATCAGAAGATATAGGGTAAAGGATTGATAAGAAAACATGACCCATTTATCTGCTGTCTACAAGAAACCCACCTCAGAAAAAAAGATGCACACAGACTGAGGGTGAAGGGATGGGAAAAGCTTTTTCAGGCAAATGGAAATTAAAAGCTGGGGTTGCAATACTTATATCTGACAAATTAGATCTCAGAGTGAAGGATATAAAAAGAGATAAGGAAGGCTACTTCATAATACTAAAGGGAGCAATCCAACAAGAAGAAATAATTCTGGTAAACATTAATACACCCAATACCGGAGCACCCAAGTACATAAAAATGCTCCTGGAGGATATCAAGGGAGAGATTGACAGCAAAACAATCATAGTGGGAGACTTAAATATCGCACTATCACCACTGGACAAATCCTCTAAACAAAAAATCATCAAAGAAACATCAATCCTAAATGACTCACTAGACCAGATGGAATTAATTGACATCTTCAGAATATTTCACCCCAAAGCCACAGAATATACATTCTTCTCAAGTGCACATGGGTCATTTTCAATGATAGGCCATATACTGGGTCACAGTCAAATTGTCTTCAAATTCAAGAAGATAGAAATCATATGAAGCATCTTTTCAGATGTCAGTGGCATAAAATTGGAAATCAACTACAATTAAAACAACCTAAAAAAATCAAACACATGGAGACCACACAGCATGCTTTTAAACAATGACCAGGTTACCAGAGAAATGAAAGAACAAATAGAAAACATCATGGTAACAAATGACAATGAAAACACAACAATGAAAAATATATGGGACACAGTGAAAGCAGTCTTGAGAGGGAAGTTCATAGCTCTACAAACCTACTGCAAAAAACAAGAAACAATGGTAATAAATTACCTAAACCTACAACTCAAAGAGTTAGAAAGAGAGTAACAAGAAAATCCCAGTGTAAGCAGAAGGAAGGAAATAATAAAGATCAGAGCTGAGATAAATGACGACATAGAGACCAAAAACAATATAAAAGATCAACAAAACGAAGAACTGGTTCCTTGAAAGGATAAACAAGATTGATGAACCTCTAGCCAGGCTCACCAAGAAGCAAAGAGAACCCAAATAAAAGAAGAGAAGTAACAACAGACTCCACCAAAATACAAAGAATTGCTAAAAAATACCATGAACAACTCTATTTCAACAAACTGGACAACCTAGAGGCAATGGATATATTTCTAGAAAAATACAGCCTTCCAAAAATTTAATAAGGAAGAATCTAAACATCTTAATAGGCCAATAACTATGGAAGAAATTGAAGCAGTCATCAAAAAGCTTCCAGCAAACAAAAGCCTGGGACTAGATGGCTACACAGGAGAGTTTTACCAAACATTCAAGGAGGAATTAAAACCTATCCTCAGGCTATTCCAAAAAATTAAAGAAAAAGGAACACTTCCAAGCTCATTCTGTGAAGCCAGCATCACCCTAATACTAAAACCAGATAAAGACAACACAATGAAAGAGAATTACTGGCCAATATCCCTCATGAACATAGATGCCAAAATCTCAACGAAATTCTAGCAAATCAGATCTAGGAGTAGATCAGAAAGATCATACACCATGACTAAGTAGGATTTATCCCAGGAATGCAAGGATGGTACAATATCCACAAATCAAGAAAAGTGATACATCACATAAACAAATTGAGAGATAAAAATGACATAGTCACATCAATTGATACAGGAAAAGCATTTGACAAAATCCAACACTTTTTTTAATATATTTTATTGATTTTTCACAGAAAGGAAGGGAGAGGGATAGAAAGTCAGAGACATCGATGAGAGAGAGACATCGATCAGCTGCCTCTTGCACGCCCCCTACTGGAGATGTGCCCACAAGCAAGGTACATGCCCCTGACTGGAATCGAACCTGAGACCTTTCAGTCCACAGGCTGATGCTCTATCAACTGAGCCAAATCGGTCTCGGCCAACACTCTTTCTTGATAAAAACTCTCAACAAGATGGGAATACCTCAAAATCATAAAAGTCATATATGATAAAGCCACAGCTAACATCATACTCATTGGGCAAAAACTAAAACCATTTCCCCTGAGAACCGGAATAAGACAGAAGTGCCCACTCTCATCACTCCTGTTCAACATATACTGGAAGTATTATCATTGCAGTTAGACAAGAAGAAGAAATAAAAGGCATCCAAATTGGAAAAGAAGAAGTAAAGCTGTCCTTATTTGCAGATGACATGATATTGTACATAAAATCCCATAAGACCATCGAAAAACTAATAGACTTAATAAATGAATTTGGCAATGTAGCAGGATACAAAATTAATTCTTAGAAATCTATGGCATTTCTATAGACTGATAGTAAAGTTACAGAAAGAGAGACTAAAAAAGCAGAACCCAACAGTTGTTCTGTTGTCTGGTCTAATTAGCATATTAGCTTTTATTATACAGGTTTGGTTTTAAACTACACATTCTACTTCTTTAATTCTGTTTAGGTTACTAATTTTCTTCTTGCATGAGCTTTAATAGTTTTTGTCTTTCAAATAATTTAATCATCTTATCTGTTGAATTTACAAGCATAAAATTCCCCAACTCCCCTGGTTTTCAATTTTTTGTTGTTAATCCTCACTTGAGGGTAGTTCTTCCATTGCTTTTCAGAGAGTAAAAGGGAGGTCAGGATGGGCAGAGGGAGGGGTTGAGTAAGAGAGACATCAATGTTAGAGAGAACTGGTTGCCTCCCACTTGTGCCTCAAAAGGAGTGGGTTCGGGTGGGGAAGCAAACCAGAATCCAGGTGAGTGTCATTGATTGGGAATTAAATCCTTGACCCTTTGGTGGGTGGGCCCGTGCTCCTAATTGAGTCATACCAGTCAGGGTCCCTGGTTTTTCTTTGTAATATCTGTAGAATTCGTGGTAAAGTTAATATTTGAAATATGTTGATTTTTTTTTTCTGTTCACTTTAGCTGGAGGTTAATCAATTTTACAGATCTTCTCAAAGAACTAAGCTTTTGTTTCATTAATTTTTGGCTATTCATTTTGTTTTCTGTTGACTTCCATTCTGATTTTTATTTAATTTTTTTGTTTTGGTTTAGGTTTAACATAATATAGAATTTTTTTCTCTATCTGGAAGTATATTGACAGATTTTGGAACTCTGGACTCAATCTACTGTGTGTGTGTGTGTGTGTGTGTGTTTGGTTTTTAGGTGAGAAGATAAGACTTGCTAATAAGATTTCAGAAAGTGTTACTCTTTTTCATTAGTAGAAGGACACAAGATTTTCTTTCTACTTTGAATATTGATTTTTATGCCTGTTCATCTGACATCTATTTCTAATTATAAGTGAAGTATATCTATAAATTATAAAATTACTTCAAATTCCCATGACCAGCCCTGTGAAGTTTACCACACAGAGAGCTATCAAAGTTAGATATGTGATGTCCTTTAAAGTGAGGCAAAATATTGCGAGAAATAAAATTCTATTCCTGACTCTAACCTTAGCAATTATTTAATCTAAGGACTATACAATGTTTACTTTCTTTCAGAATATAAAACATTTAAATCCTGAGTTCTTCCCAAATGAGTAATCATTAACTAAGATATAAGGTAGTTGTGGATTTGTTTTTATTTGGTGTTTTTATTTGATATATAAGATTAAGATATTTCTGTTGTGGATGGAGTGAAATTTGTATTATTCTTTTAGATTACCTTCCAAAGCCTGAATTAAAATTAAGGAAATAAATTGTTTGAGTATTTTACTTAAATAGTAAAGCAGACTTGATTTCCATTGTTAATAAAAGTGACTTTATTTTTTAGACAGATAAAATTTGCTTGAAAATCAGTTTTCTAAATGCTTATTTTTTAAATATATTCTTGAATTAGAAATATAGGTATTATTAGAAATTAGAGTATTGCTGGAGGGATGTGATAATTATAGTACTACATGGAAATTATTTTCTTTATTTACTTTTCTAATTGCTTAATGCTACATTTTATCTTTTAGATCCTATTTGACCAGACTCAGAGATCAATAAAGGCACAGCTTCAGAACTTTGTTAAAGAGTAAGTCAATTGAGTGAAGGAAAAAGTAAAGCATTTAGTTAATTATTACATATAGAAGTTGGTATCTTTGGAGAGAAATAATGGAAGAAATAATGAATTTTGAAAATATTAGAGCTTTTTTTTGTTTTGCTTTGCGAAATGTATATTGTACTTTTTCCAGAAATATTTTATATAGAATCAGACTTACTGCCTTATAGTGAGTCATTTATACTGTGAAACGTGTTCAGGATACATAGGTAGAATTGTTATTAATTAAATAATTAAATAAATGTAAATAATCCAATGACCTTTCTAAATCAAAGCAAACCTCAAGAATAGTTGAAATACTATCAGTTATTGTAGTTGATATTAAATTTTGCATTCTCTCAATATGGTATTTTCTATGAAGAGAAGATAATATATGGGAACGAGTAATGAAAGTGCATGCTTTTTGCTACATGTGAGCCTTTTGTGTCACATTCATTACATTTCTAAAAAATATCTAACTTTTCTGGTTTTCTTTCACATTAATAATTCATATTTCCTCTTGTAATTCCTGACTGCAAATATATATTAAATTACAGATAAAGTTGATTATAATACAGTATTCAGGATAAATTATAGATGTTATGAGCTGTAAATAGTGGCAGATCACAGAAATGTAATGCATTGCCATTTTAGTATATTAGAATTGTTATAGTGGAGGTGATGTTTTTCAGATTCTTTATAATTTACTTCATACTAGGCTAATATTCAGAATGTCCTGATAGAATGTATACATGGCAGTTGATGGCTTCTTACAAGAGTTTTTTCTTAGGTAAACTTTATTATTATTATTTTTTAAAAAGTTGTCTGTCTTCAAGTTATTTTGCCGACTTCCCTGATAGTAAAAGCAAAGTGATATTATATACTTACCTAAGATTATGAATGAAATCAAGGATTTCAGATTTTCAGACTATTGAAGTGGATGCTGTTATCCTTTATGGGTATACGAATTCTTTTAGAAAGCATTATAAATTTGTATTTTAAGAATACATTCATGGTCTTTGGACCAGTGATTCGCTTCAACAAGAAATTAATGTTGTTTCTTAAAGTGTGGTCTGAGACCACCCATAGCAGTAAAACCAAAGGTGTGTCTTAACACCCACCCCTCCTCTCTACAAACACAGATTTCTATGATTCATCACAAAGACTAATGAATTGTAATCTCTAGAAGAGGAGATTACATTTGCATGTTAAATTTGCATTTTTTAACAAGTTCTCTGTAGTGATTTTTATGTATTCCACTACTTAAAAATCATTTGCTTAAATAATGATACATGCCCCGAAATTTGATTTTAGAGGGAAAAATGACTTTGCCTTTTATGTTTCTGTAATGTTAATTTGATAATTTATTTTCACCTCAAATTCATAAATCTAAGAAAGGAAATGTTAGGTGACTATGATCAGAATTACTGTGTTTATATAATTGAAAACAATATATATTGTAGTCAGAAGAACTATTGAGTGTTTATGGCACAGTGAATCAAATAAATAGAGGAACATAAAATAAAAATCTGTGTTATTTTGATAAAATTTTTGATCAAGAAAATTTTATAAAGTTTAACTCTTTTTATTTTTTAGAGATCTTAGAAAATTCAAAGATGCCAAGAAGCAATTTGAAAAAGTCAGTGAAGAGAAAGAAAATGCACTAGTAAAAAATGCTCAAGTACAGAGAAACAAACAGCATGAAGTTGAAGAAGCCACAAACATTTTGACAGCAACAAGAAAATGTTTTCGACACATAGCCCTCGACTACGTTCTTCAGGTATATTATACATTTTTAAAAAATGCTTACTAGGTGGAGGAGGTCAACTGGGGATAAAAGGGGGGCATCTGTAATACTTTTAACAGTAAAGATTAAGAAAAATGCTTAATGAACATGTCTTAACTTTTGAGTGGTTGCACTGAAAAGAATATTTTTTAGTTTAAAATTAAACCAAAATTTTGTGAAAAAATTCACTTGTTTGTATATCTGTCTGTGTGTGGATATGTATAACTTTGCTTATGATTTCTTCCCCTTTTCAGTTAACATTATACTTTCCTCCATTTAAAATGTAAAAAGCATTTTTAATTGCTATATTTTATGGAGTTGCTATGTTAATTAATATTTGATTGAGACATTTTTAGTGTTGCCACTTTTACTGGCAATAGTAAAAATAGTTTTCAGTAATTTTAAGTGATAATAACTTCTTTTCATACAGATCTTTTTCCACATTTCTGATTATTTCTTTAGGGTAGATTCTAGAGGTTCTAAGGCTCACTGTATTGCCATATCAAAAATATTTCTAGAAGTAGTGCTCTCAAGTTTTGTATTAGGTGGTGCTTTTTAAAACTAGAGATCAGTGTCTGGTAAGTTGCCTGGTGATCTTCTGGCCCAAAGTATAATTGAAACCAATTTGAAGGTAATAGGTCTCTAAAGAAATTTGAGAGAAATGAAAAATGCAGACACACATTATACATACATTATTTCATATGTACATTATGTGTCCCTATAGATCATGGAGTTTAAAGCTTAAAAGAATTAAGACTTAGGGAATTATCTTTTCTAAATCTCCTTGTTATAAAAAATCTGTGACTCCCCAGAGATTGTTGACTTAATGATGATCACAAACTATTTCTTAAAGCAATCTAGCTAATAATTCTATCTAATAAAGAGGAAATATGCAAATTACAGTCACTCCGTCACAAAGCTGGAGGCACCCATAGCCACAAGATGGTGGCACCAGTCCCCTCAGCCCCGCCAGAGTCGTCCTTTTAGCCCTTGCCATGGTGAGGGGCAAGCAGGCCCCTGCAGAGAGCAGAGAATCACAGGGAGAGGGCCTAAGCTATCAGTAGGATATCTCCTGAAGGCTCCCAGATTGGACAAGGTGCAGGTCGAACTGGGGGAGCCACCCCCCATGCACAAATTTCATACACTGGGCCTCTAGTACATAAATAACAGTATGCAAGCTAGTGATCAAAAACTAATCAATAACTTTGCAAAATAGTAGAAAGTGACTAAGATTTTTTTCTTTTAAGTTCCTATTTAATTAGTGGAAAGTTACATTTTAAGAATGAAGTAAACTCCCTTTATTAATTAAAGGCTTCTAGAACAGTCTTTATTTTCTGTCTCCTGTTACCTACCTCACATTCATACCACTTCCTGTGGTAGTATGAGTTCTTAGTCTTTCTACGCCATTACTCTGAAATACTCATGCTAGTATTATTCATTAGATACATTTAGTTTTTAACCAACTTGACTATTGCGTTTCACTGAAAATTCAGGCCATACTCTCCTTTTGTCTTCTTGATTTATCTTAAACCATTATTCATACCATACTTTTGTCTTCTTGATTTATCTTAAACCATTTTCAGATCATCATCTTCTGTTTCTTTCCCATTTTTGATATGGGCTTCTCTCCCTTTGCCCACCTTTTCACTTTCTTTTTCAGTGTTTTATCTTTGGTCCTATTCTTTTCTGACTTTATAATTTCTCTGACAGTCTCATCATGCTTCCTTGCTTGAATAACCACCATAAAGAGATGACAAATTCTTTTTTTCCCTCTCTTTTTGTGTCCAAAGCTTAAATCTTTTTCCTCAACATCTTCTTTTGCTCTTTCTTAACTGATTAGGATCACCCTCTTAATCATAGAAGTTCAGATTTGGAGAATTATATCAGATAGTCTCTTCATCCTCAGCTTCTATATCTAACAACCAAAACTACCTTGAAAAGTTCTGTGTACCTCTTAAATCTGTTCTCTCACTCTTGCTGTAGCCCTCACACAAGTTCTTACTGTTTTTTTATTTATTTATTTAGTGTATTAAGATGTTCTCATACAGTTGGTCTTTCTTACATTGTTTTTACTACCCCCATTATTAATTCATTCTCTGTTCTATGATCAGAGTTACTTAAACTTCTCCAGGCAAAGTGAATTATTTTTACCCCTGCTTCTTCTATGCTGCACTAATATTGTCATACACTTTGCTGTTGGACCACTTAACCCATTTATTTTAATTACTTATTTATATATCTTTTCTACTCCTAGATTGTATCCTTTTCCTCTAGTGTGCTGGTCGGAAAATAGGTAATACATGTTTTTTGAGAGACGAATGGCTTAATTTTTCTTTTTTTTAATCCTTACTCGAGGAATTTTTTTTCAATGATTTTTAGAGAAAGTGGAAGGGAGGAAGGGGGAGAGAGAAAGTGGGAGAGAAACAGCAATGTCACAGAGACAGATTGATTGGTTGCCCCCTGCACGCACACCGAATGGAGAAGGGATTGAATCTGAAACATAAGACATGCCCTTCACTGAGAATTGAACACACGACATTTTGGGATATGAGTGGATGCTCTAAGCAACTGATCAACGTTGGCTAGGGCCAAATATCTTAGTTTTAAATTTAATTTGGGAAGGGGGATACAGCTAAAATATTCATATTTTCAAACTTACATATATATATTTCCCATTTTCTTTGGTGTCTATCCAATAGTTTTGTTAAGAGTTACAACTTCCCTTTAACTATTCGTTTGTTTGATTTTTCTGATGAGAACTGTTGTGTCGTTTTATTATATGGCCAAAGTGTTTTAGAGAATTTTAAGAAATAAATATCCAGATTTATAAAGGATTTCATGATTTAGCTTCTCTAAACATTTGAATTTACTTTTTTTTCCATTTGTATGGTTTTTTGTTGTTGTTTGTTTTTTGTTTTTAATCCTCACTCAAGGATATTTTTCCATTGATTTTTAGAGAGAGTGGAAGAAAGAGAGAGAGAGAGAGAGAAAGAGAGAGAGAGAGAGAAAAACACTGATGTGAAAGAGACACATCAATTGGTTGACTCTGGCATGCCTGGGACCAGGACTAGGAGCCTGCATCTGAGGTATGTGCCATTGACTGGAATTGAACCTGGGACCCTTCACTCTGCAGGCTGATGCTCTATCCACTGAACCAAACCAGCTAGGGATTGAATTTTCTTTATTATTATTTCCCCCAAGTAAATGCTGTTTTTCATTGACAGGGAAAAAACAAAACAAAGGCACTTTTAACATTTTTCAGAGTTTGAATAATTGGTTATTTGTAGCCTCTACTTTTACTTAGAATATTTGAAAGTATTTTAGTTCTCAAAACTAAATAGGTCTTGAAAGAAATAAGCAGAAGAAACTAGGGCTTAGTTATGCAAATATATTTGTGTATTTCTTCGTCTATTTTTGTTTTCTGATCAGTGCTTTAAAATTATTTTATAAACCAATAGGCAGAATATTCAGTGAGAAGGACATATTAAAAAAACAGGTATTCTGTAATACCAGTCTTTTGACAATATTAGTAAAAAATGATTCTTTTCAATGATTTTATTTTACTAAATTGATATATAACCGACAAAAATAAAATGTTTGTTTATGAATTTCTAGAGTTGGGAGACATACCACAAAATGCAAATTTTATAATTTAGTAAGTTTAATCTAATTAAAATATTTATTTAAAATCTACTTAACATATTTAATTGAGTACTCACTACATACCACTTGGAGAGTACACCTGGAAATAAGGCAAGGCCTTCATCTCACAGAGCTACACTTTAGCTGGGGAAAAGACATAAATAAGAAAATATAAGGGCCCTAGCTGGTGTTGCTCAGTTGGTTGGGTGTCATCCTGTGTACCAAAAGATTACTGGTTGGATTCCTGGTCAGGGTGCATTCCTGGTTTTTGGGCTTGATACCCTGAAGGGAATGTGCAGATCCATGTTCCACTCTCACATCAGTGTGTTTTTTTTCTCCCTCTCCCTTCTTCTCTCTAAAAATGAATAAAAATATATTTTTAAAATTAAACAAAAGAAGAAGAAAATATAAGGTAGTTATGATTGCTATGAATAAAATAAATAGAGTTGATATACTAGAGAGTGTATATGGGTCTACTTAAGACCTTTGTAAAGAGATAGTATTTAAACTATCTTAACATGAAGTTAGAACAGCCAGTATGCAGGCATTGAGGTGGCAGTAGTATTGAGTTGTGGTTGAACACAAAAAGGGGGAAATTGGTAGAAAAATAGGTTGAAGAGGTAGGCAGGGGCCAGTCACAAAGGATCTTGTAGGCTGTGGTAGGGAGTTGGAAAGTTTTAAGCTACATAGAACATGATCTTATTTACATTTTAAAAAGCTCACTCTGGTTGCTGAATGGATTGTAGGAAGTCAAGAGTGGAAATTAGTTCATAGACTATTGCAGTAGTCTAGAAGAGATATGATGGTGGTTGATAGTAGTGGTAAAAGTAATGACAGTTTCATTAGGATATATATTGAAAGGGCTTGATGAGCAAATAAGATAAGAAAGGTGGGGAAAAGGTGGAACTCTTAAGAAATTTAAATATCTATCAAAATGATAGTTTTAGCACTACAATATTATGATTTAAATTCAGCCAATTTTTCTTTGAGATCAGAAGTGGATTAGGATTTCATTGGTATATTTGTCTTAACAGGTTTCACAAAAAGTAGGCCAAAGGGTGGAAAATTTTAATTTTGTTTTTATTTACTTTTTAGGAAAAATGTTAAACCATTAGGATAAACAACTTTTATAATATTGCATTCTGGATTAGTTTTTAAAATAATCTGTGGATGACTAACCAAGTGTATTTTCCCTCAGATTAATGTCCTTCAATCAAAAAGGAGATCAGAAATCCTAAAATCAGTAAGATATTTATTGAAATAATGTTTTAAGTATTTTAATATGAAATTACATGTACATATTTAAGTGTTTAAAAAAAGTGTGTGTGTGTGTGTGTGTGTGTGTGTGTGTGTGTATTTATTCCAGGTTCATAATTAATCTTTTTGTATTAATTATATGTCATCCACTTTTTTTGTCTGTCATCTTATAGTTATTTGTGTGTGCCTTATCACTTAATACACTGATCTCCTTAAATCAGACATTTAAATATTTAAGATTCAGGACATATATACATAGTCAGCATTTAGAGAATTTTTTTTTCCTACCCTGTTTCCCTGAAAATAAGACAGTGTCTTATATTAATTTTTGCTTCCAAAAATGCACTAGGTCTTATTTTCAGGGGATGTCTTATTTTTCCATCAAGATGAATATGGTACACATTTATTGTTGAACAACAAAAAAAAAGGATATTTATTACCTGTATATGGTACGGTAGTAGTTGTCATCACAAACCAGCTCACAGATTGGCCGTAGCGCAGCCGGAGCTGTTCAGGCAGTGCAAGGTCTCTTTAAATCAGGAGTCAGACGCTTTACGGTAGCTTCGGGGGCCTTATATTCTGGGAGGCTTAGAAATTTTGAAAAGCTTAGAAATAATTTTTCCTGTCTGACTTTGTTCACTGACACTATTTTTTTTCTCTGAAAGGGTATACTTAAATTGCTCTTCATTCTTATCCCTATGTAGCTTTTTCCTAAAATGTGTGTGTGTGTGTGTGTGTGTGTGTGTGTGTGTGTGTACACAAAAAATGACAAATATATATATTTGTTCATAATTAATCTTTTTATTTTTATTTTTTAATCTGATAATTACATTTTACTTCTGGTTTACATCTACCTCCTCCACATTGAGATTAATGTATGTTAGTTATAGGAAATTGGAAAATAAAATGCATGAAGAAATAAATAAAAATACTTATAAATCTTACCACCAAGGGAGAACCACTGTTAATATCTTGGTGGAGTGTAGGGGGGGGCGCGGTTCAGGGGCAATGGGGAGATAAGGACATATATGTAATGCCTTAATCAATAAAGGAAAAAAAAAAAAGAAGAAAACCATAAGGAAGAGACAAAAAAAAATCTTGGTTTATATCTTAGTCTTTTTTTCTCTTTTTCTATAGGTGTGTGTGTGTGTGTGTGTGTGTGTGTGTGTGTATACCAACATTCCTATATACTTTTTAAAATTGCATTTAATTTTTTAAAGAAAATAGGAATAATTTCTATATATTGTTTCATAACTTTCTTTTTTCACTAATACAATCCAAAATCATCAGATGCCATTAAATATTTTTTATGTGATGGTGACTTTTGTTGCCAGGCAGAGCTCCATCATGGGAATTTACGAGAGGTGGGCAAACTTTTATTTTTGAAGGGTTAGGTAATAGCTATGTTAAATTTTGTGAGCAATATGGTCTGTGTCACATCTACTCAAGCTGTGCTGCTGTTATCAGAAAGCAGCCATAGATAATACGTATATAAATGAATGACATGGCTATGTTCTAATAAAACTTTATGGACATGGAAATTTTATTTTCATATAATTTTCATGCATCATGAATATATATATGTCTTTTCACTTTCTTTCAACCATTTCAAAATGTAAAACTATTGTTAGCTTGTTAGCCATCAAAATACAGTTGGTAGATATAGTTTGCTAATCTTAGATTGCTGACCATAAATATGCCATACATTATCTTCACTCATTAATGGATTTTTAAGTAATTTTTATTTTTTGACATTAATGTATAACATTATAATGATTGTTCTAATGAATGATATGATTATTTCCTTAGTGTAAATAAAGATAAGAGATTGCTTAGTAAAGGTTGTAAACACTTACTAAAATTAAGAAAAATACTATCAAATTTTAAGGATTGCACATTTCCACTAGTAGTATGTGCAAGTGAACATTTTCCCATCTTTTACCTTTTACCAATGCTGGGTATTAGTTATAATTGGGTAGATAATGTGAAGTGATTGTTCAATTTTACTTTCATGTAATTCAAATGAATTTGAACAGTTTTTTTAATATATTTTTTGTCCACTTGTGTTCCTTATTTATGTCCTTTGTCTCTTTTTCTGTTGGCATGTTCATCTTTTTCATACTGATTTGTAACCTCTCTTATATATTAAGACTATTAACCCCTTGTCATGTGTTGTTTTCCTAGTTTATCATTTATTTTTTAATATGCATATGTGTTTTGATGTGCTGGCATATTTTACATTTTTATGTAGTTGTAGGTATTAATATACCCCCTCTTAAAATATAATTCAAGTGTTTTTTATATTATTATATAATATTCACAAAGTTGTTCAATCATTATCTAATTTCAGAAAAATCTTTAGTGAGCTTTGTCTTTGGGTATTAACTGTTTTTCCTCTTAAACATTTCTTTTGAAGAATTCATAAGTACTATGAACCTTATGATCTATTTTAGATTTCAGAGAGTTAAACATGGGTCATCTTGCTAAAAATAACATGGTTGTTAGAGGATTTGTTTAATATTTATTATTTGATTGAATTGTTTGTTTTCTTCAACTTAACTAATAAAAGTAGAGGTGATTTTTTTTCTCATGTATAGATAAAATATAGGAAATTTGGGGAAAAAAATCACAATCCATTCATGACATTTTAGATTTTTGGAATGAGTAGAAAGAAACTTCCATAGCAAAGTCGGTTGGTATCTTGAGCAAATATGAGCATTCCCCTCGTTTGGTTTGTACTTGGTAATCTAGTAGGTTGTAAAGTGTTTGTGATTGTTTTGTTTTATTTTGAGTACTTCATATTTCTCCCTTTAATCTTTTAAAATCTTATTTGCAATTTAAGTTTTTGCCAGTAAATTTGGTTGAAAGTCCCATAGATATTTCATAGTGTACCTAGGAATATAGTGAGCTATTGAAAACTTCCAACTATTACTATGAAAATTTTGATCATCTGAATATAGTCCAAACAACTAAAATATGGTGCATTGTTAAAATTTTAAACCGTTTAGATATTTTTTTAAATAAAAATTGTCATATTTTAAGTATTTCTAAAACACTTTTTTATGCATATCATTTCTTTTTTAAAATATATTTTTATTCATTTTAAAGAGAGAGGAAGAAAGGAGGAGAGAGAAATAGAAACATCAATGAGAGAGACACATCGATTGGGTGCCTCTTGCACACTCCCCGCTGGGGATTGAACCCACAACCCAGGCATGTGCCTTCACCAGGAATTGAACCAGGGACCTCCTGGCTTATGGGTTGACACTCAACCACTGCACCATATCAGTCAGGTTCTAAAATACTCTTTTAAGAAAAATGACCTAGTTTAACTTTAAATAGGTTTGATATTTTGGTCTCTTGTGGAATAATTTCAAACATTAGGTAGAATAAGGATTTTTAAGAATTTTGAAATGTTTATCTAAGAATTGGTTTTAAAATGCTATTTTTTTTTCTTCTATTAGATGTTATCCTTTATGTATGCCCATTTGGCCTTCTTTCATCAAGGATATGATCTATTTAGTGAACTTGGACCCTACATGAAGGACCTCGGTGCACAGGTATACCTCTTGATTCTTTGTTATACACTGATATATACATTTTTAAAAATTGATATATAGTTGACTTATAACATTATATTACTGTAAGGTATACAGTAAAATGATTTTACACACACACATACACACACACACACACACACACACACACAAGATCATCATAATAACTAACATCCATCACCCCCTGTAGTTTTAAGTCTTTTCCTCTTGATAAGAACTTTAAAGATCTATTCTCCTATCAACATTCAAATATATAATATAGTATTATCTACACTAATAAAAAAGAAAGATGCAAATTGACTGTACCTTTGAGATGCCCACCCGCCAATCAGGAGTGAGTATGCAAATTAACTCAACAAAGATAGAGGGTTAATTTGCAAATGCAGGTGCCAAGTGGATGGGAGGCAGAGGAGAATGCCTGTGTCATTGCTATGGTGATAACACAGGCGTTTGGCACTGCCTCAGCTACCCCAGGTGTCTGAGCAGTGTGGGAAGGTGGAAAGGCAGCTCCGGGAGTGAAAGAGGTGCTGGCAGACAGGGGAAGGAAGGCTCATTCTTGCCAGAATCTTCATGCATTGGGCCTCTAGTTTACTATAGTCACCATGCTGTACATTACTTTGCAGGATTTATTTTATAACTGAGAGTTTGTACTTTTTGACCCCCTTTACTCATTTCGCTCACCTCCTATTTCCACTTTTGGCAACCTCCAACTGCTTTCTGTATCTGTGAATTTGGGTTTTTTGGTTTGATTTTTAGATTCTACATATCATATGGTATTTATCTTTCTCTGTCTGACTTATTTCTCTTAGTATAATGCCCTCAAGGCCTAACCATGTCCTAAATAGCTGGATATTTTTTTTCCTTTAAAGAATAATTTATTGATTTTTAGAAACGAGGGAAGAGGGAGAGAGAGAGAAAGATCAACGTGTACAGCACTGGAAATATCATCTGTCCATTGCCTTGTAACCTCAGCATGTACCTTGACCAATAATAGAATTGGTAACCTTCTGGTGCATAGGACTATGCTCAATCAACTGAGCCACACAGGCTAGAATTCTTTTTTTTTTTTAATGTCTGAAAAATATTCCATTTTGTATATATGCCACATTATTTTTATCAATCCATCAGTGGATACATAAGTTGTTTTTATGTCTTGGCTATCCTTCTCATCCAACTAGAGGCATGGTGTATGAAATTCGTACATGGGGGAGGAGGGTGTGCCTCAGCCCAGCCTGCACCTCCTCCAATCTGGGACCCCTCAAGGGATGTCCAACTGCCGATTTAAATGGGCAGTCAGACACCCCTCTCACAATCCAGAACTGCTGGCTCTCAACTGCTTGCCTGCCTGTCTTCCTGATTGCCCTTAACCATTTCTGTCTGCCAACCTGATCACCCCCTATCCACTCCCCTGCCAGTCTGATTGATGCCTAACTGCTCCCCTGCCATCCTGTTTACCTCTAACTGCCCTCCCTGCAGGCCTGGTTCCCCCTAACTTCCCTCTCCTCTGCCAGCCTGGTCACCCCTAACTGCTCTCTCCTACAGTCTTGATCGCCCCCAACGGCCATTCCCTGCAGGTCTGGTCACTTCTAACTGCCCTCCCTTGCAGGCCTGGTCCCTCTCAACTGCCCTCCCCTGCTGGCCACTTGTGGTAGCCATCTTGTGTCTACATGGGAGCAGGATCTTTGCCCACATGGGGGCAGCCATCTTGTGTGTTGGAGTGATGGTCAATCTGCATATTACTCTTTTATTAGATACGATAGAGGCCTGGTGCATGGGTGGGAGCCAGCTGGTTTGCCCCAAAGGGTGTCCCAGGTCAGGGTGGGGGTTCCCTTGGGGCATGGTGCAACGTAGGCAAGGGGCCTGTGGTGGTTTGCAGGCCGGTCATGCCCCCCAGTGACCCAAGCAGAGGCCCTGGTATCTGGGGTTTTTTATCTTCTACTATTGAAACTTTGTAGCCTGGAGTGGAGCCAAGCCTCCTGCTTGCTCTGTGACAGCAGCCATTTCTGTTGGGATTTATTTATCTTTTATAATTGAAACTTTGTAGCCTTGAGTGGAGACCTGGGCCTGCCAGGGTGTGTGGAAAGCTTGGCTTCCTCCATTGCCTGGGAAACCCAAGCCTCCCTCCTGCTTGCTCTGTGGCAGCAGCCATCTTGGTTGGGGTTAATTTGCATGCTTGTTCCTGATTGGCGTGGCTTGTTGGTATAGTAGAGTGATGGTTCATTTGCATATTACTCTTATTTGATAGGATAAAGAGGAAATATGCTAATTGACCAGCTCATTATCACAAAGATGGAGGCGCCCACAGCCAATAAAGAGGGAATATGCTAATTGACTGCCCTGTCCTCAAAGATGGTGGGCTGCTCCACCTTCAAAGATGGCAACACCCACATCCAATAAGGAGGGAATGTGCTAATTGACTGCCCCACCCTCAAAGATGGCAGCAACCATAGCCACAAGATGGCAGTGCCCACTTCCCTTAGTCCTGTGGGTTGGTAGGCATTTGGCAAGGCCCGGCTCAATCCCAGGTAGGCCTGGCTACTCCATGCGCCTGCCTCTGGAGTTCCCTAGTCCCCAGTCTCCAGCCGTCCAGAGGTAGTCCAAGGTTAAGGCAAGCCTTGGATGGCTGCTATCCAGCTGCCTAGGACCACCTGAAACTCAGGTAACTAGGGCTGGCCAAGGCTTGTGCTGCTGGCACAAGTTGCAGCAGCAGAGGTGTGATGGGGCTATCGCCTTCCCCTGATTGCCGGGTTGTCTCCCACCCCTGAGGGCTCCCGGACTGTGAGAGGAGGCAGGCCAGGCTGAGGGACCCTCCCCCCACAGTGCATGAATTTTCATGCACCGGGCCTCTAATTACAAATAATGCTGCAATGGACATGGGTATGAAGATTTCTTTTTCAGTCTCTTTGTTTCCTTCAGATAAATACCCAGAAGTGGAATTGCTGGAACATATGAAAGTCCTACTTTTATTTTTTGAGAAAACTTCTGTTTTATATACTGGCTGTATCAATTTACATTCCCACCAACAGTGTGCACAGGTTCCTTTTTCTGTACATCCTTACTAATCTTTGTTATCTCTTGTCTTTTTTATAATAGCCATTCTAATAGGTATGAGGTAATAATCTCATTGTGGTTTTGATTTGCATTTCTCTGATGATTGGTGACATTGCATACCTTTTCATGAACTTTTTGGCCGTCTGCATGCTTTCAGTGGAAAAATAGCTGTTCAGATCCTTTGTCTGTTTTAAATTGGATTGTTTAGGGCTTTTTGCTATTGAATTATATGCATTCTTTTTTAAAAAACATGTTTTAGTGATTTTTCAGAGAAAGGGAGAGGGATAGAGAGTTAGAAACATTGATGAAAGAGAAATATCAATGAGCTGCCTCCTGCACACCCTCTACTGGGGATGTACCCTCAACCAAGGTACATGCCCTTGACCGAAATCAAACCTGGGACCTTGAGTCCATAGGCCAGTGCTCTATCCACTGAGCCAAACCGATTAGGGCATGCATTCTTTATATACAGTGGTACCTCGAGATACGAGTTTAATTCGTTCCGTAACCTTGAGGCATGGGAAACTATGAGACGCTCGAGTCGAGGTAAACTGGTGGGTTGTGTGCAGCCAGCCGATCCGCGAGATTACTCCCATCTCAAATGTTGCTCGTATTTCAAAGCAAAAATCACTTGCTCGACGGCTTGTATCTCAAAAATCTCGTATATTAGGGCACTTGTATCTTGAGGTACCACTGTATTTTGGATACTAACCCCTTATCAGATACAGGATTTGCAGGTACTTCCTGCCATTTGGTAAATTGCCTTCCCATTTTATTGATGGCTTTCTTTACTGTGCAAAAGGTTTTTAGTTTGATGTAGTCTCACTGATTTATTTTTGCTTTTGTTGCCTTTGCTCTGATGTTTATATTTTAAAAGAAATTTAGCATATTAGGGAACTTAATATTCTCTTTATTTAATGAAGAAGTTTGATGCTACAGCAGATTTATGTATAGATTAAATGTGTAACCAAAAATGAGATTAAAGTTAGAAAATGTTATAGATAGTATATGAGAGTATTAAAAGAGAATTTAAAAACATAGTGTCTGTTTTACAGTATACATGGTTTAATTTTCTTTTTTTAATAAATATTTTTTGATGTCAGAGAGGGAGAGGGAGAGATATAAGCATCTATGATGAGAGAGAATCATTGATCAGCCACCACCTATATGCCCCTTACTGGGGATTGAGCACGCAACCTGGGCATGTGCCCCTAACTGGAATCGAACCTGGGACCTCTCAGTCCGCAGGCAGATGCTCTATCCACTGAGCCAAACTGCCCAGTGCTAGTTTTCTTTCCTTACATTTGAAAAATTGAGTTACTATCTTAGTTGATTTTTCATTTGAGTTATTGCTTTTTTTGTTTTAAGAAATGTTGTATTTTGCTATTTTGAATAATAAAATTTTAGAAGCTTAAGCTTGTAGAACTTTTGTGAACTTTCATTTTGTATAAACACATGTACATGCATGAATTATACATATATAAGAATATTATAGAAATTTCATTATGTTCAAATTTTTAAAAAATATTTTTTAATGTATTTTATTGAATTTTTACAGAGAGGAAGGGAGAGGGATAGAAAGTTAGAAACATCCATGAGAGAGAGACATCGATCAGCTGCCTCCCGCACGCCCCCGACTGGAGATGTGCCCGCAACCAAGGTACATGCCCTTGACCGGAATCGAACCCGGGACCATCAGTCCACAGGCCAACACTCTATCCACTGAGCCAAACCGCATCCAGCTCAAATTGTTTTTGATACATGATCAGAACTTTATATTAAATCTGTTCTGCGACATTTTTAATTGTTGAATGGTGAACTCTCCGGATTTAATAGTATCAATTTTTAGGAGATTTTTCTTTTCCATGTGGTTTTGGTTACATTTTTGAGGAAAGGGAATTAAGGATGAAAATTAGAGTTTAGGAAAATGGGAAAAAGGTATTAGTGGGATCAGAATTGCATTTAATGAGCAAAAATAAATATAGTGCATGCTCATGTCTGTTGGGATAGTGTTAGGAAGGGATGGTGTACAGGGCATATGCCATGAATTAAAGTGATACTGTATTCTGCCTCTAACGAACTTAATTTATGGAAGAAACCAACAAGTTACCAGACTGTTATTCTCTGAGCTAAGAGCCCTGTCTGAGTATATAAATTGAGATTAGGTTTGTTTGCAATATGATAGAAAACTAAAAAGTAGTAGCTTCAATAATACAAAACTTTATTTCTCATATGTGAAGTCGAAGAAAGGTCTGATATGGTAGTCACTTGGTCTTCAGGGATCCCCAACTTGTTATACATTTTGATTCTACCAAGGGTTCAAAGTGGCTCATCACACTTTAGCTATCATACCACAATTTCTACTAACAGGAAGAAGGAAAGGGAAAGATATATTCCCTTTCTTTAGGAATATTTCCTGGTAATTGTACACTTCTATGTCACACTAGCTGTAAGGAAATTTGGGAAAGGTAAACTTTGTGATCTGCTAGACTTTGGGAGTTCTGTTAAGACAGAAGGAGAGAAAATGGATATTGGTGGACAGCTAGCTGTTTCTACCACATAGTGGAGGATCAAAGTGTTTTAAGTCAGAGAAAGATAAATACCATGTGATCTCATCATTTATGGAATATAATGAACAACATAACTGATGATTTTGCCACTGTTATGAATCATAATGTAAATATCTGTGTTTTCCGATGTTCTTAGGTGAATCTGCTAGCGGTTCTCAAACTGTAGAGCCTAAGACCATCAGAAAACAGATATTTACATTAGGATTCATACAGTTACGAAGTAGCAGCGAAAATAATTTTATGGTTGGAGGTCACCACTACATGAAGAACTGTATTAAAGGGTTGCAGCATTAGAAAGGTTGAGAACCACTGCCTCAGGGAAGGTAGAGAGTATGGGGATAAGGGGGAGATATAAACCAAAGGACTTGCATGCATACATATAAGCATAACCAATGGACACAGACACCAGGGGGATGAGGGCATGATGGGGGAGTGGTGTGGGGGGACAATGGGGAGATAAAGACACATATGTAATACCTTAATCAATAAAGAAAAAATAAAATTTAAAAAGTGTTAAAGGAATACAGGGTGGGGCAAAGTAGGTTTATAGTTTCGAGTACTTGAGTTTATTTTTGCCTTACTTATTAACTATTGTATTATTTTCTATATGAAGGACTGTAAGCCTACTTTTGACCTATTGTGTATATAGATAGGACATCTAACCCAAACCTGGAAGGAAGGCAGGACCTAGGTACTAGGTACTTCCTAAATGTTTTATTTATTTAATTTTTTATTATTTTTTTTAGAGAGGGAGAGAGAGAAACATCAGTGATAAGAGAGAAACATTGATTGGCTGCCTCCTGCACATCCTATATGGGGGATTGAGCCTGCAACCTGGATATATAACCTGACTGAGAATCAAACTGTGACGTCCTGGTTCATAGGTTGACACTCAACCACTGAGCCATGTTGGCTGGGCATCCCTACATCTTATCAAACATTAGATTGTACCCTCATCTTACATTACTTACAATTTTTTTAAATTAATAAATCTTTATTGTTCAGATTATTACAATTGTTCCTCTTTTTTCCCCCCATAGCTCCTTCCATCCGGTTCCCACCCCACCCTCTGCTCTTACCTCCCCTCTACTGTCCTCAACCATAGGTGTACGATTTTTGTCCAGTCTCTTCCCACATCCCTCACACCCCTTTTGCCCTGAGAATTATCAGTCCACTCCCTTTCTGTGCCCCTGATTCTATTATATTCACCAGTTTATTCTGTTCATCAGATTTTTAATTCACTTGATTTTTAGATTTACCTGTTGATAGATATGTATTTGTTGTTCATAATTTTTATCTTTACTTTTTTTCTTCTTCTTCCTCTTCTTAAAGAATACCTTTCAGCATTTCATATAATACTGGTTTGGTGTTGATGAACTCCTTTAGCTTTTTCTTATCTGTGAAGCTCTTATTATGCCCTTCAAATCTGAGTGATAGTTTTGCTGGGTAGAGTAATCTTAGTTGTAGGTTCTTGCTATTCATCATTTTGAATATTTCTTGCCACTCCCATCTGGCCTGCATAGTTTCTGTTGAGAAATCAGCTGACAGTCTTATGGGTGCTCCTTTGTAGGTAACTAACTGTTTTTCTCTTGCTGCTTTTAATATTCTCTCTTTCTCCTTTGCTCTTGGTATTTTAATTATGATGTGTCTTGGTGTGGGCCTCTTTGGATTCTTGCTAGAACCTGCAAACAAGCCCTCAGGGTCTGAAGCTCTATACATGTCAGTCTGCCTTTCTTTAAAAAAAAATAAAAGGGTACTATGATTTACACAAATTTAAAAGGGTAAGGGAATGGGAAAAGTTGAAAAACAGAAAGAGAAGTGATGATATCTGAGGAGATAGGAGTGGAGAGAATTCAGAACATAAGTAGAGGATTGGGATATCTAGTTACAGGAGTTTGTTAAACTCATAATCTCCAATACTAATAAAAACATAAGGTACATCCTGCTGTGCTCCAACTCTCTGTTCCTGATACAATCCCAGCATCTAGGAGACAAGACTGTTAGTCTTCACATCTCTCCAGCTCATACCTTCCCTAACTCTCCTCCAAGTTGACAAATATTTTTTTCCTTTATACTTCTCCAACAAATTAGAAGGGGGAATTCTCTCTTTCTCCTGCAATAGCAGTGGGGTGGGAAGCAGAAATAGAATTTACTACCAATTTGATAGGCAGACAAGTATCACTTGCATTGCAATACTGTGTGGAAGGTACATGTCCTCAAGTTTATAGATATTAGGTTGAATCTTGGAGTTTCCTGTACTGCACTTCAATCTGAATGAATGAATAATATTTATATACCATTCAATTAAAGGCTTAAAACCATGGGATAAGGATTATTCAGTGTAGGAAACTATTGAGGACAAACATTTTCCTAGTGTAGCATGTATCAGCATTACCCATTAAATAAGTGTTACTTGTCACTAAGGTATGTATCTATTAGATCCTGTAGTGGAATAGTATACTTAGCGTCTAAATAAGATATTTCATAGTAGCGATAGCTCTGTTTCAGTATGTTTTCTTTTGGTTCTTTATTACTATTCAGTAATATTAAGAATCTGTGGCCAGAATATTTTTCTGTAAAAAAAACCAAAACAGCACATCATTTGTGATACAGAGTGAATAAAGGATCAAATAGTTCATTTTAATTAATTAGTTTTATCTTTATTGTTAAAAGTATTACAGATGTTCCCCCTTTTCTCCCTATTCACTCCGTCCACTATACTTCTTCCCTGTCCTAGGCCTTCACCACATTATGTATGGGTTATGTATATATGCATATAAGTTTTTTTGGTTAATCTTTTCCAGCCCAAGCTCCCCCCTTCCCCCTGATATTCATCAGTCTGTTCCATTCTTCTATGTCTCTTCAAATAATTTCTAAGAAGGTCTTTATTCAATTTAGTTTTAAAACATAAATTAAAGCATTTAGATATTTAGTACTTCTTCTTCTACCATATTCCTGTTAATATTTATATTTTTTATTTATTCATTTATCACACATTACTCAATTAGAGGTGATGTGGGGAGTGGGGGGCAGGTGGTCCAAAGATGAAATGACATTCATCACAGTCTAGAAGAGTCAAACCACATAATAGAGTATTTTATAACCCAATTGTTTGTTATTCAAGAAGTCAGTGAATTTGTCTTAATATTGGAAATCAGATTGTTTCTCTTGATGGAAGTTCATTATTTTCTGATGGAAAGGAACAAGGAAGGAATGGGATTTTATGGTTTCATGATTTTTGAGCTTTAAAAAACACTTAAAATTTGGTAATTTTATACCCTGGTCTTAAGAATAATTACTACTTTATTACTACTTTTTAGCTTTCTCTTTTCTATGAATTATTTTTTTCTAACTTAGATTTGATTATAGTATTAGGAAGCCAATTTGAAAACAGGAAGTATCTTATCCTGGTGAGCTTCTGAGAGCTGCCATGTACTAGCTTAGGTGCTATTTTCTGCTGTTGCAGAAAAAAAATCACCACTTTATTTTCTTTTTGTCTTTGATTGTAACTACCAGAATTGCTGAGTGGGTCAGCAGGCAATTGAAGTTGGAGTCATTTTCTTTGTTCAAGGAGTGAACAAATTATCTCTTTTGTATCCTTGACCAGGCATCCTGTCACATTTGTTTGAACCATGGTTATTCTTAGAAACATTTTCCTTAGAAGAGTTATGGACCTTTTCAAGGAGAATTTGTTACTAGCAAACAAAATAAAACCAAAACATTTCCAATTTAAAGTTAGAGCCAAAATGCTTTCTTAAAGTTCATTTAAATTGACTTACTGGGACTATGGTTATAAACATAAGCGTAAGTTTTTTTTTAAAGTCTATATAATTTTCTCTTTCTCCCGCTTTGTAGTTGGATCGACTGGTTGTGGATGCAGCAAAAGAGAAAAGAGAGATGGAGCAAAAACATTCCACCATTCAACAAAAGGTAGCTGAGAGGGAAAGTTAAAGGAGATTAATTTCCATTTTACTCAATTGTTTTATTATTGTTTTTTAGCAAGATACTGTTGTGTTGCAACAAGTCCTTTGAGTTGCTTTAATAATTAAATTTGTATGTGAATTCCTTTTTTTGTGAAAAGTGAAATATTTTTCAGATATTCAGGAATTTGTTTTATTATTCTTTTACATCAAAATATTTGAAAGCAATGCTCTTGAATCAGTTTGCAAAAACATCAGACTGTTAGGGCCTTAACTAATTCAAAAGTGGTCCTTAGTTAGAATTTAAAACATTATAGTTTCAGGTAGGCTATTACCAATCCCTGTAGAAGTGTGTGTGTGGGGGAGGAGGGGTGAGGGGGGGGTGGGTTGGGTTGAGAACTGTGGGTGGGTAGGTAGGGGTGGAGTACATCTCAGCATCAATGTATATTTTGATATTATGGACTTCCCATCTGGCAGCAATCTAAGGCAGGGCCTTCCCATCTTTCATGTGATGCTGAAATTCCACTTGCATTTCTTGTTAATTTGCCTAAGCCTAGCTACTTGGAAAAGTATACTTTTAAATGGAAATTTAAGTATGAAACCAATTTTTATTTCTGTGTGCTAGAAGCTTTGAATATTACAAACCTGGAATTCAACCTAATAATACTTATCTTATCTAGTCAGTGATATTTTTTGTGCAATAATCTAAAAACAAAAGGAGAGAATTATAGATTGACTAAAATAATACAAGCATATGACAAGATGCCTCTATCCTGTCAAGGCAGGTGCCTTATCTATGAAGGTGGTTTTCCCAGGGTGAGGCTTATTGATCACATTCCTGATCTACTAACATACCTGAGATTTTCCCAGATGTGGGAAACGCAACTAAATAATTTGTGGAAGTGGAGGACTGTGTTTGTACTTACCCCTAAAGGGAAAAGAAGATGCCTTCTAGCATTGCTTTAAAGCAGCGGCTCTCAACCTGTGGGTCGCGACCCCTTTGGGGGTCGAACGACCCTTTCACAGGAGTCGCCTAAGACCATCGGAAAATGCAGATATTTACATCACGATGCATAACAGTAGCAAAATTTCATGGTTGGGAGTCACCACCACATGAGGAACTCTATGCAAGGGTCGCGGCCTTAGGAAGGTTGAGAACCACTGCTTTAAAGGAATCTGTTCCTTTGTTGTTGAGCAATCAAATCAACTTTTGTTATGGTTGATTTAGAATTTAAAATGCCAGTAAACTAGATCTGACATAGAACATGTCAGTGGAAAAAAAAAAAGAAAGTGAAATCAGTAATAAAAGTAAGGAAAATTTTATTGGTGATGGGTTATTAATACTCAAAGAGAAATATTATCTACCACTCCATCTTTAAATAGTTACTTCTAGCTATAGTTTAGTAAGACTAATTCCATCTTTTGTTTTTTTTAAGGTTAAATTACTTTGGGTTGGGTAACTTTTTTTAAATGACATTACCATGGAAAGATTTTTAAAAATTTGGGACCAATCATTTCTAATTAAAATAAGAAGTTATAATATTTGTAGAAACACAACTGTTTGCTTAAAATGAATTACTTGATTAATATTATGCATCTTTTAATGTCTTTCCCTATTATGTACACAATTCAAAGTTAGTAGACTATTAAATCTAAAATTAATTTATTTGATTTTGAGTAATAGTCTATTACTGTTTTCCTTAAAGAAAGTAATGCTATTTTTGCTCATATATATATATATAAATATATACACATATACTTACTTTTTTTCTGCCCTTAAATGCTGACACAAGGCTGCATTACAGGTAAAATAAAAAGGGAGGGAGGGGGAAGAAGAAAAAAGATCCAGTCAACTAAAAATTAAGGGAAAGTATGTCTAATGTAATTATTTTGATTTTTAAGAATTGAAGTTGATCAGTTAAAGAAATAAAGATGCTATGCATAATCAATTCATGTAAACTATTTTTCAAAATGTTTTATCATTCCCATCAGGCAGTTCTGTATGAGAATTCCCATTTCTCCTTGCCACCTCATTGTATTGTGAGAATGTTTATTTTTTATTTTTTGCCTATTTTGGTGGGTAGATAGTGACATCTCATTGTCGTTTTAATTTATAAGATATGCTTTAGTCACAAATGAGCTTGAGTACCTTCCCTTTTGTCTCTGGTCACTAGATATCCTGTTTGTGAAATGTCTGTTAGTCTTTTTTCCCATTTTTCTATTAGGTTGCCCAAATTGATCATATTCTTCATATATTCTGACTGTAAGTTCCTTTTTTAGGGTATATGTATTTTTTATTTTCACAAGTTTGTTTTTTTACGTCTTTTATGGTTTGTTTTTGTGTGTGTATGTGTGTGTTTGTATCTTTTCGTGTCTTGCTTAATAAATACTTCTCAACCCAAGATCATGACGATGTATTTCCTCTATAATCTTCTAAGTGTTTGTAGGTTTGCCTTTCGATCTTTAATCCATCTATAATTGGGGTTTTGTATATGGTGTGAGGTAGAGATCCAATTTCCTTTTATGTCTCACATGGGTAGCTAATCAGTTATTGAAAAGTTTATTCTTCCCCTACTATTCTGTGTTTTATTCTCTGTTATATATCACATTTCCATATACATGAGGCTGGCTTCAGGTTCTCTTCTTCTTTGTGTGTGTGTGTGTGTGTGTGTGTGTGTGTGCACACACTACATGTATACCAATACTCTGTTGTCTTAATTATTTTAGCTATTAGTACCTCTTATATCTGACAAAGTAAAGCTTCCTACTTTCTTTTCTTCAAAAGTGAATTGCCTAAATTTTGCATTTCCATATAAATTTCAGAAGTATCCTTTTTACGTAGCATAAAAAATGCTTTTGGGAATTTGATAGAGAGATTCTATTAGATCTATGATCAGTTGGGGTAGAATTCGTATCTTTTTTTCTATAATGTCTTCTGATCCATAAGCTTAAAATATTTTCTTCACTTATTTAAGTTTTCTTTAATGTCCTTCAGAAATTTTGATAACTTTCTTATACATCTTTTGTTATTTATTTCTGGACACATGTATTACAAATTTTATTGTAAATATTATCTTTAATTTTTTTCACTGTTTACTTTTGTATATAGTAGAGTAAAATGAACTTCTCTGTATTGATTTTTTAACCAGTTATCCTGTTGTGTTCTTTTTAACACTAATTTGTCTCTGGATTCTTTGTGTGCATCTTTGGATGTACTGTGTACAAAGTCATATCATCTGCAAATAATGATAGTTCATTTCTTCCTTTTTAATATTTGCTTTTTGTTTATCTCTTGATGGCTAAAACCACCATCATAATCTCAACTCTAAGTAGTAATGATGTTCCTTCTTGTCTTCTTTGCAATTTCAAAAGGGAAAGCTTCTATTAGATTCCCTTTATTGGCCAACCTCACTCTTGCTTTCTGTTTCCTGGGCCCTACACCAAAGCTTCAAGTTCTCCAGATGGTCAAATGCCTTTAAGGTGAAAGCTAGCTTCCTTGCTCTGCTTACCTTTTTGGCTTCCAATTTTCACTCAGTCTTTTTGCTTTTGAGTATTCCTTTCTGAATTATTAGCTCATCAATATATTTACATGATAATATTATATATCTTATCCAACATAATTAGTTACTTTCATTATATAGTAATATAATCTCTCATTTAAGTTCTATAAAATATTAATTTGATATTAATAATAATGAAATTGAAGGCTTAATTTATCTCAATATAATTGAAAATTAGAATACTATAAATGTATTACATTTTCATTAAAGTCGTATTTGATATTTTAGATAGCATCAGGGTTATTAAAAAAACTGCTGATGTTATAAATGAAACTCAATTATAACTATTGCTGACTTAATCCTGTCTGCATAATTATTTAAGTATAGCCTCAAAGAAGTTTTAAATGAAGGAATTAAAGTGGCCCTGATTTTTTTTCCAAAGAAAAAATAGGAATAAACGGTATAATTCATTTATAGATTCTGTTTCATTAGATTATTTTGTATTGTCCTGTCCTCTATGGGTTAATTTTGAGACATGTCAGGTGAATTTTGTTTTTAATCCTGATTTTAGTTTACTTCCTTTTTCCATCTTTGAAGACTCAGGTTTGGAAGGCCCTTAGTTGATTCTCATTCTGCCTCTCCTTCAGTGCAGGAACTCCATGTCCAGCACTCTTGGCAGGTGCTCATTCAGCTTTTGTCAAAATCTTTCTCAAGACAGAAAGTTTACTACTGCCTAATAGGATAGCATTGTAATTTTGATCATTGGTCCAGAGTACTTTTGAAATTACCAAGATTGATTTTTAAAGTTTTAAATTTGGGGCTAGCAGCAATATTGGATTTTTTATCAAGATTACTTTGGAAGTTTATCAGGAAAAAAATTAAGTGTGGGATTTGTGATTTCAATATTTCATGAATCCTTGGGATAAATTTAAAGTTTGGATTGTATACAAATGAAGATTAGAATGATAGAAGGTTATACATGATTCTATAGTCTTCATAGAAAAGAGAACTTGACATGCCCACTTCAGACTGTGGCTCTCCTTTGTAACACTAAATTTTATCTTAGGACAAAATGACTGTATCTTATTTCATTACTCCCATATGGTGGAATTATTACTAATATCAGATTAAAAAACTACAGTGATAGTAATATAATTAGAAGATAGTGGAATACCATTTAAAAGTATCCATATTCTATTTTTAATAGTTAGCACACACCTCACCATAGAATGTTGGAAAAAAGGAAAACACTTTAAATATAACACCCTCTATAATATTTAGTTGTTCTCTTTGTGTACCTATTATTTTGTGCTTTTAGTCATAGAGTTTATATTGTTTTATTTTCTTTTTCAGAGTATATTTCATATAATCACCTGTGTTTTATGTCATCATCATCATCATCATCATCATCATCACTGCATAATAGTCCACTGAATTGAAATTCTTTAATTAATATGTTGATGCATTCTTCTGTTAATGAACATTTAGGTCTCTCCCTTTCTTATGACTGTTGTTTTGTAACTATCTGTTAATGTTAAGTTTTTCTACGATTTGAACTGTTTTCCTAGGATACATTTGTTGTCTAGCAACTTAGTCAAATCATATGAAATTTCTTGTGTTATTTTGTCTAGGATTTCTCCAGTGATGATTCTAAGTTAGAATATAATGTAGATGCTGCAAATGGCATTGTTATGGAAGGATATCTGTTCAAACGAGCCAGCAATGCCTTCAAAACTTGGAACAGGTAATATATTTCAAATTTTTCCATATTCTGAGTCTTCTAACTTTTCTTGTGATTTGCCAACTCCTTCCTTCATAATTCTCTAAATTCATAGTTCATGGTAATTTTCCTAAACCCATTTCATTGACGATAAGATGCCTTTCTAGGAAAAGGGGACCTTAAGAAGCAAGTGAAAAATGACAACACTAACTTAAGCAAAAATCAGGAAGCAAGTTGAGTTTTTATAGTGGTTGGTCTATACTGATTAGACTATTATAATAAGGACATTTTCAATTTGAGCTACCCCTCTTATTTATTAGGAAATAGATCTGATTACAAATCATGTGTTGAATATAATGGGTAAATAGGCCAAGTGTACTCTTACCCCTTTGATTTCCTGTCCTATATGATATTTTGTATATTTTCACTTAGTGTTTATTTATGAATTTTAAACGGGGTGATTCTGATCTTTGCAATAATTTTAATTAATGAAGAGTTTTAGGAAATGGTATTGTTCTTACGTGAAGTGTGTATGTTAGCTAGTGCTCCTTTATTCTACACTTGATAGCTATCAGAAGCTCTGCATTTTCTGCTAAATTTATTTCAATAAAATATTATTTCAGTAAATTCTGTTAAATGAATGAATGTATAAAATATTTTATTGTATTTTCCCATGTATTAATATAATAAAGTGAAATCACTTGAGGCATTAAGGCATTAAAAAAGATTGGTTTGCCCTGGCTGGTTTGGCTCAGTGGATAGAGCATCCGCCTATGGACTCATGGGTCCTGGGTTAGATTCTGGTCAAGGGCACATGCCTGGGCTGTGGGGTTTGATCCCTGGTGCGGGGGTATGTGGAAGGCAGCCAATCAATGATTCTCTCATATTGTTGATGTTTCTCTCTCTCTCTCCCTCTCCCTTCCTCTCTGAAATCAATAAAAATATATTAAAAAGTAAAAAAATGATTGGGTTGTCTCAGAATAATCCTTCTGAATAGGCAGTCCCTGATTTTTTTTTTTAATTCAGTGATGCCTATCTTTTTGCAAAAAAAAAAAAAGGATAGCAGTCATAACAACTTTGTATTAATTAAGAGTACTATTGGGTTCTAGTTAATTGATTTCTTATTATATTAGTTGAAATATGAATTTTATTTGATACTTAAACATGATATGAATTCACTTAATGATGGAGAAGATTTTATTTAAAAAATGTACATTAGCAAAATAAGTAGAGTTTTTTTGGTAAGTTTAGTATACATTTTTGTTTAAATGGAAATGATCATGCTTGAATATTCAACATATTAAAATGGGTTCCTAGTGTACTTAATCTGATTTTTGGATTATGAGATTAAGAGATAAAACATTCATTGATATTTTCAAATTTAAGCATTTCTGAAGAATTTGGTATTACCAAATGTTTAAGTGGTACATGATGTATTTTATTTGAAATGATTTTTCTTTACCTGAGAATGAATGTAAATTGGACAAATAATGATTTTATGTGATATTAAGCCTCTTTGAGTTATATAGAACTTTAAAAATAATATATGAATATAGAAGGACCAACTAATATGGTCTAGTTAGAAATAATTTTATGAGCTATAGTGAAGTGAAAGTGAAAAAGTAAAACTCTGTTTCCTAAGCTATAAAAACCAAGACAATAATCTTTCAAACCTTTCCTGGCGTATTTCTATAGCCGGAGTAGGAAATAAAAATGATGTGATTATAAAATTTTTATAGTAAAGATATTTCAATCAATTCAGTTTCATGAGATAATGTTAGAATTGAATTTTAACCTTCAGTTTACAAAACAGCCTACTTAAAGTTTAACACAGTGAAAATCCAATAAATCCATACAAACTATACCATTATGTTAAGAAGAAGAAATGAACTTTCATGTGGCACTCCAGTGAGAAATGATATCAGACTTCAAAATGAAGTACAGTGTTAGTGGAAAATTGCATTGTCATTTAGGAGAGGATAAAAAAATTTAAAAATGTACATTAGCAAATTTGAATTCTGATTTAAGCATGGACCTTCTTATTTTTGTTATTTGTTTCATGAATATTAGTTAGCATAGATATTAAATATAACTAAATTCAAGTAGGAAATAACTATTCTCAATTGTAGACATGTAATCTACCATTTGCAAAGTGAAAAAAAATAGTACCTTTATAAATGAGATTACTTTATAAAGAAGAGGTTATCTATATGTGTAATAGGATGACACTTATTAATTCAAATAATAGATCATAGTTCACCACCCTAATTGTTAGTAAAGAAATGGAAATGCCGAGAGATGATTGCTCATTCAAGTTTACACAGCTGGTTTGTGACAAAATTTAGGCCCCCAAACCTGGAATTTTTTGAAAACTTGATATGGAAATTCCAAGCAGTCTAGATTTTGATACAACAAAATACAACTTCAGCTATTTAAAAAAATAGCTTAAGGGGGACATCTGTAATAGTTTCACAATTAAAAAAAAATTAAGTTGGAGGATTAACAAGAAAAAAAGTAGCTTAGAAACTAGTCAATTTGCATTATTAAGAAAAATTATGGATAGCAAATTAATTTTATTTTCATGAACTTTTAAAGAACATTTTGATGAAAACACTGGTGAAAAGCTGACTTGTAAGAAGAGAGCATATAAACACTAAATGAAACAAGTAAATGCAAAAGCCAAAACCTTGTAACAGAAAACTTTAAGTACTTTTTAGGTTGATTATAAGCCTGTAACTATAAAAGGAAAAAGGAAGAAAGAGTTACCTATTAAGAATTATTTAGACTTTCTTCTGCTTTTTAATTATAAAAATTTAGAATGTATCTAAATTTCTTATGCATTTTATAAAAGGTTGAATCCCAGGAAGTACTACAAATAGTTTTTCTTTTCATATAGTGTCTTATCTGTTTCTTGAATTAGTTCTCTGTTCCAGCTTGATTTAATATAATCTAGACTCTGATTAAAAGACTATTTGTGATATTTGTGCCTTCACTCTAAAAATCCAGAAATCCAGTTCTTCAAACATATATTTTCCTGCCTACTGTTTAAGTTTTGTTTCTGTGTGTGTGTGTATTTTTTTTTCTTCTGATTGTTCATGCATTATAATTAGGGGAATTTTTTTTTTCTGGTCATAATCACCATAGGTATTAATCACAAATTTACCATTATTTGTAGTTTTATAGAATAGTGGCATATAATATTTTCAAAATTAACTTTTTTAAAAGACCTCCTTTTTGAGAGAAATGTGAATTTGACTACGAATTCCTGATAGTTTTAAAACCTGATATTGTGCTTCATAAAATCTAAGTATATTTTGACAGTATTATTCTATAACTTGAAATTAACTGAAGAGATCATATTTTGTGTGATGTGATTGACATAATGTAAGGAGTGAAAACGTTTTATGTTTCATGAATTATTGAGTTTGTTTTTGGTTGATTTCAGATACTTTTAGTTTTTGTGTCTTAACGATTTTTATACATCTATAATATATATATATTTTTCTGAGAACAAGTAAGATCTACTAAAATAATACTTCATTTTCAGGCCATTTTCTCAGTGTGGCAGCTTTACTTCAGGCTCAAATCAGTGGTAGATGGATTACTAGTACCTATATTTCTCTCTTACTTTTAATGACAAATTCGGAAAGGATGAATTAACAAGGAAAATAATTATTAAAAATTATTTAGTTTTAAGCTGGTAAAACAAAACTGAGTAATTATATGCTATGTTCAGTTAAATTAAAAAATATAGCTAAAGGAATAAAATGTATTATACAGTTTCTTAAAACTGCTAATACAGATATAAATTTTTATTTTGTGTAACTTTGTTTAAAAATAAGATGTACATACATAGGTTAAAGATGAACTCTACTTGTGTGTGACCTTAGAGTCTGCTATAATTTAATGAAAAGGGTTTGAGCAGGTGAGTGAGTTTATTTGGCTGATAATATTTTATAATCACCGAAATTCTTAATTAGTGATCCCACTTTTCTTATAAAAGATTTTATTTATCAGGTTTATATAGCTATATCTATAATGATTGTTAAGATGAAGAAAGGTACTATCTATATTTAATAGCTTTGACAACAGAGGCAGAGAATAATAGTAGAGGTATACCCAAGTATGCTAAGTCCTACAGAACTTTATATAACATAATACTAGAAGAAAATTTTTGAATATTTCTGAAATAGTAGTTTTCAGATTCCTAACAGTATTGTACAAGTGCATATATGTATACTATGTGAAAAAAATGCAACAGATTTTTGATTATTTTGTTAGATTATAAGCTTAAGCTTGTTCCTTTAATTCTTGCTTTATTTCATATCATGCTAGTCCTTTGCTTATTTTGCACATTTGCATTTTCATTCTTTTACCACCTTTCCCTTATGTTTTAATCTGCCCCATTTTTTCACATGACAGGAAAAAGCCCGATCATATCAGGTACCAAATGGCTTTCTTCCCCTCACCCCCTATCTTACTCCAATTTCTTCTTTGGCACGAGAAAGCTCATAATTAACCTGCATTTTGTTTGGATTACTTGCAATGGATATACAGTCTCTTATGTTTTAATTGGGAAGAAAATGTAAACATCTTATTTGAAGATCAAAATTATACCTTTTCATTGCCTATGTCCTCAATTTCTTTAATCTGGAAAAGAACATATGATGTGTTTATAGTTACTCAAAGAAGATTATACATTGAGTAATGTGATATGTACTAGTATATATATATATATTTTAAGGGAAATAAACAATAACTAGGAATTAGTCCCTTTGGTAATAACCGATTGGTTTTGTTGAAAGGAAACACTGTCAGTTCTTGGATTTTTTTTTTACCATTTTGTTTTTTCCCCTGTGAAAAATAAAATTGATTTGGAAATAAAGGAGCATAAATGTTTAATTTTGTTAAATGTTCACTTGTTTGTGTTCATGAATCCATTACCTGTATAATTTTAGTAAAAAAGTTTCTGTCAGTTTAAAGTTTGACCTTTATCCACGTCCTTGATTTCAAGTACAGTTCTGGACCAAGATATTTATTTTTATTTATTTTTTTGTTAATCCTCACCTGAAGATTTTGCATTAATTTTTTTAGAGAGACTGAAAGGGTGGGAGTGAGGGATTGGTAGAAGGGGGGAGGAAGGGGAGGAAGAGGGAGAGAAAAAGGGGGAGAGAGAGAGCGAGAGCGAGAAAGAGTGAGAGAGCGAGAGAGAGCAAGAGAGAGAGAGAGAGAGAGAGAGAGGAAGAAAGATGAAGAAAGATGTGAAAGAGACACGTCAGTTGGTTGCCTCTTGCACTTGCTCCAATGAGGCCCATGATTGAACCTTCAATCCAGGTACAATCCCTTGTCCGAGAATTGAACTGAGACCATTTTGGTACTCCTGCTGATGCTCTAATACTGAGCCACACTGGCCAGGCTTGATTTATTTATTTTTTAATGTATTTCCCTCTTCTCTAATTTTGTCATCTGGAAAGCTCTCATTCATCTTTACAATTTAATAATATTTATGGATGTAATATTTTGATCTCAAATCTTTATTATATTGAGCTACTCCAATTTGAGAGAGAGATAAAATCGTGTCTTATTTTTCTTAATGAACCAAGAAATTTTCCTTTTTAAAACACTGTCTTCTATTTTGACTTTGACACAGATTCTGAATAGAATATAGTGTAATTATTAGTTCTAAAATTTGTCTTTTTTATGATTACCTTTTTAAGTACCTTCAAATTGCAGATAGTGTGACCTAAAATATTAAGTATTTTTCTATATCCTAGAGGGATATATGAATTATCTCATTTCTCCTTTTAATAAGTGTTAATAATAACAAAAGAGCAATTAAAATTGTATTCCATTATACTTATATGGTTAAAGTCTTGAATGAATGTAAATGAGTACAGTCGGCTCTTTTTCTCTTATTTTTTAATGGTCGAGGAGGGGAGATCATGTCATAAGATATACAGATCTTAGTAACTGAAAATTTTTTCTGCCTATCACATTATGGTTTTATTCCTTAAGAGGTATTCCCAAATTTCTTAAGAGGTATTAATGAATTTATAGTGTTTTTCCTGAGTGTACAAAAACTGATGATATGAGAAAATTACCAGAAACAGAAAGATGATAGGGGAACTAGGTTTCAGAAGTATATATCTTCTGTAAAGTTCATAACCAGAGGAAATGATCTCTGACAAAAAACATGTTTTTATCTAATGTTTTGTTATTATTTTTAGAGGTTATGATCCTAAAATACAGCAGGTCAAAATAAATTTGTTTTTTGAAGACTAAGAAGCATGAAAAGCTTACATAGTTGTATGGGTGTTTTTCTTTTGTGCTAGGCTGCTTATTTTTCTATGTAGTTTTTCATCAAGTTATTTAATACTAGAGGCCCAGTGCACAAAATCCATGCACGGGCAGGGTCCCCTAGACCTGGCTGGTAATCGGGGCCAAACAGGGTCTTCCAGTGCTGACATGGCCTTCCTTCTCTAGCTGCTGGAGGCTGGTTGGGACCTTCTTTCGTTCGGTGCCACCCCCATTTGGTCAGCGCACATCATAGTGAGTCATCAAACGCATGGTCTTCTGGTTTTACTCCCAGTCTCCCGGTCGAACTTCTGAGGGGACACATTGCATATTAGCCTTTTATATATATAGACTGAAAGCCCAATGCACAAAGATTCGGGCAAGAATGGGCCTTCCTTCCCCTGGCTGCTGGCACCACCTTCGCTCTGGCCTGAGCCGCCTTCCCATTCCATCATGGAGCCTCCTTTCCATGCTGCCCAGAGGCTCTGAGCGTCTGGGGAGGTGTGGAAATGACGCAAGCATCCCACCTGGCCCCCAGACACTTGGCGCCTGTGTATGCAAATTAACCCACCATGTTTGTTGGGCTATTTTGCATACTCCTGATTGGCTGGTGGGCGTTGCAAAGGTATGGTCAATTAGCATGTTACTATTTTATTAGGTAGATGATTACTATGAAACAAGGATTTTTATTAATATAGTTTACACTACCTCAAATGATTTTTTAAAAAACACTTCAATCAGTAGCAGAGATTGTTTCCATTGCATGTCATCCCATGTGGCAGAACTGCACCATTTTGTTTGTTTGTAGGTATTTCCTTTAACATTTCTAACCATGTGTCCCAAAGCAAAGAAACCCAGAAGTTCTTCCTTTTCTAGCCTGCCTCTTGATGATTTGCATTTAGAGGCAACCCACTTGGTTTTATCTAGATGCTAATTTAACAAATCTCTATTAATGGTAAAGGTGATACCTTTTAAAGTAGCAAGAAAACCTAACAATATGCCTAGCTTAAAATTAGAAAATCATTTCCTCAACTTTGGAGAATTAATTTTTAAAAATAGAAATTCTAAATATGTCTCAATACAATTTCTAATGCCTTTTTTTTAAGTATCAATGAAAAGGTAGAATCTCTATCTGCTAATAGATTAATAACTAATGTTTACAATAGAAATCATCTCACATGAAACTAATTTTAAAATAATGATTCAAATAATGTTTTACCTTTCATGCTTGTTGAGAAATTTTGCTTTCTTTTTTATGAATGGCTTTTGGCTATGACTTTTTTTTTTGTAAGTTTTTAGGTTCTTTTAATAAATTAGAATTAGTAAATGTGCCATAAATAGCTTAGCTTTGTTTTCTTAAGAAGATTGCAAGTAAATTATTTCCCTAATAATTTACAATAATGAGCAGAACAGTATAAATATTTTGATGAATCATTTTAATAATAACTTTTATTATTTTGTTTCTATGATTATATGAAAATAGGCCATGTTAATTGGCAGTTCTTTCTTGTTCGATAGCAATTGTAAAATGATTATTTAATTTTCTGTTTTGCTTACTATTACCAAATCACTTGCTAGAAAAGTTGAAACAAAGCATCATTTATTTCAATGTTTTAATGTATACAAATGCATAGTCTTATTTACAATATAAATTTATTTCCACTTTTAATAAAATCAATTATTTTTGGGGGAAAGATTTTGGTTATTTTGAGGAACCTCAAAAAAATCTTGTACTTTCAGTTATTATTTGATGATAGCATAAAAAATAGCTTTTGTTAGGATTTTAAATTTCTGACTTAAAATGAATCAAAATATAGTAATTTTACTTTCCTAATCTGTCATTTAAAAATTGTTCTTTACTTTCAATAGTTATTTTATTGACATCAATTTTTATAATGCAAAACAAAACAATGTACTTCTCAAAACATAATGATCATAAACTGATTTTCTAGCGCTTTCCCAAATTTTTTTCTTAACAACAACTGAAATAAAATGTGTTGGTGAAAACTTAATCTATTTTGTATTTATTTAGACGCTGGTTTTCAATACAGAACAATCAGTTGGTTTACCAGAAAAAGTTTAAGGTAGGTATTTTATTAAGTAATTAAGGGAAAAATCTAGTGACTCCCCAGTTTTGATTATTTATCTGTTTAGCTTGGGAAAGTATTTTAAGTTCATAAGTACTCATCTGTGCAAAATTACTGTTAATTAGTTTTATTTTGGGGCATGTATACTAGTAAGAATGTTCAGAAGTAGAACATTCAATACTTAAAAGCAGTGATTTTGAATCCCGAATTCTTAATTTCCTAGTTTTGAGATGGATTTTTTTTTTCTGTCCCAGGATTTACACTTTTTTACTTCACATGTTTCTTTGTCTATTTGTGTGTCAAGAATAATACATAATATATACCATTCCACAGTACTATTTTGAGGCTCTAGAAAAAGATGCCTTTTAAGAAATAACACCTGATGGTGACTAATGATAATAAAGAGATATTAGAAATTACATTAAAATGTAACCTTAAAGTAAGTTAAATAAAAACCTCTAAATTTGTTAATGTTCTTTTTATATATTCATTTTCCTGCACCTTATTTTAAGGATAAGGAGTTTTTATTTATTGGGAAGGCATACAGAAATTACATGTGGTGTGAGAATGTGACAACTCACTTCTCTCCCAAGTAATGTCCAAATATGCTATCTTTACATCTCCCGCTGAAGGCACTGATCCTTGTCCCCTCCTCACTATACCTTGACTTCTCTGCCCTTTCTCTCCTGTCACCAACCTTGGTGTTCACTCAGAATACTACAGTTGCAGGTGACAGTGGCCCAGAGAGACCATAGGAAGTTTACTTTATGTGCAAGGAGGATAATGAAATGGTCTGTAGACACCATGCAAAGCGTTGGAGATTTTGTTCCTTCAACTTGTATAGATGTTGATGCTCACAGCTTTTTCTTTTTCTTTTTGTTCTGAAGGTTCTGATAACTTGTGGTGTACTTCTATTTCTCTGTGACCGTTTTTTTTTTTTTCCCTTTTCTCTTTTTTCCTTACTCATGTCTCTTCTCACTAAGCACAGATAAACATTACCTACAAACTCCTTAATCTGATCTGTGGAGAAAGTACAATTTAAAGTATTTAAACACATCAATAAATACTTTAAATCCCCCCCTCCAATTTAGAAAAAAAAAGAACCATAGTTAATTGGTAACTTGATTTATACCCAGTTAGCTGTTATGAATGATGTATTAAATTGTAAATTTAAACTTTCACTTTACTCTTGAGATGACACAATATGAAATTTCCAATTAGCTCATGGTTTCTTCTATTCTGATTACTTGGTTTTGAGCTTTTTTTTTTTTTTAAATTTAATACTTGGAAATGATAAAAACCGTTCTCATTTTTGTAGGTATTTTAAGAAGGATATATAGGTTTTTTTTTTTCTTTTCTTTCCAGTGATTTAAAACTTGACTCATTAAAGGCTTCTTTTGTTGGAGGAAAGTAGTTTTTATTATATGTGAGTAGGGACCAGGAGCATAATAGATATAAAAGAAAATTAACAGGAAGCTGACATTTATTGAGTACCTACTAATTAATTGCCACGTGTTAGATTAAAACTATTTTACTTAATTCTTATACAGCAATTTTATGAAGCAAGTAAAATTACTAGCAGGGTATAGTTACTTTATTAGTTACATCTATGTTGATAAGTCTTGTCTCTAAAGTAAGAAAAATATAAATCTTTAAGACCACTTATTCCAAATAATATTTTTAAGTATTATTGGTAGTAGTATTTAAAACCTAGATTGATAAATATGGGAGTTCTGTTTCCTTATTGTAGGATAACCCCACTGTGGTAGTGGAAGATCTGAGACTTTGCACAGTGAAACATTGTGAAGACATAGAACGGCGATTCTGCTTTGAGGTGGTCTCTCCAACAAAGTGAGTGGTTCTAAACAGTTTGAGAGTTACTTTTATATTTCTATAGCTTGTTTTAAAGAACTTTCCAGAGTAGAGAAAGATTTGTTTCACTTGTGGTGGTCTGTGCTAACTAGGAAAAAAGTGTCTGAAAAGTAAATTTAATTATTTAGTGATTACAGGTATTAGAGTCAAAAATTTCTATAACTTCTAACCAGTATAATATTCTTTAAATTCTATAAAGATTATTGATGTGGCCATATGAAAACTTTTTAGTTGTCATGGATGATAAAGTGAACTCATATGTCATATTGATTTTTTATAACTATCATTTTATATTTTTATCCAATAGAAAAAAAATGTTGTATTTATATGGTAAATTTAAAGTTTGTGTGTGTATGTGTTTTTTAATGTGAAGGAATGGGTGATTTCTTTATAGTAGATAACTTATTTAATTAATACCTTGATTTCTTATTGAATACAATCTGTCCTAAAATAAAATTTTAGATGAAATAAAATTTTTCAATAAAAATGATTATTTTTTTGTTAGAAAATTATTGTATAACAAAGTCAGCAAAAAAAAATTATTATTTTTTTGGTTAATTTAGTGACTGAGAAAAAAATGTTATTTCCCTTTAGAAGTTGTATGCTTCAGGCAGATTCTGAAAAGCTTCGCCAGGCATGGATTAAGGCTGTTCAGACCAGTATTGCTACTGCTTATAGAGAGAAGGGTGATGAATCAGAGGTTAGTAAACAATACTGCAATACCAGATGATATATTGTCAAAAGTTTTTAACTTTAATTGCAACATTGTATGTTTACAGCATTCTTTAAATTTTGTTAAATTGAGGTATAATTGACAAGTAACTTTATATTAGTTTCAGGGGTACAACATAATGATTCATTCAATATTTGTATATACTACAAAGTGATGACAGTAAATCTAGTTAACATCTGTCACCATTCATAGTAACAAACATTTTTCTTGTGAGGAAATTTTAAGATTTACTCTCTTAGCATTTTTGAAATATGCTATATAGTGTTATTAATCATAGTCACCATACTGTATATCATATCGTCATGACATTTATTTTCTTTTTTTATAGAGGATGATTTTTTTTGTTATTGAAATGTTTATTTTTAAAATTTAGATTCAATTTCTCTTTTGTTTACTTCTCTTGACTTACAATTTTATTTTAATATTTAAATATGTTTAATTCTGTATTTGAATATTGTCCAGGATTGACATAAGATAGTTTGATGCAAGTATTTCCTCCAAATATCATTTTATTTAATATTAAAATAATGAATGTGAAAGATATTTAAAATTAAAACCAGGTAAAATCTAAAACAGGAAGGCTCAAATTGTCTCTTAGTTGAAGTCTTTCTGGAGAAGATAAGCTTAATATGGACTCTTGGGTCATAGTCTGGTTTCAGCTTCTCAGTGAGTTTATATATTCTTGAGCAAGGCCATCAGTGTGACTTGAGAAACAGAACTTACCACTTTGTTTGGTAGGATCCTGAAAATGAGTCTTTTGTGAGTTCATTCATGTCTGAAAATGTTTTTATTCAGTCATCATATTTGTTTGATAGCTTGGTTGGGTGTGAAATTTTTAGGTTGGAAATAATTATTCTTAAGAATTTTAACTGCATTGTTTTTTTGTTTCAGTGTTGCCATTGGAGTTTTTCTTACTACAGTACTATCTTTTGTAGATTTCTTCTCCAATTTTCTTGTTTTTTTCCCCTGGAATTTATGAACCAATCCTACGATTTTCTAATTTTTGTGTATCTTTTTTGCTCTAATTTCTGAACTATTTTCTCAGTTAATAATCTTCCAAACCTTCTATTGAATATTTTAGTTCTGATGGCATATATTTTATTTCCAAGAGTTTCTTTTTGTTTGCTGAATGCTTATACATGTAAATCTGTTCTTTTTTCATGGCTGCTTTGTTTGAACTGTGGTTCTTAGCCCTGTCTCCACATTATGATAACACAGGGAGCTTTAAAAAAAAAATCTCAGAATTAGAGTCTACCACAGAACAGTTGAATGGAGTTGGGACCCACGTATAAATATTTTTAAAAAATTCCTAGGTGATTTCTGTGTACATGCAAGCATGCCAAACTCCCAGGCCATGTGCCTCATTTATTTGGCTCGTATTAGCCTTTGAGTTTGACATGCTTGTTCTAGAGGCGTGGTTCCTTGGCTATCTGGTAAACTGTTCATGCTTATACGGTAACTAAAAACATCTTTGGAAGCTCTGAGAACAGTTAGGACTTTGTTGACTGTGAGGTTTGCTCAAGTCTGGACCATTTATTTTTTGAGAAACATCCAGAGTTGGGAACTTTGGGGTCTTTTCATCTGGTCTTTTCATGATTCCCTAGAGAACATTCACCATCCTCCAGTGATTTTTAGTCTGTGTGCCACAAGAATTTTTAAAACATGCAATACCTTAGTATTTAGTCAGGGGCACTAACCTTTTCCCCCTTAGATTGTTAAATTAAAAAAAAAAAAGTAACAACCAACACAATAGCCTGATTCAAAATTATACCTTTTTTTTTAAAATATATTTTATTGATTTTTTTTACAGAGAGGAAGGGAGAGGGATAGAGAGATAGAAACATCGATGAGACAGAGAGACATCGATCAGCTACCTCCTACACACCCCCCACTGGAGATGTGCCTGCATCCAAGGTACATGCCCCTGACCGGAATCAAACCTGGGACCCTTCAGTCTGCAGGCCAATGCTCTAGCCACTGAGCGATGCTGGTTTCGGCTATATCTATTTTTTTGTAAGATCTGCAAAAAAAAAAAAAAGTAATTTTTGGTGTCTGTGGAATTATAATAATTAGTTTATCTGTGCCATGATATGAAAAAGGTTGAAAATCACTGGTTTAAATCCTTGATCCCTTTGAATATTATATGATGTAAATTGGTGAACTCTTGAGATTTTTCTTACTGCCATCCTTAGATTTGGCCTTGGTCTGTTCAGTTACTTTATTTACTTACTAGGGGCCCAGTGCACAAAATTCGTGCACAGATAGGGAGCCTAGGCCTGGCTGGCAATCAGGGCCAATTGGGACCCGGCTGATCAGAGATGAGCCGAGCATGGAAGGAATGGACACCAAACACCAACACCACCATCATCAGTCAGCGCTCTGCCACCACATGGTTCCCCACCTCCCCCTCCTCATTTCCTTGCCATTGTGCTGCCACTGTGGCAGGCAGATTGTGGGCCAATTGGGGCCTGCTGGCCTGGGGGAAGAACAGGGCATGGGAGGTTGGCTGCTGGCCCCAAGGAGAGAACTGGCCCTTGACCTTTTTGGGAAAGGGGCTGCATCCACTATCACCCACTCCTGTTTCCCTATTCCAGCCCTGTTCAGGTGATCAGGACCTGCTGGCCCGGGGGAGGGACCGTGGGAAGTTGGCTGGCTTCAGGGGAGGTACTGTGGGTGCTTGACCAGCTGGGAGAGGTTGGCTGTAGAAGTGCACTGACCACCAGGGGGCAGCTCCTACATTGAGCATCTGCCTCCTAGTGGTCAGTGCGCATCATAGTGACTGGTCATTCTGGTCATTCCAGTCATTCCGATTATTCTGGTCGTTTAGGCTTTTATATATTAGATTTTTGGGCTCCTAAAATTTTGTTGCTCTTATTTATGTTATTCCTGTTCTTATGGGTAAACATTATTTGTTTTTAATGAAAAAATACTAAAGTTTTTAAAAAGTAGATTACACATATTATGCCATTCCACACCTAATAGTAATTTAATTTGTTAATATCATCCATCACCCAGTCTATATTCGGATGTTCCCAGTTGTTTTAAAAATGTTATTGACAACCTTTTGTATAAAGTATGATCTTATCTGTGCCGGCATTGGTTCTGGTTATGTCCCTCAAATCTTTAAATCTAGAGCAATCCCTTTTTTAAACAGCAATGATTTAATAAAGAGATCAAAACACATAATGCAGTAAACTAATTGTTTCCATGCCTTAAGATAATAGGTTGTGCGTATGCTTCATGTTGCAACAGGAGACACAATATTTGGTTATGCAACCATTGCTAATCCTGAGATCAAGCTTCTGTGTGAAGATGAAATGGACATACTGGATTTAAGAAATGACAATGTGATTCCTCCAATATGATTCTTCCCAATGACAATGTGATTCCTCCATTTCCATTTGTTATTTTGTATATCACATCTACTTCCTGTTACTTTCATCCCCATAAAATATCCCTCCTCAACTATTCATCAAATGGTTTTTCAGCTGAGTTTGCTATTTCATTAGAAATTGAAAAATGATTTTCTATTCTGTCATCCCATTTACATTTATTAACTTGTATTCTTATGTGAAATACAGCTTTTCCTCATCACCTGGAGCTGTTTAGTTTCTGTTATAAATGTTTAATTTTAATTTTTTTCGCTTTTAGTTACCACCTTTGGTTAATTTATTAGCTACCTTAAGTGGGAACAGGTATTTAGTTTTTTGGGTATAATTTAGCAACTCATGAATTTTTAAAAAAATATATTTTATTGACTTTTCACAGAGAGGAAGGAGAGGGACAGAGAGTTAGAAACATCGATAAGAGAGAAACATTGATCAGCTGCCTCCTGCACACTCCTTATTGGATATGTGCCCGCAACCAAGGTACATGCTCTTGACCGGAATCGAACCTGGGACCCCTCAGTCCACAGGCCGACACTCTATCCACTGAGCCAAACTGGTTAGGGCATGAATTTTTATAAATACGTTGAGTCCCAGTTAATTACAATAATTACTCTTTTTTCTTTTTTATATTCTTACTGTAAGATATTTTTCCATTGATTTTTAGAGAGATTGGAAGAGATGTAGAAGGGAGGGAGAGAGAGACAGAGAAAGATAGAGAAACATTAATGTTGGAGAGAGACATTGATTGTTTGCCTCCCACACCTATCCTGAATTGGCTTGAACCGTGGTATGTGCCTTTCCTTGATCGGGAATCGAACCTGTGACCCTTCAGTCCTCGGTCTGATGCTCTAATGAGCCAGACTGACTAGGGTAATAATTATTCTTTTTGTGATTATCAAAATGATCACATCTTTGTCCAGTAAGGGCCCTGGGTAATGCCTTTTTAAAAATTCTCTAGTTTTTAGCAGTTTTGAGAGGAAATAAAATTAGGTGTACATCCAGATAATTTTGAAGAAGCTGGTGGCATTGCTGAAATAACTGGGTTATGCAAAATAATACATTAGAGTAATAGGGGTTATGGGACAAATAGGGATAAGGCTGACCTAAAAACCTGTGTAAGTTTGTTAACTAGAATACTTTCAGGAGCTTTAGAACCCTAGTAGAAATACTAGCACAGTTAAATTTATAATAAATGAATACTACAGTATAGATAGGACCTAACTTTAAAAGTTGGTGATAATAGCCCTGGCCAGTATGGATCAGTTGGTTGGGTGTCATCCTATGCACTGAAAAGTTGCCAGTTTGATTGCCTGGGTTTCGGGCTCAATTACTGATAGGGAGGCGAGGAGAAGGCAGTCGATTGATGTTTCACTCTCACATAAATGTTTATCTCCCTTTCTTCTTCTTTCTGTAAAAACTATTTTAAAAAAAATCAGTAAAGCTAGCTTAATGGGAGGGTACAGAAAAATTGAGGTTACTCATTTCTGGTGACAGAGGCAAAACACATAATGCAGTAAACTTTCAAATCAGAGTATGTGGCCAAAATGAGCCAACAAGAATGGGAGATGGGTGTCATGTTCAGTCCTGTGTTTCTAGTATAAGTTCTGCTGTGTTAGTTTACTTTGTTTTCAACTTCTAATTTGGTGTAAAAGCATTAGCTTATAGAAGGAAATTGCTAATAAACTAAATGATTTCTGCATTATATTGAGAGTCTTTCCCCATATGATAATTGCTTTTGAGTCTGTATTCTAGTAACAGATTATATCTCTTCTTTAAAAAAGTTGAAATAATCTCAAACTTACAGAGAAATTCCAAGTATAGTACTTTCTCCCTGAATGGTTTCAGAGTAAGTTACTACATGATGCTCCATCACTCACTATTTATTTAGTATTTTCCACAGCCTAAGATATTCTCTTATATAATCATGGTATAGCCATCAAAATCAAGAAATGAGCATTGGTAAGTTATTACCACTTGATTCCCAAATATCTTTAAGTCCCAATAATGTTCTTTATGGAAAAAAAATCCAATCCAGAAGCACAGGTATTATTTAATTATGATTCTTTGATTTCTGTTAGTCAGGAGTAGTTCCTTAGTCTTACTTTGACCTTGGATAGTTTTGACTATATATTAGTTAATTTTGTATATAGTTTTGACTATATACTAGTTAATTTTGTAGAGTGTCCCTTAGTATGGGTTTGTCTGATGTTTACTCACAAGGCTATGCATCTTTGGCAGGAACCTATAATAATAAAAGTGTAATATGCTAATTAGACCAGGCAGCCAAACATCCTTCCAGATGTCCTTCTGGACCATCTTACGGACAAAGCCAGGGCTGTGAGGGCTGAGGCAGGCTGCCATGAGGGTCGAGGCAGGTCGCTGCGGCTGCGAGAGCCAAGCCCGCTGTATGAATTACATGTATCAGGCCTCTAGTCCTATACAATAAAAGCCTAATATGCAAATCAACTGAGCAGCAGAATGACCAGCGGGACGACCGGTCGCTATGATGTGTACTGACCATTAAGGGGCAGACGCTCAATGCAGGAGCTGCCCTCAGCCTGCAGGCCCCAGGCCAGCCAAGGCAGGTTCAAGCAGGTCCCCTCTCCCTACCTCCTGATGTCCCCGCCAGTTGCCCCATGGTGGGGGGCCAGGCTGGCTAAGTTGAGTGCCAGCAGGGTGGGACACCCCCCAGTCGCCACCCTGGTCGCCCTGCAGAGGAAGGTGACTGGCAGAGGTGGCAGGAGGTGGGGCCAGTGAACGGTTTCCCCATGGGTTGCCCCACAGATTGGCCCTGATCACCAACCAGGCCTAGGGACCTAGGTGCCCGAGGCCTCTAGTATTATATAATTGATGCTCTGTTCTATTCACTGCACTCTCTCAGGTGGCATTTGAATTTGATTTATCCCATAATTGGTGATATTAGCTGGGATAATTTGATTAACCTGGTGTCTGCTAGACTTCTTTACAGCAAAGTTTTCTTAGTAGGTACTAAGTATTTTGTGGGGGAGGTTTTTTGAGATTATGTAAATATTCTGTTCCTTATCAAGTTTTGAATTTTTTAAAAATACATATTTTTATTGATTTCAGAGAGAAAGGGAGAGGAAGAGAGAAAGAAACCTCAATGATGAGAGAGAATCATTAATCAGCTGCTTCCTGCATGCCCCACACTGAGTATTAGCCTGCAACCCAGGCATGTGCCCCTGAACAGGAATCGAACCATGACCTCTCACTCAATTCAGAGGTTGAAGCTCAACCACTGAGCCAAACCGGCTGGGCCGATTTTTTTTTTTTTTAATGTTAGCATAGGCTATGATTTTATTCAATGTGTTAAAATCCATTACCATTATTATTTGTTTTGTTGCACAAATTGACTCAAGTTTGGCCAATAGAGCCATGGCTTCTGTATCCTTTTGACATGGTACCATCAATCTTTTGAGTTCTATACTTCTAGCATGATGAGATGTTTCAGGTTCATCTTATCCTTTCTTTGCACCAGCTCTGAAATTACCACTTTCCTTAAAGAGCACTAGTTCCTTTTGGTGGAGAATGGTTTTTAGAAACCAAGATAAATAAATAAAACACATAAATCTATATTTCTTTATAATCTATTTATATTGAAAACCAGTATCGTGCCTGTTGGTATCTCCAGTTCCAATCTAATATAATGGGATTTGTTCTAATTCTTTCCCTTTCTTATGAATAACTTCTTTCCCAGCAGTGAGAAATTTAGCTCCTGTTAATTTCAACATGTTTATTTACATGGTCAATTTCCCATGTATGTAAGCAATGTCCTTTCTCTGCTGCCACCTGCTCCCTCACCCCACTCTGGCTATGACACATCACAGTGTGGCACTCCTTCTCCACACTTCTCTTCCTCCTCAGGCTCTTTCTTCCCTTGCTGGGCTCCCTCCTTATGCAGATACCCTCCTTATCCTGTTTTGGGTCCAACATGGTGGTGTTTTCATTTAAAGATATGCTCCCCACCCAGCTCAGTACTTTATAGACAATACAATTATTTTTTTGCTTGGCCCCAACTAATGGTTATTGAATTGAGTTTTCACAAAGGCAAAACAAGGGCCAAACTATATTTTTAATGATTCTTTACTAAAATACTAGCTTATTGAAATGTTTTTAAACTCGAATACTTTTTAGGCCATATGTTTAATTGCTTAGGACCCCCAAACTACATGTTTCTATTATTGCTGTAAACTTAAGAAATTAGCCTTTTGCTTATCTGCCACCTTTTGCTTTTCTTAATAGCGCAGGACATTTTTAGATATTGTATATTCTATTGTTGATTCACTCTGTGATTATAATTATGTAACTGATCTGTTCTTTAGTAAAAGGCCATGCCCTGTTATTCACTGAAGTAGTTTAAACAACTTGCTTGCAGTTCATTGAATACCTTGGAAAAACGTTGTATAAAATAATATTTATTTTTTCTTGGGTCTTAATAATTTCATGTTTAGTCCCTCTGTTTTCTCATTTTGCACATTTAATTAGTGTTCTCCTTTCTCTTTGACCTCATATTTTGTACATATATTTATCAGTTTATACATATGTATATTTGTATAAATATTATATGTAAATATATATTGTGTACTGTATATTTTCATTGTACCAGTTTATATATTAGCATAAATATTACATATACATATATATATTATGTTTTCAATGTTTATATATAGTATGTCCCCAAAAAATGTATACACACTTTAATAGCTGAAAATTCATTTTGAAAATGAATTGTATTTTAATAAACACTGCCTTTATAATTATTCAAAGTATGTATATATTTCTCCCCACAAGACTAAAAGCCAATTGATAGAGAAACCTATATCTTTCTATTTAAAAATAATTATTTTTAGGGAGGAAGGGAGAGAGAGAGAGTCAGAGAGAGAGAGAGAAACATTGGATCAGTTGCCTCCAGCACACACTCTTACTAGGGATTGAGCCTGCAACCTGGTATATGCTCTCACAAGGAATTGAACCTACTACCTTCTGTTGTATAAGATGATGCTCCACTTAACTGAACCACACTGACCAGGGCTATCATTCCATTCTTAAATCTCTAATGCCTCTACCAGTGCCTGTTTTATGTCCAATATAGGCTTCAATTTATTGATCAGAAACTTGTTTGGAGTCTGTAGTGTGTAACATGGTATTACAATCTTTTTTAAAACAAAGACAAAACAAATAATTTTTAATTCTTTTAGAAGCTGGATAAGAAGTCATCTCCATCTACAGGAAGCCTGGATTCTGGAAATGAGTCAAAAGATAAATTATTGAAAGGAGAAAGTGCACTGCAGCGAGTCCAGTGTATCCCTGGCAATGCCAGCTGCTGTGACTGTGGCCTGGCAGACCCACGGTGGGCCAGCATCAACCTGGGCATCACCTTGTGTATTGAGTGTTCGGGAATTCACCGGTGAGTAGACCTGCCCAGAGTGAGAGACTTCTTTTGGATAAACATACATGTAAATTATCATGTCCTATTAGTTAGAGAGCCTTTCCACTTGCCTAAGTTGACTGCTAATTTGTATCTTTTTACCTTTGTAAAATGGATACAATTCTGGCTTTTGAAGAGCTTTTGAGGACTTTGGTTTACCATTTATTGTATTAAATAAATCCAAAGATGCATTCCTATTTACATGTGTGTTGAGGGCTTTATTAGAGACTGCCACATTGTAAGAGAAAAGTAATTTGCATAATAAGTAAATCAAGGTTGATAGTTTTGTATATTAACAAAGTCTTTTCCCACTTAGGAGTCTTGGAGTTCATTTTTCAAAAGTACGATCTTTAACTTTAGACACATGGGAGCCTGAACTTTTAAAGGTAAAACAAGTATTTGCTTTAAAATGTTTTATATTTTCACATAAAAGTAATGTAGAATCTTGGTTTACAAATGTAGAGTTTCTCAATGCTAACAGTGAACTGTGTTGTTTTGGAACATTTCTGTGGCTATTTTGACAAATCTGGTATTTTCATATTGGGATTTAAAAATGCTAAGTTTATGTCATATTCTTCACTCCACGTTAGTTCATTTTTTAAGGAAACCAGTGTTCCTACATTTTTATGCTTTCTCAAAAAAATATCTTGGGTTCTGTGCCTTAATTTTAATATTTTATGATTATATAAATTCTTGACAAAAATATGAGACAAATTGCTATAGTAAGCTCTGTTATGGATTGGCATAATATATTGTTTCCATTGGGACCATTTGCAAATTTACATTTTCAGGGTAATAGCCATCAAACCAAGACATCCTTTTTCCATGTGTGAAGATTCATATCTATGAAAATGTCATAAATAATTTTAAATCATTGGGTTTCTGATATGACTTACAAAACACATAAGTTAATACTATACTCCTTTTAATTCCATCCATTTAGTTTAAAGGTTGAAGTATGCTTTTCATTTATTTTGTCTGAAAATTATGTTCTTAATGTGCTTGTGCTTTTATTTCAGTCTGTAAATAAACTGGTAATCTTCTCAACTATGTAAAGTAAAATATTCGTGGAATTACAGTATAAACCTCTAAATGAAAATGATAAATTGGCTCCAAAGGTAGAGCTCTGTTTACATAGATTCTATTAATTGTTATTAATTCAAAGGGGAAGAGGGATAGAAATCGAATTTCTGCATCAACTTTCTGTGTTGCTATGATCTCAATGGATTCAATTTAGAAAATTTGAAGCACAGCTCTGATGCATTAAAAAAATATGACAATCTTTTAAACAAAATATTTTGAAATATTTATATATGAAGTATAAGAAGGAAATAGTTTACTTCAGTTCTGAGTTATTTAAAACTTTTCCTGTCTGGCCTTTGACTTCTTTTTTCATTTGATTGACCAGACATTGTGAATAATATCGGGATTGTGCTAGCAATGGTGAAATAGAAAACTAATAGAAGATGGGAGAGGAGAAACCTTTTCTTATAGGAGTGGTAATTCTCTAGGAGAGGTATTTTGCTAAAGAATGGCAGATAGTGAGTATTGCTCTTAGCTCTTGTTTCATTTTGCTTTAACAGTAAACTTCTTTGTGGGATGAGCAGTTGCAGAATATGCAAAAGGAATTTACTAGCTGTACTTGCTTTAATGACTTTTATAATATTTTTAGGAATTTCGAGCTTATTTTTCTGTTTTTCTGCCAAACAGCTTATGTGTGAGTTGGGGAATGATGTTATAAATCGAGTTTATGAGGCTAAAGTAGAAAAAATGGGAATAAAGAAACCACAACCAGGACAAAGGTACTATTTCAGTTGTCTTAATGTGTTATCTTTTTTTTCTAGTCAGAAATACAGCTATGATTTTATTTCACCATAATTGATATGTAATACTGAAACAGACTATTTAGAAGAGATCATTACTGCTTCTGTTAACATGTAGCTAATTATTTTTTATTGATCAATCAATTATAGTTTTCAGATAAGGATCTTAAAAATTAAAGTTCTCCATAGGAATGTAAAAACTCTTGGCAGTTAAAGTAGACCAAAGTTCCATTTAAAAAGAGATAATCTGTTCATTAATGTATCTAAGGATTAAGTTTCTACTATTTACAATGAATAATTTTACGTTGTGAGACTTAAGCAAATATTTATTAATCACCTTGAGGTCCTCTGTCAAGCCCTGTATGGCAGGGGGCACGGTCTCAGGTCCCTGGCCTGGTGCTGGTGTGGGGATGCTGCCTGAGGTCCCCTATTAAGCCCTGCCAGGTAGGGGGCATGGCCTGAGGTACCCTGCCTCTGCCCAGTGCCATGCAGCCTCAGGTCCCTGCTGATTGCTCCTTAAGGATTGTATGGGAACTCAGCTTCCGCTGTGGGCGAAGCCATCTTGTGTTACAGAATCCCTGCCTCTGTTGTGGGCGCAGCCATCATGTTATGGTGTGATGGTCAATTTGCATATTCCCTCTATTAGATAGGGTTGATTTCAGAGTGGAAGGAAGGGGGAGAGAGAGGTAGAAACATCAATCATGAAAGAGAATCATTGATTGGCTGCCTTCTGCATGCCCCTTACTGGAGATCGAGTCTACAACCCAGACATGTGCCTTTGACCAAAATTGAACTCAGGACCCTTCTGTCCAAGGCCAATGCTCTATCCACTGAGCCAAACTGGCTTGAGCCTTATTTTGTTTTTTGATGTTATTTTTTAGTCTATGATTATTTTTAGCTTTAAAATTTTATTTGTCATAACCCTATGTTGGGGTTTTACATTTGACTAAATTCTTATGTATAATCAATACTATTTTTTTATTTAATAAATATTTATTGTTCAGATTATTACATTTGTTCCTCTTTTTAACCCCGTATCTCCCCTCCACTTGGCTCCCACCCCTCCCTTTGCCCTTACCTTACCCTACATTGTCCTCATCCATAGGTGTATGATTTTTGTTCAGTCTCTCCCTGCACCCCCTTCACTTTTTTCTCCCTGAGAATTGTCATTACACTCCCTTTCTATGCCCCTGATTCTATTATATTCACCAGTTTATCCTGTTCATCAGATTTTTAATTCACTTGATTTTTAGATTCACTTGTTGATAGATTTGTTCTTTGTCTTTACCTTTTTCTTCTTCTCCTCTTCTTAAGGAGTGCCTTTCAACATCTTATATAATACTGGTTTGGTGTTGATGAACTCCTTTAGCTTTTTCTTATCTGTGAAGCTCTTTATCTGCCCTTCAATTCTGAATGATAGCTTTGCTGGGTAGAGTAATCTTGGTTGTAGGTTCTTGCTATTCATCATTTTGAATATTTCTTGCCACTCCCTTCTGTCCTGCATAGTTTCTGTTGAGAAATCAGCTGATAGTCCTATGCGTGCTCCCTTATAGGTAATTAACTGTTTTTCTCTTGCTGCTTTTAATATTCTCTCTTTGTCTTTTGCTCTTGGTATTTTAATTATGATGTGTCTTGCTGTGTCCTCTTTGGATTCCTTTTATTTGGGGTTCTGTGTGCTTCCTGGCCTTGTAAGTCTATTTTTTTCACCAGATGTGATAAATTTTCAGTCATTATTTCTTCAAATAGGTTTTCAGTATCTTCCTCTCTTCTTCTGGCACCCCCATAATTCTGATGTTGGTATGCTTGAAGTTGTCCCAGAGGCTCCTTACACTATCTTCACATTTTTGGATTTTTTTTTCTTTTTTCTTTTCCAGTTGAGTGTTTTCTGCTTCTTTGTATTTCAAATCTTTGACTTGATTCTTGCCTTCCTTTAGTCTGCTGTTACGTCTCTGTATAATATTTTTTATTTCATTCAGTGTATATTTAATTTCTAGTTGGTCCTTTTTCATCTTCTCTTGGGTCTCACTAAATGTATCCATCTTTTTTAGGAAATTCTTGTAAAACCTTATAACCGTGGTTTTGAACTCTATATCCAATCATTTGTTTTCCTCCATTTTTTTTGTTTGTGATCTGTTCTTTGTCTCTGCATTTTTGCTATACTGGGAGACCGTCTGTGCTGGAGTCAGCCTTATGATACAAGACTTGCAAAATTGCAAAAGCCTCTCTGTTCAGCTTGGATGGAGTGGAGTCTTAGGGCTGAGCAGACAGCCTTGGCTTCCAGTCAGCCCTGACCTACACGGCCCCTGGGTCTCAAGTGTCTCTCTGTAATCACTGTAGCCCTCTCTGTGCGCACGCACGTGCTTGCCTCTAGACCTCTGCCTTTCTGGTTTCCTTGCACTCCGGGACCTGTATGAATCTGGGTCTCTAGGGTCTCTCTGGAAACTGGGGTTCAGTGCAGTTGGGAGGCTCTGTCTCTTGCCCACTGGAGAAAGCCAGCGGCACAATCAGCAGTCTGTCCTCTCTGCGTGCAGTGATGTACACGCCCCCAGACCTCTGCTCTTTCACGGTTCCCCTAAATTTCCATGCACTTCTCACTTTTCATGACAGTCCAGACTCCCCCTGTATGAGTCTCGCCTGGAACTGAGGTTCAGTGCAGTAGGATAAGGGGTTCAGTACAGTCAGTAGTTTCTGTCTCCCTCCAGCCAGAGGAAGCCAGCCAGGCACTCTGCCGCCCGCTCTCTCCATGTGCAAGTCTCAATACCTCAGCTTTTTGCAGCTCTTCTGAGTCTCTGTGAGTCCCTCTTTTTCCTTCTAGTTGTAGAATTTCCACTCAGTCAGCTTTCTTGTGGTTCTGGATGTTGTCTGTTCTTCCTTTAATTGGAGTTTTGAAATTGTTGTGCGAGGCAGCAGGTTAGGTGTTCACCTATGCTGCCATCTTGGTTTCTCTCTCTAATCAATACTATTTTAATGTTATTGCTCTCTAAATCAATATCTCTTAAATCAGATTATTTATTTATTTACTAATGCGGGGCTTTTTGAGTTACGTTAGACCTTGAAATATTCTATTTTAGCCAAAGATCTCTAAGCATTTGAAAAATATACAGGAAAAGGTATAGAACACACTTGGCATTTATAATCCTACTAGAGGCCCAATGCATGATTTTCATGAAAGAATAGGTCTCCCTTTCCCTGGCTCCTGGCACTGGCTTTCCTCTGGACCCTGGGACCCAGGCTGGCTTCTCTCTGTCCGCCTGCAAGCACTTGGGATCCGGGCTTCTTGCTGGTCTGATTAGCATATTATGCCTTTATTAATGGGAAATCAAAAGTTTAAAATATCATCTCTCCCTCCTGCTCCCCCTCCCCACGTAATTTAGAAATGCTATGTTTTAAAGTAGTTATCTTACAAAATATTATGACTATCAATAGTGATAGTTCAGTATGTGACATTATTAGAGTAAAAATGAAATTAAAGCACCAAGGACTATGTATAGAAATGAATAAGTACAGAAATTAAGAGAAAAAGAATGACATGTTAATATTTGTGATTTTTATGTTAGTTTGTTATTTGTATTTGATTTGAACATGAAATCATAGCTCATTAAATATTTGAAAGAAAAACTTGGCATAATGTCACAAATTCTGTTTTAACTAGTATTACATTTACTGACTTTCTTTGAATTAGTCAATATGTAATGGCTTCTTCTCAGGGTTAGTCATGCTCAGAGACCAAGCAGAACATCATGACATTTTTATGTTTACTAGACAGGAGAAAGAGGCATATATCAAAGCAAAATATGTGGAGAGGAAATTTGTGGATAAATATTCTATATTATCATCACCTCCTGAGCAAGAAAAAAAGATGATCTCCAAAAGTTGCGAAGAAAAGAGGCTAAGCATTCCTAAACTTGGGCCAGGTGACCACGTCAGAGCATCTCCCCAAAGTTCAGGTATTATCATATTCTGATGTCACTTTCTTAATCTCCGAATTAATAGCCATTGTAGATTTTTAAGTACTAAAATCTTGTGTTCTTCTATATATTCTAAGGAAAAATTGGATTTCTGTGTCTTTAAAACTATAACATTTAAATAGGTCTTGGTAATTCGATTTCTAGGTAATGTGTATATTCTAAGGAATAAAACTGCTTAAAGTACAAGGGGAGATGGGAATTATAAATCTATCATGGCAGAAAGCCCTAAATATCTGATTAACCACCTAACATCCTTCCTATTTTTTCCCTCCTAAATTTTTCCCAGTAACGTTTTTTTCCTGCCCTTTCCCCTTCTTATGGCCTGCTTTGTGCTTTGCTAACTTGCATGTCCCCAGTGGTTGCTGTAAATAGCGACGAGGCCAGGCGGGAGTCTCTGTTCTGTCCTGATGAGCTAGATTCACTCTTCTCCTACTTTGATACTTCTTCAAAACTACGTAGTAGTAAGTACTACTCTTGTGGAGCATTCCAAGTCTGTGCCAGTGGTCATTGTGCAGTGTGGCCATTTCTCTAGATGTTACCCATTGTCTCAGAATTACACATTACTTACAGTCATACAATAAATTATGGGGTAATGAGATGTGTTATAACTCTGAAAATAAGCTTATTTTCAGTTTTTGTGCTTGATTCATATTTTAATAAGCTAAGTGCTCAAAAGGATTAAAATTGTATTAAGTGTATTCTACTGGTGATGGCTGAGTTCCCATTGATATATCAAAGTTCATTTTAAAACTTTGTTGTTTGTGGGAGGTTGTTTTCTTAATGGCATTTTTTTTTTAATCACTAGCTGATTTTTCTTTAAAACAGTCAAAAGTAATGACAGTGGAATCCAGCAGAGCTCTGATGATGGAAGAGAATCTTTACCCTCTACAGTGTCAGCCAATAGCTTATATGAGCCTGGTGAGTTTGGGTAAAATTCAGTGTTAATTGATTTTGTTTGCTGAAAAATACATGTGTTAAATGCCTAGTCTTGATTAAATAGTTTCTAAAGGAAGTGGTTAGTTTTTTGGAAGAAGGAGTAATACAATTAAATTAAAAGTGGCTATTTCTTTTTATATTTGAAAGTTATCTCCTGGCTGTACATTCTTCTGAATTTCATGATATATGTTATAAGTGCCTTGTCTTAGAAGTGCCTTTTCTTAAAATTTTTTTATTGATTAATGCGAGAGATATTTTTTGTTGTTGTTCTACTTATTCATGTATTCATTGGTTGATTTTTATATGTGCCCTGACTGGGATCGAACCCACAATCTTGGCATATTGGGACAACATTCCAACCAACTGAGCTACCATTCAGGGCTAGCTAAGGATAACTTTTAATTCACATTGACTGTATGTTTTATTACTCTTATCTTCCTTTGTGGCTGTTTTTTTCTTATCAGGAGGAAGAGATCAGCAACTCGCTCTCTTTAGTTTTTTTTTGTGCTTTACTGCTATATTCTCTCCTTCATATTTAGTGATTTGGGTATTGCAGAATACTCAGGGTAGTAAATGTTCTTCACATTATTTGAATTGCTTATACTGCAAATTGTGATGGTATTGGATTATTTTAGGAATAAATTGAAGTGTCATCTGGTAGTAAAATTCTTTAGGGATTCTTACTACCTCTTTTGAGTGTTTAAGTCCAGGGTTATGGGAATACTGGAGGCCAGGTGCACGAAATTCATGCACAAGGGGGAGGGTCCCCTCAGCCCAGCCTACACCCTTTTCAATCTAGGACATCCCTCTAACAATCCAGGACTCCTGGCTCCTAACTGCTCACCTGCCTGCCTGCCTGGTTGCCCCAACTTCTAGCCTGCCTGCCTGGTTGTCCCCTCTCCCCCCCCCACTAGCCTGGTTGCCACCAACTGTCCCCCTCTGCCAGTCTGGTCGTCCCTCGCTAAGCCCCCTGCTGGCCTTGTTGCCCCATACAGCCTGCTGTTTGGTTGTCCATCTGGTTGTTTTGGTCATGACAGCCCCTGGCTTTTTATATATTAGGATACCTAATTTTATTCTAATACAGAGTAATTAACCTACCTATTGGATGCTGGCAAGAACAGAAAAGGCTGACATACTAATTGATGTGTTTATAAGAGAGGTTGACTGGGGAATGATTATTGGAAATAAACTATCTTTGTGAAATCAGCTCATTTTGTTAAATTAGTCATTTCTTATGTCACAACTTTCACATTGTGATACAATTAAGAGTTCATTTAAAAACTTGTGGTAAATTATACATAAGGTAAAATTTATCATCTTAACCATATTAAAATGTACAGTTTAGTGGCATTAAGTCTTTTTTAAAATATATTTATTTTTATTGATTTCAGAAGGGAAAGGAGATGGAGATAGAAATATCAATGATGAGAATCATTGATCAGCATTAAGTTTTAATTTACATTGATGTGAATCACTGTCACTACTATCCATCCACAAAACTATCTTGCAAAACTAAAATGCTGTGCCTGTGAAATAATAACTTCCCATTCTTTTCTACCTCAAAAGCTAGTTTTTAATGATGTGTTTGTGTTTGCTTTTCAGAGGGAGAAAGGCAAGATTCTTCTGTGTTTCTTGAGTCTAAACATCTTAATCCAGGACTCCAGCTTTATAGGGCTTCATATGAAAAAAATCTTCCTAAAATGGCTGAGGCTTTGGCTCATGGTGCAGATGTGAACTGGGCTAATTCAGAGGAAAACAAAGCAACACCACTTATTCAGGCTGTTTTAGGGGTATGGATTTGTACCTTGAAGTTTTCAGTAGTAGTTAAACATGTAAAGTCACAATTCATTTGAAATTTGGCCTTAGAATTATCTTTTGTTTTAAGAGATGGGTTGGAAAATTGAAGAAGCTAGTAATGATTCTGGCCATCACTTTGATTTTTTTTCCTTAATGGAAGAGAATTCTGATAATGCAAGTGTATTTTGCTATATTGCAAACTGCAAATTGAATCTTTATTAGAAGTAGTTCTTGAGAAGAAATAATATAATTTGTAATTTTTCTGCTTTTGCCGGGGGGTATTTTCTCTTTAGAGGAGAATGAAATAGAAAGACTATTAGAATAAAGTAAACACTGTTTTTAATGGAAATATTTTGCTTTTTGTACAATGTTTTCTTCTTTCCTCTAAGGGCTCTTTGGTGACGTGCGAGTTTCTCCTACAGAATGGTGCTAATGTAAACCAAAGAGATATACAAGGGCGGGGACCACTGCACCATGCCACCGTCTTAGGGCACACTGGGTAAGCTATAGTGCTTACATTTTTATGTAGGTTTTACTTGAAAAATTACTTTGAAATAATGTTTTGCTTTAAGAGATGGTTTGGAAAATAGAAGGAGCTAGTAGTGATTTCTGAGTATCACTTTATGTACACTTCGTGTGTGTTTTTCTTTTTTAAAAATTTTTAAAATTGATTTTTGAGAGAGTGAAAGAGCGAGAGAGATACTGAGATTTATTTATTGTTCCACTTATTTTACATTTATTGATTGTTATATGTGCCCTGGTAGGGATTGAACCCACAATCTTGGATTATTGGGACAATGCTCTAACGAATTGAGCCACCTAGCCAGGGCTATCAATTTTTTTTTCTTAATGAAAGGGAATTCTGGTAATGAAAGTAGTATGTTTTACTAGATCACAAACTTTTTCTCAGATTAAGGCCATTAGTAATATTATACTTTCCTGTGACTTAAATTGTCATGATGGAATTTGAAATTTTAAAAATGTCATTTTAAAAAAATGTGTTACCTTTCAGATAAGAAATTTCAAAACTTACTTTGAAATTTATTTCTCATTTATGTTGATTATTTCAGTATTTAAAATAGTACAATGATGGTGATTTTTGTCAGACAACTTTTAAGTATGTGTGGGTATTTAAGCATGTAGACATACATTGTGTTCATAACAAACACATTTTTGGGGAATGTTGTAACTTTGGGCATTTTAGTTTTCCTACAGGATATCCGAAGTCAAATTTTAAGGTAAATTTTTAGTCTGTGATATTGATATTGTGATTTCTGGAGCAATATTTAAACTCACAAAACAGGAATACCTTGAAAATGTATTTTCTATTAGAGTGCACAAATGAAGTCAGATTGTTAGCCTTATTTGTAAAGTTTGTAAATGGGTGATTGTACTTTGATCATTTCATAGATATCCAATTATTTTTTTTAATGTTTTTATTGATTTCAAAGAGGAAGGGAGAGAGATAGAAATATCAGTGATGAGATAGAGTCATCCATTCAGTGCCTCCTGCACACCCCCCACTGGGGATGAGTATATACCTCAACTGGGAATCGAACCTTGAGTTGACACTCAACCATTTGAGCCACACTGGCCAGGCCTATCCAATTCTTATTACCTTGACAAGCAAATTGTTCTTTTTTTCTGTTTATTTATAATATCTTCTATAATTTGTTTTTGTTCCCTCTGTCAGTAAAGCGATTCAGTTCAATAACTTCATCATAAAAACTTTTCTATATCTAGACACTATAGCATTTAACTCATTCTTGGTATTTTCTTTTTAAACAATCATACTTCTTCCCATTTTACTTCATAAACTTCATTTCATATTTTTTTCATTTTTATCAATTTCTTCAAGTTACAATATTTGTGAAATATAGTGGGAGGATTACTTCCCACTCTGCTATTGTATTAAATTATGACTAGAGGCCCAATGCACGGAATTCATGCAAGAGTAGGCCTTCCTTCCTTTGGCTGCTGGCACCGGTTTTCCTCTGGCACTCAGGACCCAGGTTTCTCTCGCAGCCCCAGCTTCGTCCAGAAGGACAGCTGGTCTAATTAGCATATTATGCTTTTATTATTACAGATGTTAACATTACCTTGGCCTCCTTCTTTCCCAAATAATGACCTTGATTGAATTTTGTTTTAACTTTATAGGTATCTCTGTTCATCTTTTTATGATATTCTTTGAGGGTAGGGACCATAATTTACAATCCTACTGTACTATATAGTACCAAGTTAAATAGACTTTTAAAATACTGATTATGGTAAATTTTTATTCTTAGAGTCAGTGCTCAAAAGAGTTAAAGGTAACTTATAGAGTGAATAAGAATTTGCTAATCAAAATATTTCTCTAAGTTAGATAGTGCTTTTTTATTTTTTAAGGTAAATACTAATTTCTTCCTTATTGACTATCTCAAAAATGCTATTTGCTTAAAAAGGCAGGTATGTTTATTCCTAAAACGTGGTGCCAATCAACATGCCACTGATGAAGAAGGGAAAGACCCATTAAGTATAGCTGTGGAAGCAGCCAATGCTGATATAGTGACCTTGTAAGTGTTTTTTGTTTTGTTTTGTTTTGTACTTCATTATTTCCTATGCACTACTTAGGTGGGGTTTCCTTTTAGATATGAGCTTTAAAACTGGCCAATTATTTACTATATACCATATACTCCTTTAAGTACAATAACTGTATTAAGCACTTTGCATAGATGATCTTGGTTTTCACAACGCTGTGAGGAAGATGTTATTATTAACCTCATTTTATAAATAAGTCAAGCCACAGATTATTTGAAAAACTAATAAGTAGTAGTACTGGAATTTGAAACCAAGGATTCTGGCTTTAAAACCCATGTTCTTAGCCACCTCTGTTATCCTTCATGACCAAGAGAAACAGAAAACCAGTGCTTTCTCTAAAATGGATTCTTTAACTCTTAGTACATATTGGGATGAGGGTTGGATTGGTACAGTGACAGCAATTATTCTGCTACCTTGACGATCAGGATTATAAGTAGAGGTGATACTTACATTGGTGTTAATAACTTTTGCAATTGCATTGCTTTTGGGCAGTGACACTTAAGGATTTGTTTGTACTTATTTTTAAAAGACTACTCTATTTTAAGATAAAGGTACTTGTTCTTGAATGTTTTAATACAATTTAAAATGATCTGTTAAGGAATGATTTTTGAGGTCTTAATTTGATTAAATTAAATTAAATTATTAGATAAAAGATAATTGTTACACTTGAAATCAAGAAATGCATTTTCGCTTACATGTCATTATTATGTAGGAAATCTCAAGCATATGTTGTATGAAGTCACTTCATTCTATTCTGGGCTGAATGAAGCCCAGAATGGTTGATCCTCTGATATATAAGTAGAGAGAGTTCCATTCACACTATTAAATCTCAGTCACTTACAAAGAGAAAATCCCACGACTGCTTTGAACTCCTGAGCTCCCACTGAGAATTCTCGGGCTTATTTAAAAAACAACAACACAACAACATATTTTCTCTGTACTCAACTTCCTTTCTGCACTGGAGGAGTTACTGTTACTGTGGAGGCTATTGTAGGGAAATTTAAATCATTGTAGATTTACAATTATAGAAAGGTAAGTTATTAAAGGAAAGACAGAAATGATATAGAGAAATAAATCTTGGTTTTGCAGGGTTCCCAGGCAATTCATATAATAATGGCCCCTCTTCCCAAAGATAGCTGTTTCAAAATTATCTAAATTTCCTCATATTACTTTGTATAAGGACTTTAGTTTCACTTAAAATTTTTTGAAAACAGATGTCCTTTTTGAAAAGTTCAAATACTGAAGGGAAAATTATGTTGCTATTATTAATTGACACAGTGGTTGAAAATGGAAATGCAAGGGATTCATGGTACTCTGAAGATAGGAAAAGCCCATGTTAGGTGCTGCAGTTGCCAGAGAGAGCATGTTAGAAGAGAGTGTTAGAAGTCTGGCAAGGCAATGAGTATTTGGTGGCTTGAAGAACAAAAGAGTAATATAAAGTAGGAGAGGGGCACCAAAGGCAATATTTGCATATTTTAAAATGTTGTTTCACATTAGTAAGAAAATGGGAAGAAACTCTTGTCTTTTTAATCCAATGCTATATGTCTTTCTTCTGCCAGGATGAATAATCCCCCAAAAGAATGCATAGCCAATATGGTAACCTTGGGAAAATCTTGGTCACCTTTGGTCATTATTATAATGTTTTGTATATCAAAATATATTTCCAGTATTTAGAAATAACAGACACTGTTTATATGACTGGAACTACTCACCTTAGAGTGAACCAGAGTGAATTTATGGCAGATTATTGCTTTCTACTGTAGCATTAATTCCAGCAGTTGGTGATTAAAGTTTGATAGGTCGCTATAGAAGCCAGGAATTCTCTGGAGCCTGGAGGAAGCAAGTTGCTGAAAGTGCTGCAAGAATCCTGCTGTAACACAGCAGAAATGCACCTTTATTGTCTTTTCTCATGAGAATTGTATAAAGTGAAATACAATTATTTTTATATCTGGATTGCTGGCTGTGTCTGATAGAATAAAAGCCCAATTATTTTCGAGGCATTGGTAAAGAAAAAATTACATTAGTACATGTTTTATCTGTTTATACAGTTCATTACTTAATGAATATTTATCTTGTATAACTTCATCTAAAAATGCTTTTATTTAATTTTAGGTTACGTTTAGCAAGAATGAATGAAGAGATGCGGGAGTCAGAAGGACTTTATGGACAGCCAGGTCAATATTCTACTAATAACCATACAGAAATGCAGTATAAGAAATGCATTCAAGAATTTATAAGTTTACAATTGGAGGACTGATAGTTCTTTAGTAAACTAACTTAATACTATAAAGTTTTTATAACTTGTAAATTGTGAATTGTTAGATACATACTGTACCTATTGAATTCTTGGGGGTGGTCAACTCCCGGGCCTTTAAGTATCCATAACTATTCCTAGTAGAGTACACATTTGCTGTATTGAACTCTTGGCTGCTGACTTCTTTCTCTGCTGTACAGATGTCTTCCATATACATTCCAGTGAAGTAAATGGAATGATAACGTATCTTTATACACTTATAGCAGCACAATAATAATTTTCTTTTTGAAATTCTCTGTCAACTGAATATAACAATTAATTCAGGGAATTTCTATAAGTTGTGTTCAGGGAAAAAAACAAATCACCTATGCTTGGCAAATAAAAAGTCGGAATGGAAAATACCTAGAAAATGAATTTAGGAGTTTTATACTTTGATATAAACATGAGTTGAAGGTTTAAAATAAAATTTATCAGAAGGTAAAGAAGTACATAATGGGAATGGAGTTAGTTTAAAAGGTATAGAAGAAAGGTCTTATTTTATCTTATAATGTAAAATATCTGTTAGATAAATGGAAGTTTTTTTGAACAATATTTTGAGAACCTGATGGCTAAGTTGATTTATTCATATTAGGGAAATCTAACTCAATATCAGATCAAGTCTCATTTTGAGTCATTTTCACCCTTGAATCAAGATGTTTAGAAAAGGAAGAAATGTGATCAAATTTCTCTCTTTGACGAACATATCAAGTAATTAGCTCTGCAATTTTATGAATTAGAGTATATGAATTATTAATACATCTGTTTTAAATTCATATACATATTTTAATGACTAAAATAATTGAAATTGTTTGGTATATTTAATTTTTTAATGAATATTAATATATTATTTAAAGAGCAGCTTGATAATACCTATTCTTGTTTAAATATGTTTTAGAATTTCTGTACTTTGTGCTAGCTTCAGCCATTTACTTTTAATCAGATTAATTAATTATATATGGGGCCATTCTTTTCTCAGAGGACTGTGTTTACTACTTATTTTGGGTCTAATTTAACAGGGAACAAGTAAGAACTTTGAGAATAGAGAACATCTAGATACTTCTAATCTAGGGCATCCTACTTTAATCCCATGGATCAAACAGTACTAATGATTCATGATATACCAAGATGTAAGAAAGCTGATTAAGGGTGAAGTCTCAGTGTTAATTCTGAATTTCACCCATTTGTTTTAAACTTGAATGTTAGATTTTAAATGTTATTATTTTGTAACATATACTTAAGTGATGGTATTACTAGGCCATTTTTGAGGCCTTTGTTAAGCACTTTAAAATAAAAAATATTATTCAAAGGCTATGACCGATAATTGTGAGATAAGAGTGATCTTCAAGATTTTAAGTTAAACTTTTTCTTTCCTGAAATTTTAAACTTAAACATTTGGTCAGCTGCTCTTTCCTTAAGGTGTTTGCTGATGAAGTTACACCCAACTGATTAGTCAGAAGGTCAGTGGTTGACTTTTCTCTGGAGTTGGGAAGCTTGAAAGGACAGGGCCTCTATGCTCTTACAACTTCTAGTTTCACCTGAATTGCTTGGGCTTTTGCCACCATTTAGGAGCATTCATATGTCTCTTTCACTACTGTTTTATGTATAAGTTTATGAGTATATACTTTCCATTCCTCCAAAGAAAAATAGATTTTTGCATTTTATTTGAATGAAAATTTGAAAAAAAAGTCTCCTTTTAAAACAAACTTTTAATCTCAAATTTCAGTTTAGAGATTATAAATAGATCAGAATTCTGGAAATATAGAATAAAATGAAATTTTGGTCTATTTGAGGATCATCTTGCTAATTAGATTTTTCTAATAGAGTCTGATATTAAAAGCAGAACAATTTTATACTTATACAGGTGACATGGTGAAATGGCACAGCAATTGCTCTCTGGCTTCTTTTCCCTGTGCATCTTTGGAGAGCAGATATATTTGCTAGGCAACAGGTCTTTTTTTCCTCTTGACCTATCACTAAATTTTTCTCATAGATCTTGATTGGTTATTTTATCTAGATACTTTTTTTTTTTTTCTGCCTACCATAAGAAAGAAAATCTCACAATTCTGGATAATTTTAAAATGCAGTTTCAGTCTTTTGATCATGAAGAGCCCTACCATTTAAAAGACTCAGATATTATCTTTGGGAGTCTTGGACCTATTTCTAGGAGACTCCAGTTTTGAATTTGCTATCTACAACCCTGACCTCAGACTTACAAGGTTTAAGAGCACGTGTTTCCTGAAGGGAAGATTTATCTAACCCTTATCAGTTACTGCAACTCTTCGGACAATGGACAATTTGGAGGGGGGGCCGGTGAGTGGGCTATCATGCCCTGCTCGGAATTGTTGGAAATGAGTGTGGTAATTCCCACAGTCCACTTTCTGGTCCTAGGATTCCTCTTGATTGTTGGCAGTTTCTTAATCAGTAGAAAATCACTGCTTTAGTTAACCACTACTGGTTATTTGAGTATGTTACTGACAAAGGCTTATGCTGATCTAATCAGTTATAAAGGAACACTGTAATTAACACAGAAGGGGCAAGATTAGTTGGGGGTGGGGTTTCACATGCTGCCATCTTTTTGCTTAAGAGCAAAATCAACAAAAGCTGGGATCATTATAACTGCTGTTGCAGTGGCTATTCTGAATACCAAAAATCAAAAACTATTTTAAACTACCAGTGGAAACAGCAGTCCACATTTTAAACATTTAGAACTGTCCAGGCATATAGAAGAGTTAGCTTTCTGAAGAGAAATACTAATATAATGCAATTAAGTAATATAATGCAATTAAGTAATTTAAAGGATATAACTTAGCATTAAAAATATTGGGTGATTAGTTGTTTACCATTAATAATAAACTGTTAAATGTACTTCTCTAAACTTTCCAAGGCATCATATTCAGGCTTATTGTTTATATATTCTAGTGTAGACAAGTTACTGTTGCCTTGGGAGAAATTCTAAATGATTAAAATTATATTTAAATTTTAAAGGATCACATTGAAGTTGATTTGTGTTAACTATATTAAATAACTTAGTCATTATCGTTATTGTAACGTTTGTTTTCTGACCATATATTTTGAAGCCTAAGAAAGGTATATTGATAGTCCATTATTTAGTGTTTCATTAGAAACTGAATGTTAATAAAAAGTTTTGTGTGTGTGTGAAGGTGAGACTTCCTTCCGTATCGTAGTAACTCTTTTAAAATGTATTCAGTAAGTGAAACAAGTGATTAGTATGTAGCACCAACAGCTTTTCCCACAAAGAAGCATTTAATTCAGTGAATAAAAGAGTTTATAATTTGTTTTGCATGGTACAATGGTTCTACTAAAATGTACTTGTGTAATAGGTACTAGATAATTTTAAAATGAAAACTGGAAAACCACAAAAAGAAAAAATTCCACAGCTTGCTATACAAAATATGCATTGCTAATAGTAGAAGCCATATTTTGCCATTGTACTGTTATAATACTAAGAATGCTCATCTGGTGCTATCTGTAAACTACTTGGCATTGGTGTCTGCTAATCCTTCTTCCTCTTTCTTCTTGAATGTATAATGTGTGCCTTTTAAGTTACTTCTGGTGTTGAATGGTAAAATCAGTGTGTATTTTTATATTATAATCTGCACTTTACACTTTCTTGGAAAGTAAAATTCCAGACTCTCCAGTTTAAATAGTATTTTAAAAATATTTATAATGTTTACAATAAATATTTTAAATATTTTAATTCAACATCTAAGAATAAGAAAAAATTTTAATATTTTGTATGGTTTCTTAATTGATATTTAATGTTGGTCTCTTCTTGTATTATTTTATATCTCCTAGAATGGCTAAAAATGGGAATAGATTGTAGTTTGTCTTTTAATGTGGGAGTAACTTTTAAGAAATAATGGGTATAATTGGATTGTTTACCAATTGTTCCAGCATATCAATTTTTATTTTTATTGTTTTAATGACAATGAGTTAAGAATGTTGCTGTTAGCCAACCCTATTAAGGTTCTCTCCTTACTTTTTTCTTTTTAAAGTAGAGTGAGTGATTCAGGTCATGAGAAATTTCTAGGGTTAAGTGAAAACTATATAGAGATTTTAATTACTTGCTTTTTACATAGATTAAATATTAAAAGTGAAAAAATATTGAAAGTATTAAAAACTTTTTAATGAGAATTGTTGGGTTATGCTATTAGACCTTTTTACTAGATCTTCGTCCCCTTCCCAAACTTTTTCTAATTCTCTAGCTTTTGGTATGACATCTGTTGCCTCAAAAAAAATCTCTTTTCAAAACCTGACAAAAACTGCACTATTAACAACAACTGTAGCAATTGAGTTTGTAATAAGATGGATGCAAGGTATATTCTGGGAAATAATTATAACACCATGTTGCAACAACAGTCATGTAAAATAGTGTTTTGACGGTCTAAATCTTGAAAACAGAACTATGCCACGCTTCTATATAAAGCTAATGTTTAATAGGAAGCATTCCTGATGGATTACTCATCTTGAAAATAAGATTTTATTTTAAACAAATCTTTTATTTGAGGAATAATACGTATGTGTGCATATGTTTAATCTCTCATGGCAAGAAATATAGTATTCAATCAGCTATAATGTCAATATGTATAATCTTTTTCTCTACAAGCATATAATATGTCTGTTATTCTAATTTAACATGTTTTTGGTATTCCCATTTTTGTCATAGCATTCTTGCTCATATGACCTACAGTAAATAAAAAACTTCTGACTACATGTGAAATTATGATTTTGTAGTCATTTTCTAGGCTTTTTCATTTTATAAGCTTAGTAAGCAGGGGATTAATGTGTTAGTTTTACTTAAGCATTAAAGTTAGAGTAAAGAATTTCTTTTTCACATGCTATTTAAATTAAAATGCCTTTTAAAAGATAATAGTAAAGTAGGCTCCCCCCCTCACCTGATTATCAGCTTTGTCTGATTAATAACTTGCATCCATCAGAAACAGTTATTGTTTTTTTGTTTTGTTTTTCCTTTTGGTCTTGATCAAGGGAAATATTTATTTAAAGAATGCCTTATTTACTATACCTCACTTATACTGACTTTTATTTCCCATGTACGAATAAATGTATTTCTGCACATTGCTTTAAAATACTTGCATCTTTGCTCTTTTCTAACTCTGAACTTTCCTCTATGGCTGCGTTTGAGGTGCTTTTTTCAGGTATAGTTTCCTTTCTTCTTTTACTATATACTTTTCCAGCATTTATATTTAGTTAATCTTTTTCCTTTCAAAAATTCTCAGCTAAACAAAATTTTAATATAATGAATTAAAAAGTAGTTACTACGTATAAGAATGAATATTGTTAATTAATACTTTTATTGTATTCATTTTTAAAGTGTCCTTATTTTACTTTCCTGCAGGTGATGAAACTTATCAAGACATTTTTCGTGATTTTTCTCAGATGGCATCCAATAATCCAGAAAAACTAAATCGTTTCCAGCAAGATTCACAGAAATTCTGAATTTTTTTTTTAAGAAGGGGAGAATACTACACTGGTGACTTCCTAATGTATAGATTTGAAAACTCACACATTTTTACTACTTAAATTCTACTTAATTTTAGTAGATACTGAGTAGTTTGGAAAATGGTATCCATTCATTGGTAAGACATAAGGCTTTAGTAGTTGGAAGAGGAGCCAACTTTAGGACCCACAAAAAGAAAAAGCCTGTTTAAAGGGCTATTTTATAGATAAAAATTGAATCCAGACTAAGGCCATCATTAGGTTACTATGTCCTAAGAGTTTCGACACAAATCTCTTTTTTTGCTAGTGGATAGTAGCATAAATTTGCGTCGTACCCAGTGTCATTCAGCTAAGAACGTTTGCATCCAGTGGAAGCTGACTGGTCCTGCCCACATCAAGAGCATGTCTTTTCTTTAGTTTCCCAGATAACGTTAGTGGTTCAGAAATGGTTTTGTTTTGCCTTGATAGCCTAGCTGTTATACACACATATGTAATTTAATTATTAGCTAGAGAGTTAGTTTCCCCCATTGGCTCATAAATGCTGTTATACTCCTTAGATATCTGGGTATTGTCCAGTACTTTAACATACATACAATGGTTGTACAGGTAGATATAACTTAGTCCTTCAGTTTTATTCCATTTTATACAGCAAAAAGAAGCCCTTTAACAATTTTTTTTAATCACCAAAAGATTCTCAGTTATAGAAATTTTAGTTCTTTGTTGGGTTGATTTCCTAAGACCTGGACAAACTTACTGATATAATAAAACTGTTTCAAAGGTTACTTGAATTTGCAAAATTATGCTTTTATCATATTGTAACTTTCAAAGAAAAAGCTGATTTATAGAGTAATGTAGAGCATTTTTATATTTGAAATATGTCCTTTTCAAGATACATTTTTGCTGTTGGTCCTTGTGAAAGAAAAATCTCTTTGTAAAAGGAGAAAAAAAAGTCATGTTTTTCTTAGCTTTAACTAAAATATAGCATTAAATTGCTTTTTAATTTTTCCAACATCTATTCTGTGTACTTGTTGTATACAGTGTATACTCTTTTAAATTATAACCTCTATATAGCTTTTGTATTTGGTTTTATGAATCACAGACCCTTGAATTTCAATATATGGATATACTAATTTATCATATATATGCTACAAATTATTAGTCTAATTCCATCTTTGGTTGACATACCTTGTCAGGAGTATAAAATAATTTAGTAATTTGCCTTATGGCTTCTTTTTTTAAAAAAATGTTTTTATTGATTTCTTTTCTTTTCTTTTTTTTTTTTTTGAGAGAAAGAGGAAGGGAGAGAGAGAAACATTGATCGATCGGCTGCCTCCTGAGCCCAATTGGGCATGTGTCCCAGCTGGGAATCAAACTGGTGACCTTCTAGTGCACAGAGGATAATGCTCAACCAACTGAGCCATACAAGCCAGAGCATGTTTTCTTTCTAATATTGTCAACAATTAAATTTAATCTTTTTTTATAAGTTACATGTGTTATTGTTGATATTCAGTTTCTAAATAAGAGAGTTTTTAAAATTTGGGTTATCAAATAAGTAGGTAAATACTGTTTAGTTGGTTAGAAATACATTTTCTAATCTCCCTTCTTCCCAATAACTAGAGTTTTATAAATTAATTGACTGTCAAAATGGAATCTGTCTAAACAGGAATTATACTGAAATAAATTCACATCACAGGAAAGGTTCCATGTTTGGTCAAATTGCATGCATATAATGCTTATTTAGTAATAATCACTGCATATCAGATAAGAATAAAAACTATATTTGTGAATTATTTCTAAGGAAATCCTAACTTCCAAAAGTCTTGTATTGTAATTAAACCAATAACAGAAACATTAAATCTCTCCTGTTTTACCTCAGTCACAGATCATCTGGCTTGGCAAAAGTTTGATTTATATAATTTTTATGAGAGTGTACTTTGAGATTGATTTTTTTAAAAACTCAAGCATAAGGAAATATGTCGAAAACAACAGAAAGAGAAAAGAGAGCTTCACTTTTCCTTTGCAGTGCCTATTCCTATTTTAATCCTAGGATTTCACTCCTCAAGCTCCTACCCTTTATATGAGGAAGCCCAGGCAGATTTTCTTTTGGATCCAGCCATTGGTGCTTCAGAAAACCTGTGGAATCTCTAGTTGTGAAGGCAATTCTTCATGACACTCTTACCTCCTGTGGCTTGAGTCATGAGTTGTTAATGTGGCAGTAATCAGTGCCCACTTGAACCTGGTACTACAAAAATACATTCCTGTGGCTTGATTTCTTAAATATGCTGATATATATTTGGATTGAATTTGGCAGAAATTATACAGTAAACAGCAAGGCTATAAAGTATAATAGTTACAAGTAGTTACAAAGGGTTGCTCTTACCAGGGTAAATTGAGCTGTCAAGTATCTTCTATAGTATGTAACAAATCTGAGTATTATTGCGTGGTGAATTACTCAATGCATTATGAGAAACTATAGTGGAAACAATGTTAATCCTACTCTTGGGCTTCATAGGTCAATGTGACTGCCCTTAGTTTTCTTTCCTTAACTGATCTGCTGATACTAGTTTCTGATTCTTTCTCATCATTCTGTTAGTGCATATTAGCTCATTAACTTAGAAGTTAGATTAATATTAAAATAAAAATATTGTTTGCACTGGAGGAGTTCATCAAGTGCAATTTCATGTTAGAACTAGACTAAAGGTAATTGAGTAGTTATTTACAATTTTTTAAGGTTTTAAAAATTACCTTTGGTACAGTCCTTAGAAATCCAGGAATTTCCAGGGATTTACTACATTACAGTGTTTGCTTAATTTCTACTGGTCTTCACTATAAACTTTAATGAACTTAGGTGTTTGTTCCTCAAAATGTATAGATTTAATTTGTAATATGTACTTTGGTTCTTCATGAGTGCATTTTGAAAAAGAAAAATCCCACAAAAACATATACCTTTACAATCTGGACAACTCAAGTTTGTGACGTGTTAAGCAGTATTTTAGATATATAATTTTATAAATGTAAAGTATGGTCATAATCAACCAAATTGCATTTAAGACTAAATTTACTACCCATTTTGAATAATGAGATTTCCATATCACTCTTAGATTGTCAAATTAACTTTTCTGTTTGTTAGCACCTTTGACCACGGACACGAGCTGGAAAAATGATGTTTTTATAGAATTGTTTGTCTAGAATGACTTCAGACCTGTATAGTGGAAAGAGCACTGACTTGGCAAAAGTTTGATTTATATAATTACTATTCTTTTTGGATTCAGAACTCTTCACAAATAAACCAATGCGATGAAGCAGAGTGAAATAATAACAGTATCCCTCTGTATACTGTTCTGCTGTTCACAACTTCGACATTACTTTATCTCACCTGATTTCACAGTAGGAGGTCTATGGTATTTACTCTGCAAGAGCCAACATTGTCTCTTCTTTGATCTGGTTCACTCTTGTTTTACAGGGGGTCACTGGTTTGCTAGTTGGTGGCATAGATGACACCAGAGCCCCATTTCTGTCTTTTAATAGTTGGAGGCACTTTATTTGTATCATGAATTGATTTGAAATCATTGTAAAGCAGCAACATCTGATAATGGCTGCCAGCTTTCCTTGTGTTTTGATAAAAGCCCCAAATATTACGGAGAACCTGGCTATATAATTACCTTGAAGGAATAGATTAGGATCTGACAACATTAAATATAGGAAAATTTACATTTTTGTAATAAACATTAATGAAAGCGAAACATTGCAAAGATAATTTTAATTTACAATATACAGGCTTTGCTTTATTGCACTTCACAGATACTGTGTCTTTACAAATTGAAGGCAAGAAACCTCCACCAGCAAAATGATTATGACTTACTGTATGATGATACTTGCTTTATAGTGGTAGTCTGGAAATGAACCCATAGTATCTCTGAGGTATGCGTGTACTTATAAATTTCTTGATGAAAGATAACTAAAAAAGGCTTGGATTTAATTTGGTTGAATCCTGACATCTGCAAATATAATTTTGTGGACATTCTTTTCTGTTTACATACATTTATTTACTTAAAATGAGATAATAGGAGAGAGAAGCAAGCCTTTCTCTATATTGGTCTTTTCACTATTTTATGTTCTATATTTTTTTATTTTTTCCTCAACACCCCTCCCCACCTTTTTGGTGTTAATTTTAAACAGGGAAAGCTTGCTACATTATAAAGAGTGCTGACATCATTTATTTTACACAAAGGCGAAAGGTTAACTTTTGGAAATGAGCAATTTTTCTGTATGTGTTTACTTGTGCTTTTGTGGTATTTTGGATCATTCCAGGCATAAAGACTTATTACATGTAATATTTCTTGCTATCTGTGAAAGGGTATATTTTAAAGAATGTATAACCAACACATCATTTACTTTTTATTAGTATGTAGAGGATTTGTATCTAATTCATGAATGTAGTTTTACTGTAGTTGGTCATTGTAAATGAAACAAAGTACATTATCTTTATAGTTATTCTAAAATGTACATTATGTAAGAATTGTAAATATTACACTTGATTGAATACTTTGTATGCTGAAAAAATTATTATAAGTCAATAAAAATTTCACCTCTGGCATAGTTCTTTCATGTTCACAATTTTACTTTATTGTAAACTACAATTTCAGATTTATCTGTTAACAACTCTCATGTGTAAGGTCCTATCTTCCTTTCCAGCCCTGTCAGATTCATCAGATTGCTCCCATTTCCTGATTGCTTCAATAAAGAAGTCCATTTTGATCTTTTAAACATTCTCTTCTGCCTGATCACAGTATGGCTCCCAATTCATTAGATAAAGATCACAAAGGCATTTTTGGGACCCTAACTTTTTTTTTTCTTTCCATTATGATTGACATATATGTTGAAGTTTCTAATCTACACAACACATTCACACACAGTCCTTTTAGTAAACAAAAACATGTTTTTATATGGATTGAGACGGAAGGAATGGAGGGATTGAAACAACAGATCTGGAGGTGAGTTGCCTGCTTTTGCCTTTAAAAGCTAATTGAAAGCAAACACATAAAACTTTTCTATGTATCTTGCTTTATTCCACTTCATTTCATTTAAAAAATAGTTCTATGAAGAAGAGAATCCACATCACTAGTCAGTAAATGTTTTAAATGAAAACAAAGCCTGCTTTTTCATTATTGCAAAACAATGCTTTTTCATTGTAAAAAAATGTTTAAATTACAATAAGTAAAAAAGAAGATAATCATAATTCCATCATCTGCTCATGCTGTCCAGTGTGGCATCCACTGTGGCCATTGAAATTTAAATTAATTAAAATTACACAAAGTTAAAAGAGTTTATCAGTTGCACTGCCTTGTGGCTACTGCTTGTTTTTGATTCAGAAAGGAAGGGAGAGGGAGAGAGAGAGAGAAGCATCAATGATGAGAGAGAATCAGTGTTCAGCTGCCTCTTGGATACCCTCTACTGGGGATCTAGCCTGAGAGCCAGGCATGTGCCCTGCCAATGACCTCCTGGTTCATAGGTTACTGCTCAACCACTGACCCACACCAGCTGGGCTTGTGGCTACTGTTTTGAACATGGCAAATACTATATTATACTCAGCATCATAGTGAGTTCTATTGGAGAATACTGAGGGGAAAACTTACTTCCTTGGCATATGTCTTTATAGACCTTAGGGTATATGCATTTATATACAATGGGATTCTACTCTTGTTACCTGCTTCTTTCGGTTAATAAATGGGAAACAAATTTTTAAGTCCTTAAGTATTCTATATCACTTTGGGGAGGATTAAAAAATATTTATTATGGAAAAATTCAAACATACGAAAAGTAGAATAACTTCAATAGCTATTACCTCATGGCTTATTTTATTTGTACTCCAACTCATTTTTTTCTCTTACCCAGATTTTTAAAAACCAAATCCCAGACATTGAACCAGGAAATTATTCAGTATGTATCTCTAAAAGAACTTATTTAAAAAAAAAAAAAAGGCCCAAGCATAATACCACATTTATTTTTTTTTAAGAGAGAGGAAGGGAGGGAGCCGGGAGAGAGAGCTGTGAGAGAGGCACATCGATTGGTTGTCTCCTGCATTTGACCAGGATGGGATGGAACCTGCAGTCTTTTCGTTTATAGGCTGGTGCTCTAACCATTGAGAAACACCAGCCAGGGCAATATCACGCTTCTTTAAACTAGAAAACTATAGTCCGTATTCAAATTTTCAGGATTGTCAGGTGTGTGTGTGTGTGTGTGTGTGTGTTTAAATAGGTTCTTCAAATCAGAATTCATTCATTGCAGTTGGCTAATAATGTCTCGAGTCTCTATAGGTTCTATTTTTTAAAAAGTTTCTACTTGAATTTGTTGAATACACCATTTTTTTTGAAAGCATCATTTTAGTTTAGCCCCTTTATTATGAACATTTGATTCCAATTTCTTGGCATCATAAACCTAGCTTTGCTTGGTTTGGCTAGATATTTGAGTACTTTCTTGACTATTTCCTTAGAATGATTTCCTAGACTGCTAGTTCACAATGGGTGGGTATATTTTTGTGGCTTATTCAGTGAGTCAGGCACTGTGTTAGATACTAGGGATATTATGGTACAAAGACAGACACTTCCTATTCTCTTGGAGTCTGCCTTCTTGCAACAGAGAAAGATGGGACTGGCTAATTTATAGATGGCTTTCAGGGGATTGTGGAGGATGGTGCCTCAACCAAACATGGATTGGCTAATGTTTAGAGACCACTTGTTAAGGCAGAGACATCTAAGCCAAAGTCTGAAAGAGGTTGGCTGGGTGAAGGTTTAGGGTAGTGCTTTTCAAACTTCAGTCTGTGAAACAATCACCATTGAGGCTCAGGCTCACTGAAGGTAAGTAGGGCCTGAGCCTTTATGTTTTCACGAAGCCCTCCAGGAACTTCTAATGCCAACCAAAATCTGAGAACCACTGTCGGGGAGAAACTTCATTTGGATAGAAAGGAGAACTGAAAGTTCTTTTAGAGTCCATAAAGATTTTAGGAAAAGTTGTACCAGTGAACACACCCTCATCTGCTGTGAAGAAATGTGCCTGGTTGGTAATATTGGGGTAGTAGTCAATACAACAGCAAAATCTGATAATCTACCTAAGGTTACAGATGTGGAAATTATACAACAGGAAAAAATAGTCACCTCTAATATATGGTCACAAGTCAGAGAACTTGGCCAAAGTTAAAAGTAAGAGCTGAAGGGTAATTGTGACTACCAAAATTCCTTGTCTATTTAGCCATATTATACATCCAGATGTATCTATTTTAAGCTGAGGAAATAGCACATATCACCTTCTGACATCCACATTCTTTTTCTTACTTGTCTGTTTTCCCCGATACAATGTGAACTTCATGAGCGCAGGGATTCTTTTGTTTGTTTGTTTTGTTTTTCTTTTTTATTGCTGTATCCTCTGATGCTACTATGCTTGGCATGTAGTGTAGTACTGAACAAATGACTGGCTATTACTTTCAACTTTCAGTTTTAGATTCCAGGCAATAGCATTCTTTAGGAAGCTGCAAATTAGTTTTTGCTAAGAGCTGGGAATAAGGGAATTTTGAGATAAGACCAGTTCCTTCCTGTGTCAACTGATTTTCTATGTAAAATTTAAATTATCTTGTTACACATTTCTTATTCATTAATCCTAGGAGTACTGAGGTCTTATAAAGGTCTGAAGAAGAAAATATTTGTTGAATAAATTCTAGAATAAGTGATACAGGAAAGAGCTATTGATGGTGTAGGTTGGAGGCTTAAAAGGCACAATTTGAGAATTATTTCTCCCTTAAAAACAATCATTAGAAGAATAATACAGCTGTAGCACACTGCTGTGGGAATTCTGTGGAACATGTAATGAAGTCGTCTTTTTTTTTTTTTTATATATTTTACTGTTTTTTTACAGAGAGAAAGGGAGAGGGATAGAGAGCTGGAAACATCGATCAGCTGCCTCCTGCACACTCCCCACTGGGTATGTGCCCGCAAGCAAGGTACATGCCCTTGACCAGAATCGAACCTTGGACCCCTGAGTCCCCAGGCCAACACTCTATCCACTGAGCCAAACTGGTCATGAAATCTTAATGGAGATATGGGGTTTAGTCTTTGTAAATACTCATGAAAGCTATGATTGCTAAATTGTATTTTGGTATTTATTGGCTATTTAGACTTTCTTAAGAGCTTGGCATTTCTAGCATATTTATATTTGTTTACTACGAGTTAGGTACAGTTCTGCTTTTTAATCTATTTCCTCTCATAATCCCATGAGGCATAGGTACCAGTATTACACCCCATTTTGTATATGGGTGTAATTGCAGCTCAGAGAAATTTAGTAACTTGCTTGATGTCTATCGGCTTGTAGAGGCACAGTGGTCTTCCAGTGTGGAAGTCCAGCTTCTTAACTTGCTTTTAACAGGCTCTTAAGAGAGCTGTGCTCTTTTAACCATTGTCATCTGCTGGATGTGGCACAATACACACAATACTGAGCGCAAATTACTGCTTTCAGTGCTAATCTTGACTAAAAGCTTGAGATTTGGAAGTAGTGAGACTCAGGTTAAGGGTCCTGGTTCCAGTACTCATTAGCCAACTAGGTTTGGGTAATGTATTTGTCTAAATGTCAGTTTCCTCTATTGTAAAATGCAAATAATACCTCTCAGAGTGTGAAGATTACATGAATCGAAGAACCTGTTACTCAACTGAGCTAATATTGCTATTGGATTTTTTTGGTCTTTTTAAAAAAGGTGAGTAGTATGCATTGAACTTGCTTCCAAGCCTGTTTCAGAGATCCAATGTTTTTCAGAAAAGTATTGCTCTGGTTGAAAAAAAAAAAGTTAAAAATGAGATGAATTGTGGTCTGGGAACCACACTTTGAGGAATAATGGCATGACACAATAGACTGGTGATAGAGTTTTTCCATGTATTTTTACCTCCACCTCTTCAAGCACACATACCATTTGTACATGTTTATGGTACTTACACACTATGGTGTATCATCAGTCCTTAAGAGACTGAAGTTAATGAGTTTTTATATAGTTGACGGTTTCCCACTGTCTAGGGGCAAAGCTGCCAATGTGTGTGTGCTCTTGGAGAATTTATCTCAATGTGCCTTAGTTTAGAATTTGCGAAACTACCTGGTACATATTAAGGCCTTTTAAGTGTTGAAGTAAAAACCTTGTATGCATATATGCATAACTGGCGGATACAGACAATAAGGTGGTAAAATCCTGGGGTGGGGGCCAGGGCGAGCTGGAGGGGGTCAATGGGCGGAAAAAAAGAGGACATACATAATACTTTCAACAATACAGATTTTTTAAAAAATGGTATTACAATCTCTGGTATTATTCCTTTGGGGCTCTCTCAACTATTCCAAAGTTTTGGACAGCGGGGTCCCCCTGCTGGCCACATTCTTTAGATACCTCTGGTCGCCTCAGAGATGGCAAGTTGGGTGAGAAAGGCTTTTTCTATCCACCTCAAGTGATAACCCTATTTCACCGTGAAATGGGGAAGGAAATTGCTAGTTTAAATTTCCTCAGCTACAGTTGGTCTCCAAGATGTGAGTGGAAACGGAGAGAACTGAAGGCCTCAAAGAACTTAGGCAGGAAAGGGTATAGAGATAACATATTTTCTCTTTGTGCGTGCAGTTTAGTCTTTTTGCTAACCCAAGGTCCTGCGTTGGGACCTCTTAAGTCTCAGCTTCAATCCTAGCGTCTGTGTCTAGGCACTTAAGAGGTCCAAGTTTTCACAGCTCAGGCAGGCCTTTGGCACTCTCCACCCCCTAGTCCTTGCTCAGATGACACGGCCGCGGTTATCCCGGCTTCAATCCTTTTGAACCTAGGACCCAGCGGCTGCCCTGCAGCTCTGGCCACGCCTCTCCGCGCATCAAAGCCCTCGGATTGGCTCAGTGCAGCGTAGCTCCGCCCCCGCCATGGCCGCCGCCCGCCGGCTGTGCAGCTAGTGGCTGCCGGGCTCCGGGTTTCCGCGGCTCCTCTCCGGCTGCTGGGTGCCGGGTCCTGGCCGCCCGGGCATCCTCCGAGGCGGGGCCCCGTGCGCTCGGGCCATGGCGCGCCTGGGCGCTGTGCGCTCCCATCACTGCGCGCTGCTGCTGGCCGCGGCGCTCGCCGTCTGTGCCTTCTACTACCTGGGCTCGGGCCGGGAGACCTTCTCTAGCGCCACCAAGAGGCTGAAGGAGGCCCGCGCCGGAGCCCCCGCGGCGCCCTCCCCTCCGGTGCCGCCGGAACAGGCGCGGGGGTCCGTGGCGCCCGCCCTGGGTGCCAAGGCCAAGAGCCTGGATGGCGGCGGGGCCGGGCCGGTGGACTACCACCTGCTGATGATGTTCACCAAGGCGGAGCACAACGCCGCGCTGCAGGCCAAGGCCCGCGTCGCGCTGCGCTCCCTGCTGCGCCTTGCCAAGTTCGAGGCTCACGAGGTGCTTAACCTGCACTTCGTGAGCGAGGAGGCCAGCCGCGAGGTGGCCAAGGCCCTGCTGCGGGAGCTGCTGCCGCCCGCCGCCGGCTTCAAGTGCAAGGTGAGCGGGGCCGCCGCTGAGGGCTCCCGGCGGTTGGCCCACCGCGTCCCCAGGGCGGCCGGCGTGCGCGCCAGCCAGATTCCAGGGGGTGTGCGGGGCGTGCGCTGCCCACCGCCAGCGCCTGTGGAAGCCTACCTCCTCACCACCACCGCCCCTGCGCCCCCACACCCTCACACCCCCCTCCGAAATGGGCTTTCACTGCGAATTGAAAGCATTGTCCGTGAGCCCCATGCTCTCAGCTGGTGCGGGAGTGGAGCCGCGGTGTTAACAGCCCTGACCAGAAGTCCATCTCCTCCCCATTAACCAGAGAATCAGCACGCCCCGTCTTTGCTAGCATTGCGAGATTCAGCTGTACCTTCGGAGTCTGCACCTCTTTTTATCCTCCTAGGCTTTGACTTTTGAGGGTGAAGCAGGTCATTTGAAGACGCCAGGAGTCCTCCTGTGCCGAGTCTATCGGACAGGACCTTTCTTAGGGAGGCTGCGTGAATTGTTGAAGTTGTAGCATTTCTTCTGGTTTTTAAGGTATTTATTTCAGTTGGTCATCCTCAAACCCAGCCAGTGTGAACCACCTCGTCCCTTCTCTGTGCCCCTTCTTTCCCACCCTCCAGGATCGCGAACTCATTCAGGGTTGCTGTTTCCTCCCAAGGAGCAAGAGAAAGAAAGCTGCAAGAGGTACAGACGCCATCTGGGGAGAGCAGAGCTAGCTAGCCAACTTGTTGCAGGCTGGACCAACCTTTCCCTGTCACGTCAGAGACTGGGATCCTGGCTTAGTGTTAATTGCCTCCTCAGATTGCTTGCCTCACTTTGACCTAGTAGCTGCATCTCAGAAGGGATCCGAGGTTTGATTTCTGGTTAGGAATCGTAGGTGATTGTAAAGGATGGAGACTGATGTTGGTGGTGGGGAGGCAAGAATAATGTCCCATGTATTTGTGCCCCGTAAATGACTATGGGGAGCTGGGGAGCTGTTGCCAAGATCCTGCAGGCTTTAGGCGTCTGCTGTGGCTTTTTGTTGCCTACAGACTCAGGTCCTCGTTTCTTGGTAGGGCTATCTGTGTTGTGGGCCTGGACATCCCTTCCAGCTTTGCTTCTCATTCTCCACCTACATGCACCCGAGATCGTAACTGCCGAATATGCCTTTACACAAGCTGTACGGTCTGCCCGGAATGTCCTTCCTTTCCTCTCGGGCCCTTGCCTACCCTTCACTTTCACCTTTTTTGAGACTGTCCCTAGACTAGAAGATAGTCTGGGCCCAGCCCTCCACAGCTCTCCATTCCTGCTTCCCCACAGCATCAAAGGTCTGTCCCCTGCTTATCAGGAACACCCATCATAGTCAGGGAAGGTCACCAGGCCTGGACATTGTGTTGTAGGAGGCCAAGAATCCAGGGCCTGGAGCTTGTGGCTGGAGGGGCTCTTGGAATCTTCCAATTGGATGTGGGGTCCGGCAACCTGTCCCAGGTGATCCTTAGGACTCTGCTGTTTGAGAAATGCTGCACTAGTCCCATGGAGAACACCTAGGGCTCATGGTCATAGGGCCAGTCTGGGCTGGAGCGGTGCTTTGATACCAGACACCATCCTGAAGAACCAGCATTGTCATCTGTTCACTCATTGAGTTAAAGGTAGCAACTCAGGCCCACTGTACATCATTGCCAGCTCTCTGCTATCCCTCATCCTCAGCTCCAGCTACAGTTGTTGCACACTCAGTGCTTTCCAGCCTCCATTCTTTATTTATGTCATTCTACTGTCAGGATGCTTTCTCGCTCCATCTCCAAGTCTTGCCCATCTTCAGATACTATCTCCTCCTTGGGGGGCGGGGGGCATGTCTTCCTCTTCCTCCTTTGTGTACCTTCTAGTCCTGTTACAATATCCTATTTCCCATCCCTATGCATAATGCTGGACACATAGCATCAGAAATATTGGTCCAGGGGCAGGTCCAGCTTGGAGTCAGTTTTATGTGTTTCTCTCCCACTCCTGGGCCCAGTTCTGACAGCCATAGCTGTCACCAAGGCTTGGAGGCAGCTGCAAGTGACCTGAGGTATTAACACCACCCTGCTGAGGTTTAAGGAGTGAGAGTTCAGGGGCATCTAGCCAGATGGTCAGATAAGGGTTTATCAGTTCTAGCAGAAAATTGCTCCTATTAACTAGTCCTCTGCCTTCAGCACAAATGTTATACTTGCTTGGTAAACTTTTCCTAAGGTCTCACTCACTCTGCTCTGTCATAGCACCAAGTAATATTTATGACAGTTGTAATTGAATGGATTATTTGTCTGCCTTTCTAGACCATAAACTCCTTAAGGACACGGACCCTGATTTCTCTTAAATATTGTATCCCCAGCACTAAGCATCAATGCCTTGTATATGGGAGTGCACTTTATACTGAGAATCATTTTCCAATATTAATTAGGAAGAAGGAAACCAAAAAAATTCTCACCCTGGTGGCATCAGAAGTGTGTTAGGACATCTTGGGAACCCTTAGGCTGGGCTTTGGGGCTCCACCTTGACTGCAAGATTCAGAACAGGGCTACAGTGAGCTCACGCTTGGAGGTCTCTTCCCAGGCTAGATTCTAGTGACACACAGGTACTTTTTAGCTGAAATGATTGCAGAAATAGATCATAGACCTATTAGTTGTTAGTGACTTTAGATTATATGGTGGTTAATTAAATAGCTAAAAACAAAACAAAACAAAACCAACACATTTACTTAGTTGTTTTGACTATTATGGAAAGTCTTTCAGAATCTACTGGCTCGTTGTCTGATAGTATGGAAATATATTATTTGGATGTTTATTTTTAAAAAACATCCAAACCTCTATGTTTCAGGTACCAGGTAAGGAGCTGCTTCTAGCCTATTTAATATGTCTATAGACTGTACATAGAATCACCTGGGGACAGCTACTGAAAGTACAGAATCCCCGTCCCTGTCCGTGGGTCCTACTCTTCTGGGTGGGCCCGGAAATCTGAGTGTGTGTGGGGCTGCGGAGGCAGACATGGGAGTCACTGCTGTAAAGGATACAAGAGTGCCTGGTGCTCTTCTGACATCTTCCAGGCTCCGCTCCAGGATTCTGTCCTGTGCAGCCAGGAGCACACGGCCTGCACCTACTAGACATTCAGGAAACGTTTGACTCCATAGCTCTCCTCCATCAGGCTGTCCTGGTTCTGCTGGCCTGGGAAAGGCTGCCACATTCACTTTGCTAAAGTGTTGATGCTCTCATACCACTTCCACTCAAAACCTCCTGGCTCCTGGCTTCTTCGCAGGGTATTCAAGCATTCCAGACCCTCAGCAGCTGTCTTCAGCTTCCTTGTCCAGCCCATCCTCCCTGAGCTGTAGGGATGAGCTTCTGAGCCCTCTGCTGTCTCATTCAGTCACGTGGAATCCTACACTTCTCAAACTTAGTTTGAGATTTTTCTCTTCCACAACCCTTCCTTGCTGTTGATCAGGTTTGATAGAATATGTCATGAAAACCCCAAATAGAGCCCAACTGACATGGCTCAGTGGTTGAGTGTCGACCTATGAACTAGGAGGTTATGGTTTGATTCTGTCAGCAGTGTGGGGCATGCCGGAGACAGCTGATCAATGATTCTCATCATTAATGTTTCTATCTCTCCCCTCCTCTGGAAAAAAAAAAGTATATAAATAAAGAACAAACACAAGCAAGATTGAGCTTTATTTCTCATCTAAAAGAGGTCCAGAGGTAGGCATTCTGGGCCCTGCGTGAAGTTTTTCAGAGTCCTATTTCACCATCTCTGGTGATGGCCCTTGTCCTCATGGTCCAGGTTGGCTGCTAGAAATTTACTTATCACTCCTGTGTTCCAGCAGCAGGATGGAGAACCATAGCAGAGTAACCCGGTTAAAAAAGGTCAGTGAATCAGGGAGGAGAGGAGGGCAGGTGTTGGGGTAATCAGCCATCTCTGCCCCACCCTTTAGGAGCCCACACTGCACTTTGAAGCCCCAGAAATGACCAAGCACCTACTGTATGTGGGCCTCTGAACCCAAAGCTGCAGGGGCCATAGACATGGGTCAGGCACAGCCTGTGCCATCCAGGAACCCCTGTCACTTAGCATCACACTCATGTACATCCTCTCTTGCTGCAAAACTCACTGAGTGGGGCATGAGATGGTCCTGAGGGAGAGAGACATCACTGACTTTCAACCCCAGTTGGACAGTTACTAATGGGGTGGATTGTGGGGAATCCGCCTTGCCTCTCAGGGCCTCCTCAGCCTCCTCTGTAAAAAGAGAATTAAACACCCACTTCACCTGTGATGGTGAGTATTAAATGGCCCTGTACTGTAATGCATTCAGCCCAGTGCTGCTGTGTTGGCTGTTGTGTGTCCAGTCTCACAACACGGTATTACTCTGCTGACTTCTGGGAAAATCAATACGACGGGCAGGCCCCCGTGCCCCTGGCATGACCCTGGGCCATCTCCTCCTTCCTTTTTGGGGTGGCAAGCCCCCTGCAGAGGCCCAGTGAGGCTCATTGAGCACCCCTTGGCAGCCTTTGGAGGAGGACAGCTATATTGCTGCATTGTCGTATTTCTCCTGTGCTGTCACCGTGTTACAACTCAGATGTTAACTACTCAGAAAGGCCTTCACTGAACCCCTTTTCTAAAGCAGCTCCCACTCATTATCTTCCTCGTCACCTTGTGGGTAGCACATAGTCACTTGTTCATTCATTCATTCACCTGATGTTCTTGATTGTTTGCCCTGTGCGAGGAACTGTTCTAGGTACCTGTGAACAGCGAGAACGGAATCTAGTTCCTGCCCTTAGGCCGCCTACATTCTGGAGTCGTGGGGGATGTGTGGGAGGTAGACTTTAAGCACATAACAAGCACATGTAGAGTGAGTCGGTTGTGATTAGTCGTATAGGGAGAAGTTGAGAGGATGAGGACATGTGGAGTGTATGGTGTGTCAGGGTGGGGGGCTGTTGGCTCTTTGGTGTAAGTGGTCAGGGATGGCCCACTGCTAAGGGGACATTTGAGCAGGGATGGAAGGAAGTGAGAGTGCGAGCTATTTGGACACCTGGAAGAGAGTTCTTGTCAGAAAGGTCTTAGGTAGGAGTGTGCTCCCAAAGTTTGAGAAAACAACTGCTCTCTTTGTTTGCAGTCTGCCTCTCCCTACTGGAATATACTCTCCATGAGGGCAGGACATAACTTACCTTCTTCATTTACTGAGGTGGACAGGAACCCCATAATTGCCACCCCCTATTTCTGGTCTGGTTGGAAGTGATACACAGACACGGAGAGGAGCCACCTAACCTGGAACATAAAAACCAGACAGACTTCTGGAGGGACAGGCAGCACTGGACAGCCACTGGCTTTCCTGCAGGACTGGGCAGTTCTCTGCAGGCAATGCCAGGGCTGGGGAGAAGAGGCCAGGTCAAACATACCTCCCACACGCGCCCATCAGGTCAGCTTCTACTTCTGCCTTAAGGGAGGCATCTGTGTGTGCCCCGTGGGTAGAAGAGAAGAGGCGGGAACAAGAGGTCAGGAGTGCTGGTCTTGTGCAGCATCCTCCAGGTACAAGGCAGAGGAGGTGCTCCCTCTTCCTCCCATTCCCATTATATTCTTGGCACATTCTAAGTGCTCAATAATATTTTATAGTTGACTAATTGATGGCTGTGCTAATTAAACCGAAGAGATCATAATGTATTTAATGATCTGCCCCTCATGCATCAAACTTCAGCCTCCCTAGAGCATGAGGCTGGGTGGTGGCTCAGTCTCCAGATACAAGCGAGGAATGAGAAGGAAGCCACGTGCATTCCATCCTTAAAAGCGATGGTTGGATTCCCAGAGCAGTGTATGCTGAGGACTAGAGCGACAAGACAACGGCTAAAGCTCTCTGTGCACATTAGAGATTTCTGAAGGTTCTTTTACTGCAAGAGCAAAACTGTGAGTCTTTGAAAAGAAGAGTACCTCAGCTCATAGTTGGGGCTTGAAAGAAGCCTGAGTATAAGGACATTGATGCTGGCCGTCTCACTGACTTAGCCAATGACAAAGAGGTGACACTGAGATGTAGGTCCCCAGCTCATCACGGCACCAGCATGAAATGTTTGAATAGGTTTCGATAGTCTGCAAAAAGGTGATCAAAGAAATGTGTCCTGAAATGAGAGGCTCATTGAAAAGATGGCATTTTATACTATAGAATTAGAGGCCCAGTGCACGAAATTTATACAGGGGTGGGATGGGGAAGGGGGGTGTTCCTCAGCCCTGCCTGCGCTCTCTCCCAATCTGGGACCCCTTGGGGGACGTCCCACTGCCAGTTTAGGCCCCATCCAAGCCTGGCCTGTGGGGATTGAGCCTAAACCGACAGTAGGACATCCCCCGAGGGATGTAGCATTGTGCCAGGTAGGAGCCCAAACTGGGGCCAGGTGCCATGCCACTTGCACTCATCCTCTGGCCCACTGTGCCTGCTGCCTCCGCTCGGTAATGCTGCTGTGGAGTTGGGAGAGGCTCCCACCACTGCAGCTACACTCGCCAGCCATGAGCCCAGCTTCTGGCTGAGTAGCGCTCCCCTTGTGGGAGTGCACTGGCCACCAGGGGGCAGCTCCTGCATTGAGTGTCTTCCCGCTGGTGGTCAGTGCACATTCTGGCGACTGATAGACCGGTTGACTCTCTGCCCGGTGGTGGTCAGTGCATGTCATAGCAAGTGGTTGAGTGGCCTTACCATATCATTAGCATATTAAGCTTTGACTGGTTGAACAGCCAAAAGGTTAACTGGACACTTAGCATATCAGGCTTTTATATAGGATTTAGAGAACAGTGTTATTTTACCAAATTTGCTTAACAGTGAAACTCTTTTAAATTATAATATGTTCATGAAACAACTGTAGTAGCTTGTGCATTTCTTGTGGAAGACTTTAGTTCTGGATCTGTAGGGAATACCTTTGTATAGTGTTTCTGTATTGTATACAATAAATTCTGGGTAATTTCACAGGTATGCATTGAGATCATAAGGTAAAGCCAGTAACATAGGCCAAGGTTCATTGTATATATGAAAACCATTGATACCTGGGTGATCAGTAAATACTATGGGGGCTTCATTACAGATGAAATGGTCCAGCTTTGGGCACCAGTAATGTTTCATGATGTCCATACTGTTCTCTGTTCTCATGAGCCATTTTAAAAAAGACAATGATATATTTTTTTTGCACATACTGTTAAATTCACCCTTTAAAATTTGCAGTTCAGTAGTTTCTTAAAATATGTTTTCATTGATTTCAGAGAGAGGAAAGGAGTGGGAGAGAGGGATAGAAGTATCAACCCTTTGAACGCCATAAGTGTCTGTAGATGCAAGTGGTTGCTTTTTTTTAAATTAAATTCAAAATATCATGGCATGTGCGGGTGGTTTCCATTTTGGAGACATGGTAGTTAACTGGTCAAAGAGGAGAGAGAATCTTTGATCAGCTGCTTCCTGCTTGCCCCTGGTTCCATCCCACAACTCTGGCATTTGCCCTGACCAGGAATCGAACTGTGACCTACTGGTTCATGGGTTGATGCTTAACCACTGAGCCACACTGGCCAGCCCACATTTCAGTAGTTTTTTTTTTCTTTTTTTAAAAATATATTTTATTGATTTTTTTTACAGAGAGGAAGGGAAAGGGATAAGAGTTAGAAACATCCCTGGCACCTTTCAGTCCGCAGGCCGACTCTCTATCCACCGAGCCAAACTGGTTTTGGCTTCAGTAGTTTTTATCCTATTCACAAGGTTGTTCATTTATAATCACTAATTCCAGGATGTTTCATCAACACCAAAATAAATCTTATACCCATCAGCAGTCATTCCCCATTTCCCTTCCCCTCCAGCTCGGGCAACCACTAATCTGTTTTCTTGCTCTCTAAATTTGCTTATTTTGTATATTTGTATAAATGGAGTCATTCAGTATGTAATCGTTGGTTCCTGGCTTTTTCCACTTAGCATAGTGTTTTCAAGGTTTGTGCACATGTGTCAGTACTTTCTCCCTTTTAATGGTTGAATAATATTCCATTATGTGGATATACCAAATTTTACTCATTCAGTCGTTGATGGGCACATTTAGGTTTCCACTTTTTGGCTATTATGAATAGTTTGTTGTGAACATTCATTTATAAGTTTTTGTGTGGATATATGTTTTCATATTGCTTGGGTATAAACGTAGGAGTAGAATGGCTGGGTTATATGGTAATTTTTTAAAACTTTTTGAGGAACTGTCAGCCTATTTTCAGAAGTAGTTGTGCCATTTTCATTCCCATCAGCAGTGTATTGAGGATTCCAATTTTCTTCACATCCTTGCTTGTTCTTGTCTGTCTTTTTTATTATAGCCATCCTAGTGACTGTGATGTAACATCTCATTGTGGTTTTGATTTTCATTTTTATAAAGACTAATGATGAGATGATTATCCTTCTATATAATAAAAGGGAAACATGTAAATTGACTGTACCTCTGCTACACTCACTAGCCAATCAGGAGTGAGTATACAAATTAACCCAACAAAAATGGTAGCTTTATTTGCATACACAGGCCCCAAGCAGCCGGGAACATCCTCGGGACCCAGGCCACTCCTATCCTGTAGGCCCGTGCATAGACCCTGAGCAGCTGGGGTCCCAAAACACCCCTGGCCACTGTGGGCCTATGGACACAGGCGCCAAGCGGCCACAGGCGGTGCAGCTGCTTGTCCACGCCCCTAGTCTGGCACCCACAATGCGGGGCTGGCTTCCGGCCTCAGGGGCATGTGGAGGCCTGGGGGCTGCCACACGGCCCAGATCTCTGCACATCCTCAAGCCCAGCGCCCACAACGCAGGGCTGGCTGCCGGCCTTGGGGGGGTGTCTCCCCTCACCACCACCCCCTCAGGCAGCAGGGACACACTCCTAGCCCAGTGGACACAATGCAGGGGGGTCCTCTGCACATGAGCTGCAGAGGAAACACCTTTTGTTTTTTAAAAAAATATATTTTATTGATTTTTTTTTACCAAAAAGAGGGAAGAGGGATAGACAGTTGGAAACATTGATGAGAGAGAAACATCGATCAGCTGCCGCCTACACACTTCCCACTGGAGATGTGCCCCCAACCAAGGTACATGCCCTTAACAGGAATGAAACCTGGGACCCTTCAGTCTGCAGGCCGATGCTCCATCCACTGAGCAAAACCAGTTTGAGTGTAAACACCTTTTCTGACCGCGCATCGGCTGAGTTCCCTGTACGCCTTCACTCGCTATGTTCTTGGTAACTTGGGTTATAAGAATCCAAGAAGGGGATCTAGGGTTTTTCCACCTCACTCCTGGAGGTAAAAACGAATGTCCGGTGCTGGAGGGGCTAAGAAATGTTATATCCTGCCCTAGCTGGTTCGGCTCAGTGGATAGAGCCTCTGCCTGCCAACCGCAGGGCCCAGGTTTGATTCTGATCAAGGGCATGTACCTAGGTTACAGGCTCCTCCCTGGCTGGGGCCCAACTCAGGGCTCATGCAGGAGGCAATAAATCAAAGCGTCCCTCTCACATTGATGTTTCTCTCTGTCTCTCCCTATCTCTCCCACACTCTAAATCAATGGAAACATATCAGGTGAGGATAAAAAAAAAAAAAAAAGAAATGTCATATCCTATGAAAGACACATCTTGAAAATGCCTAAAGAAAGTTGACATTTTTTTCATGGTGAAGAGACTGGAGTCTGTGTTGATGAAAACCCCTTGGCAGCTATGGAGGCTGGCAGTGGCTGCAGCAGTGGGGTGATGGGGGTGACACCTTTCCCTGATCAGCCCGGTCCCCTCCCACAGAGGAAGGCCAGAGTGAGGCTTAGGCCCGCTCCCCAAAGACTAAGCCATCAGTAGGATGTCCTCTGAGGGCTCCCAGTCTGTGAGAGGGGGCAGGCTGGACTGAGGGAACCCTCCCCCCTCGATGCACGAATTCCGTGTAAGTATATTGATAAGGACAAACAAATGAATTTATTTGGTATTTTTCTTAGTATTTACTAAAATGCATTTCGCAAGAAAAAACAGGTACCTTGACTCTCCTCACCCGGCAATGTTTCCCTGGAAACACTTGTATTTCAAAGAACATGGTATGGAAATTTCTGATATGTACCATCATGTTCTACCTAAAATGAAAGACGGAGTGTTACTACTTTGAAGCTGGAGGAGCTGAAAACGATCTTCCTCTTAAAAAGGGGGAGAATAATAGTAACCAGTTTTCTTCCAGGACTTCAGAGCTTAAAAAAGTGCTTTCACCAACATCTCATCTCTATCAAAGTATCCCAGGTTGGAGATGCCTGGTGTCTTACTTGCTTCCCCACACTAAACCATGAGGCCAGACTAGGTGACATGACTTGGGGAGTAGGAGACACTGCAAGACAGGGGGGAGTGGTGTGGGGTGGGCTGCAGCCTACCTCACAGTCTGTGCCATCTGCCAGCCCAGCTCCCCTAATGAATGCATTCAGTCTGAACAATGGCTGCTTGCTGGAAGTGCAGCTTCAGGCTCACCTGCTTGACAGAGCCTTGCAGAGTCCACAGGCATTGGAGCAGGAAGAAAACTCTGGACCTCTGGGCAGCCAGTCCTCCAGTGAGCTGACAGACGGAGGTGGAGTGACAGCAACTTGCTGAGATCCACCCAGAGCTGGGTGAGGACCAGCCCAGGCCCTTTCCTCCACTGTTTGAGGGTCGGTGTTAGCAGCAGCTTCTGGCCCCTTTTGGAAGGAGTGAGTGGTGAGAGCTAGCTTACCCTAACTTCCAGGGCAGAGGCAGGGTAAGGGCCTGTTTTCACTCATCTCCCAGATATCTCTGGCTGGGGAGGGAAGGCATCACAGGGATCTCCAGGAGGCCCTACTTTTGTAGGTCCCTCGGGGTTGATTTTCCAGCTGCCCTGTGCCTGAGATCATCAGGGGAGTCAGTGTGGGGGAGCAATATTCACTGGAGGAAAACCTCATGGTGTGCCCTGCGTGGGGGTGCACGCTGGAGGGAGCTAGGGAGCTGGAATCTGCGCGGGCCTTCCCGCCTGGAGGAGGAGGAGTTGCCTTTCTTGCGCGTCACCACGCCTCCCTGGGACCCAGTCCTGGGCGGAGTGCTCTCCTTCCCCGAGTCTGGGCCGCTGCACTGCTCTGACGAGCCGTGTGCGCCGCCCTGTGCGGCCGCGGGAGGGCGCCGTTGCACCATGGTTGCTTGGCCGGAGCACGGCGCCTGGAGCCCGCTCGCGCTATTTCTGCCGCCTTGCAAACCCAGGGCGTACCACGCAGAGCAGTTTTTGTTCTTTCTCCACCAGCATCCGTCCCGAACAGCTCCCCGAGTGTTTTAGAAAGGAAGACTGAACTGAAAGGGCGTCTGCGCGGTGATTGTGGGCGCTCGTTTCCTTCCTGCGTGTGGTGTAAACCTGCTTTGATGAGGCGCTTTGAAAAGGGTGGATGCAAAGCTGGGATGGTTGGGTCCTGGGTGGAGAGGCCTTGGGCTCTTCCCTGCAGTTCAGCAGAGGGAAGAGTGTGGATGGGGAGGGGTGTAACGGCGCACACGAGCCTCCTGGACCCTCCTCGGTCCGCTCTGTGACCCCCCGGCATGGCCCAGTTTCCACCATCGCTGGCTCATCTTTTCCGTTCCATCTGGGGTCCCATCACACCTAGCAAGTGCCCTCCTGGTGCAGGGAGGCGGGCTTCCTCTTGAAAAGGGGGAAACGTGTCGCGTGCAGCTCGGTGTGCTGGTAGGCGGGGCCCCTCTCACCCACCACGAGCTCTGGCTCTGGGTGAGTGGTCCAGATCCCCGAGCCGCAGGCCTGGTGGGAGAGGTACGGTGGGTGACCTGCGTGCTGATCCTGGCAGGCAGCGTGAGTGTGGCCGCCAGGTTGGCCTGGGTTCCCATCTCAGGGACACGTAGTGCGGTGAATGGGAACGCCCCCAGTCTGTCTCTGATGGGGGTGAGGGGAGAAGGAGCGGGGCCGCAGCGGGAGGGGCTGAGAAAGGAGGCCGTCTGCACCTATGGCCCCATGCAGGCACTCAGAGGACTGGCGGGCGGGGAGTTCCTGGAAGGGCTCCCTGCCTTCCCTCCTCACACCTTTCCCTGTCCATGGATGGCTCTTGCCTTTGGCCTCCAGGTCACACACTAGCCCTTGGGCTGCTGAGGACTGGTCAGGGTGACTGGGCAACCTCACCTTCCAACCCTCCCTCTCCAGGCCAGAGAGCCCTGTCACCTGGCACAAAGCCTGCCTTTAACTTAATGTCTTCTAAATGAGAGCCATTTGTTTTATGTACTGGGGTAATTACAGTGCAGCAGCCCTATTAAGTGATCAAGTCGGGCGGAGGATTGTCCCAGAGGCTGGCCTCTTGTTGCCCTTCCCTGGCCCGGCCTGGACCTGGGAGCACCCTTGTTCTTTCTCTCCTCACTCAGCTCACTGCACTTCCCACCACCAGCAGCCTCTGTCCCCAGCTGCCCAGGAGAGGCCCTGGGGCAGGAGCGCAGGGCTTGGGGCCCAAGACTTGGGCTCAAACAAGGTCTGTGACAGGTGGGCCCTGGTTGTAACCCACCTGAGCCTCCATCCCCTCACACAGGACCTAACAGCTGGTGGCCTCTGGTTAGTCTGAGGGATCTTAGGGGACCATGATGTTTTGAGTCCCGCCTTCCTCATTTGGCAGCAGGTCAGCAGAGGTCAGGGCTGGAGGGAATTGGAAAGGCCATGTAGTCCTGTCCCTTCCTATTACCGATGAGGATCCTGGGGCCCAGAGAAGCCAGGCAACTTATTCTAGGCCACACAGCTGGTCAGTGGATAAGGGGTCTGGGTCCAGGTCTCTGCTCTCTCCCTGCCTGCTGTCCCTCTTGTTTATTTCTGAAGTCATTTCTGGGTTATGCTGCTCTTTCTGTGCTTGTTTGCCTTCTGCTTTCGCTCCTGACCTGACACATTTTTCCCATCCACCGGTGACTGCCCAGCTTTCGCCTGTGTTTTGTGTACATTGAATGGCTTTGCTTCATGCCTCACTGAGTGGCTGCTGCAGAATAAAGCTGAGTGGCCCTCCGCAGATGCAGGCCCCAAACCTTCTGAAAGGCACCCACTGTCCCTTTGCCCAGCCTTGCTTGTCCCCTGGGCCCAGCCCATGTATGTATTGGGGATGGTCCTGTAGAGAATCCTGCCGCTGTCTCATTTCCAGGTCTGTACCCTGTCAACCCTAGTCCTGCCGTGTCTGTTACAAGGATCTCTGGGTGCCAGGGAGTGGGCTCCCCTTATGTGCGCTGACCTATGGTATACACAGCTCTGAGGAATCCTGGGCTGTGGGGCGGGTGTGAGAAAGTGGGAAGAGAAAAGGCTTAGAGAAAAGTGGGCAGTTGGGAGCAGTGCCAGGGACCCCTGGAGGCCCTTCGCAACTGGCTTCTGCAGAGAGTATAAACCCTAAACCTCAGGAACCACCGTCATTTTCCCATGTTCCCTTTGCAGGCATACGTTAGGTGTGGTGAGGGAATTGGAGTCTCTGCTCATTCATGGGGGCATCGCCTCAGCATTTTCCTATCTTTCTGTCTTGTCTTGCGCTGACGGACTGTATGGCTGTCGTGTAAGTTATTGTCACATTTCTTTTGTAAACTATTCTGAGCTGTAACACCAAAAACCACCACCGAGAACTTCGCGGTGTGTATGTTTTTTTCTTCTTTTGAATTGCCCCCAGGAACCCTTCCTTGACTCTCCTCAGGGTACACTTGACAATCCTAAATGCTCCGGCACCACCAATTAATATGTGGAAGTCAGGACCTAGCCATAATGCTCCTTGATGCTCACTCTCTTGCCTTTCTCTTATGAAGAGTGTTGCCAGCTAATTTACATTGCATAGTCCTGCTCTCTCTCCTCTTATGTCATATTTTATTTTTTTAAATGTTACTTTTAGTATTTTGTATACATTAAATTCTGAGATATCAAAATATAGAAAAATTCAGAAAATGTAACAGACAATTATTTTTCTATTATATTGGTTAAACAGGAGCTAATATTTCACCATATTTGCTTAGATATTTTTTTAAAAGAAATAAAATGTTATAGATTTAGCTGAAGCTCACCCCTAATTCTTCTCTCTTCTACTTCTTCCTGAGGTGTTTGTTCTCTATCACACACGAGAAGTAGTGTGCTTTATGGAATTTGGGGTTTTGTGCCTTTACTTTTACCACATATATGTGTGTCCATAAGGAATATATATGTGTGTGTGTGTGTGTATCACATATATCCACTAAATATGCATAGCTATATATATTTCACTGCTTTATGTATTTTAAACAGTTACATAAATGACCTCATATACCATCCTCTTGATATTTCTTTTGTATTGATACATGTAAGTCTCTGGTCCTTGTTGCTGCTGTGTGGGATTTTGTTACGGGTGGAGCTCAGTTTATGCATTGTCCCTCGGACAGATGGCAGTGTTTTGCCATCACAAACACTGCTTCAGTGACCGTGCAGGGACACATCTGCATACACACAGGTGGCCGGGCTTCTCCAGGTCCACACCTGCAGGAGCATCTCTGGCCTGGGTGTATGCATCTTTCTGAGATCTTGCTGAGCTCTTGTCTAGCTCGGTGGTCTCTCATGTACCCTTCATTCTCCCAAGCAAGGGTATAGACCCCTTTTCTTGGTGTGGGTCCTGCTACCTTTGTGTTAGGAGGCAGTACCTGGAGGGGGAAACTGAGGGCAAGCTTGAGTGTTCCTTAGCACCAGTACAAGCTCCTGGTTGTGTAGAGACATGGACCAGTCTTCCCAGCGTTTTCAGAATCTCTGTGAGGGGAGCTAGGACAGTGCCTTCAGCTCAAGGAGAAGTAGCCTTTACTCAAGTCTTGGCTCAACCCCCTGGGGCTGTCTGAGAAGGCGTGGGCCCTGGCGTTACAGCTGGCACTCCCAGTGACCTGCTGTGTAAACTGTCCCCCTCGCTGGATTGCATCAGTGATATGTACGGCTGCTTGGCTCTACATGTGTTGCTCACTTCTTTTACCTTTTTTGATTAGCAAAGTGGTCCCACTTTCCTGGCCACGGCTGTAGGCTGAACCTTGGGCACCTGGCAGGTCACAGTGGGCAGCCGTGGCCTGGCTGTCCCCTCCCTGTGCCCTGAAATGTGAAGGGGTCTGTGTTTTCATACAGCTCGAGGGAAGGGCCTCAGATCTCGGGCTTACGGCCCACGCTGAATAGTGCTGGCAGAGGGGGAGCCAAGGGCTGCTGCTGGCCCTCAGGGGACGCTCAGGAAAGCCAGAGCAAAGGAGCACGGTGCTCTTAGAGACGAGCATTGTTAAGGTCCATGTAACCCCATCTAGTATTGCTGCCAGGTGAACCTTCACTGAACCGGTGTTTACTGTGTGCCTGAGAGGTGCCAGCATGGTCCCAGGACACTGATACACACTGTCTGTTTCAGTGAACGACAGAGACAGAACGGGTCAAAAAATCCCTGTCCTAGGCCGCTTCCATTCTGGAAGGGAGAGGCTTAGTACACCATTCGCATCTATAGACATTTTTAAAAAAAAATAAATTCAAAATACCGTGGCAGTTAACTGGTTAAATGAGCCACTATCATTTGTCTACTCTGCTGCTTGGGACACAGTGAAGCAGCGGCTCAAAAAGGGTCAGGTTTCATTTCATCTCTCTATTGTTCCATGATAAGCAAATAAGTAAATTATATCGTGTCCCAGGAGGTGAATAAATCATAGGTGTTTTAGCAGGGTAAAAGGCATCTGCAGTGCAGGGCGATGGAGATTTTTCGTTGTGTTGGTGGGGGCACTGTGAGTGAGGCTTGAAGGAGTTGGCCAGGCAGCTCCTGAGAGAGTATCTGGATGTGGGAGCAGCAAGGGGAAGGCTGGGGTGGGAGGCGCCTGGCATGTTTGAGGAGCAGCAGAGAAGCAGGGCGTAGGGGGGATTAGGCAGGAAAAGCTGGCAGGAGGAGGCCAGATCCAGGCCAGGCCCCAGGGAGGGTTCTGGCTTTGACAGAGGGATAGGCTCAATCACTTCTAGGTTTTGAGTAGAGAAGGGCCCCTGGCCACTGTGTGGGAGATGGAATGCAAGGGAGATCTCTTCTAGCTCAGGAGGAGAGGATGCTGGCTTTGGGGATGGGAAAATAGGGGGATTCTGGACCCATCCAGGAAAAGGGCCCTTAGTCGTTTAGAGGAATGAGCAGGTTTTCTACATGGGCTGTGGCCTCAGGGGGCAGAGCTGGGTTTGTAGTGGACATAGTCAGGGGCTGTGCTATGGAATAAGATAGGAGAGAGGTGAAGTAGGGCCAGTCCCTAGTGACTGAGAGTTTGTTTGCATCCTGGAATCAGAAGGCCTGGGCTCAGATCTGAGCTTTGGCCATCCACCAAGTCACGTTGGACAGGTGACTTCACCTGTCTGGCCACGGCCACCTTTACTCCGAAGCACACAAGTCATGGCGAGAATCCCATGAGCTCATGTTTGTCTGTGCTGTTGCCTGACACACATTTTGTTTTATTTCTCTGGTCCCACGATGAGCACGTGCCAGTGCCCAGCGTGGTGGGGCCCAGAAGAAGTGTAACACGGGCCGGGGAGGCTGCCTTCGCCTGAGGTTCCAGGAAGGGGATTAGTGGGGCCGCTTTAGACAGGAATCAGTAGAACTGGTTCTGACGTCAGCCCTGTGACCTTGGGGAAGGTAGGGCTCAGTCTGTGAACACCTCCTGGCGGCCAGTTCGGCATTTGACATTTTAAACACATCATCTCACCTGCGACAGAAGGTGACGGGAGGAAACAGAGTCTCAGAAGTCAGGTCATCTGAATGTTTGCTTCATGGTGTTTGCCAGCATCCTGGAATTGCCTGCAGCATTACCTACTTAATACATATGTAGTTTCAACGGACTCACCTTCCCCCCCTCCTTTTCCTTAGCCTCTCCTGTGAAATCATAGTTCTAAAGTACTTTCACTAATTATTCTAGTGTGCTATATATTAAAATAATTCCACAGGTATTAACATAAAATGGTTGGTCTGTGTGCCTCTTAGACATCATTTTGTACCATTCCATAGGTTTGTACCAAGTCTTGGGGCACACTGGACAGGGGATGTTTTGTGATACCTGGGACTGTGGGCAGCCTCAGAAAATGACGGAGACTGTCCTGGGGTCTGGCTGGTCTGAAATCGCAGGGTGCTCTGGGGCCAAGAGCCAGGGGGGACTGGGCCAGTGTGGACTGCGGCTGGGCCGGGCTTCTGGGTGAGAGGGGAGGGGTGTGGGGCAGGTCACCTTTCTGCCTGCTTGGACCAGAGTGGCCTCTAAGTGTATCCCTGTGGGTGTCACTTGTAAAACCACAGCTTTCTTTGGGAGGTCATAGGTCATGAAAGATCACTACACAGAAAAGAACAAATCAAGGAATCTGGTAAAGACCTGACCGATCTACAACTCTGGACTCTTGGTGAGGAGGCAGACCGGCACAGCAGATGCTAAAGTTTCACAGTGAAGCCAGGGTAATGCAGTCCCCCTGCCTTCCATCTCTCCCCCTTTCTCTCTTTGTCTCTCGCCAATCATTTATCTTTTGTGGTGGAAAATATTATTTTGTAGAAAACAGCCTTCTATGGTCAGGGAAATTTAGCATTAAATGGAAAAAACCAAACCTCATAATTTGTAAAAGTGGTGAATTAAGAGATTATTATACTCATTATGTAAGGACTGGTTGATTTCTAAGTGATCACTTGGAAAGAGATTTGAGTTGGGGTGGTGAACATACAATATAATATACAGATGATGTATTATAGAATTGCATAGCTGAAATCTGAATACTTTTATTAACAAAACAAAAAAATGACAAAACAACTAACAAAAGAAAAATGATCACTAAGAATTCTTTAGTGATGCTGGAAAAAGGCAGGGAGCGAATGAGTGCATTTGTTTCTAAGGATGAGTGTCCAGTGTTGAGGGATGAAACGGAGCCTGGCAGGTGGGGCAGCAGGGCATGGGTGCCGGTGGAGCTGACATGGGCTGTGAGAGTTGGATGCAAAACCACGCTATAGAAAATATGGATCCATGCTTCTGGAACCCTTCAGTTCGCCCAACAATATCTAGAAGGTGTGGCCCACAGTCTGATGTCACTGTTAACTGGTCATGAATACTTATGGAGTCTGGAAGATTATCACAGACCTTTTTTATTGCCCTCTTTTTAAAAAAAATTCTAATTTGTAGGTACTTTTCCATTGATTTTTAAAGAGAGGGAAAGAAGAGGGAAATACCAATGTAAGAGAAACACATGGATTGGTTGCCTCCTATACGAACCTGGACCAGGGCTTGGGCCCGGGAGGAGCCTGCAACCAATGTGCATACCCTTTACCAGAATCAAACCCGGGACCCTTCAGTCTACAGGCCAACGCTCTATTCACTTAGCTAAACCGGGTAGGGCAACCCCTCACTTTTTGGAATTGCATTTTGGTTCATTCACAAGCAGCCTCAGAGGAGCATCTGAGCTACTCCCTTGATCTTTCTTCACCCCCTCAGATTCTTCCTCGCCCTCCAAGGACATGGCTCCTTCCCAGTAGTTTGCCATAGTTCCTGTGGTTATCCTGGAAATTCCCTTGGAGGCCCAGGACTTCACAGATGTTCAGAGTGGAGCACCTGTAAGGCACATCGTTTTTTCTTTGTTGTTCTCTTGTATACCCAACCTCTATGTGTTGTTGTGCTAACAAGATCTCTCTTACTATTGGAGGTGAGAAGGATAAGGACAGGTGAAGGGAAGAAAGTTGGTGCAGCCACACTGGGCACTCAGAGGGCATGTGTCCTGTTCCTTAGCCTGGGCTCTCCTCTCCTCCAGCTGTTGGTGGCCTACTTGTTTTTAGGGCTGGTTGCTTAATTCCTCTGTTGGGGGCTCTTGATTCAATACAGAATGGAGGTTTGAAAGGGGAAGGGGCTTATCTTTGCCATTTACTTTCTATTCATTACAGGCAAGACACTAAAACGTAGGGATAGATGCAGGAGCTGGAGAGACCAACCTGACATCTTTGTGAGATTGTATAGTCCTCTTCTCCCCCTCCCCCTCCCCACATACCCTCCTCTCCCCAGAGCAAATACACACAGACCCTTCAGCTGCTCCTCAGAAAAATGATTCTGGACTTTTTGCCACCTTGGTCTCCTTTTGACTCCCTCTAGAAGTGTCCCATAGCCTCCTGCAGTCTGATTCCTAGAGCTGAACCCAGTCTTTACCCTGAGGCAGTCTGACTTAAGGGGAACATGTGCCACTTCCCTTTTTCAAAGTGTCTGCAATAAAATCACTTGGGGTGATTTTTATTTTTAAAAATTTTTAAAGGGTTTTCTTAAATGTATTTATTTTTAAACATAACATGAGGAAGGTGTTAAAAACTGTTGTAATAGCTCAATAGAATAAGTATTCCAGATTTTCGGGAGGGATGAAGAGGGAGATATTCAGAACCCTTCACCAGAATCTCCCCAACTTGATCATCGGGGGTTAAGGATGTGCTTTGTGGATGTGGTTAGTCATTGACACCAACCTGACAGATCTTTTGTTCAACACCAAATCCTATTGAGTTATCTGGTCCCCTGGGCTGATGAAGAACCACTGGCAACATCCAGGGTGATGTACTTCAAGCGATTGACCAACTTATCAGGTCGTGGAGCTGCAACAGCCTTGGGGCCCTCGCAGACTGGCCACACGTTACAAGCGCTGCACTTGCCAGTGCGCTGATTAAGAATCACTGAGAATTCCACCTCATTTCCAGCCTGTAGCTCAGTGCCATCCTGAACGTCTTTCACATGGAAAAAGAGCTTCTTGCTATCTCTTCCTTCATCGATAATGAAGCCAAACTGATCTTTCACACACTCCACTGTGGTCCTATGATGTTGTACGCCATAGTCTGTGCATTTTGACTCCAGACACACCCTTGGAACTTGATATTCTCCCTTTTCTGCAGGAAATCTCCTTTGTTGGCCATTCCAACTAGGCCAAATGGATAGACTTCACCTTTCATGTCCCCTTTCTCCACAATCTCAATCATTCCTTGGTATTCAGTCTGTGTTGGATCAACACTTCTCAAGGGACAAATGACTACCAGAGTCGATGTAGGATCTGCTTCTTCAATAATGCCATTCACCGAGTGTGTTTTGTTGACTTTTTCTGCACTGACTTTGTTGCTTTTGCCTTTGGACCAGTTGTACTTGACCATGTCTCCAAGTTTAAGTCTATCGACATCACCAGAGAACTCACTGTAATGGAAATAGATTTTCTTATCATGATTGGCTGTTTTCATAAACCAAAATTATCCTTCAGAGTTGCCACATAACCCAACAGCCTCTTGGAGTTAGAATTATGACACAGGTTGCAGTCTGCAGTCCAGGCCTTTGTTTGTCACTAGCACTTAATTCAACTATATCCCCTATTTGAGGAGAAGTACATCTGTCCTCATCCCTAGCTTGAAAAGCAATAGTCAGTTTCACTCCACAATCATCATAAGCACTATCATTCTCAGCCCCCTTTTCCTTGCCTTTATTTGGTCTAGTGGTTTTAGTATTGGGAAAAAAATGGCTTCTTTTTCAACAGTGTCCAGAAAACGATAATCTGAATGGGAATGAAATGAAACTATGCTCTTGGGAAGTTCTTTAATCCTAATAGCATGATTTCTTGGGCAGAGAGCTTATCAGGAACCACAGTAAACTACTTCTGCAATATAGAGCTCGCTCCCATCCAAATCTCACTAGAGTGGAAGAACGTACATTCATCATGATCCACACACTTGAAACCAAAACCATCTCTCACAGCAGCAGTTACATCCATTTCTCTGGCATCATTAGTGAACTGAAATGTATTTGAAAGAACTTCTATGTTGCTTGCTCATTCTAATTTGTCACATCGATATGTTGAAATATTAAACCTAACATGGTCACCTTCCAACAGGGTCACCTTGGATTTTGTATCTTTGTCTCCAAGAGGAAGTCCTTTAGGAATCACAAAATTAACTTGAACATCCTGACAATGGGCCTTTCTGGTTTTTACTGGTAACTTTTGGGATTACTTTGGCTAGAGTTCCTTCAGAATGTTCAAAGCTGATCTCTTAAAAAATGACTGTTCCTTGAGGCAATAGTCTGAAATCTGTTGCAACTTCTTTACCATTTCTGCCCTTGATAGTGAATTCCACCTCATCTCCAGGGTATAAGGCTTCTAAGTCACCCTTAAATTCACATAAGTGAAAGAATGTCTCTTTTACAACATCTCCTCTTTCAATAAAACCAGACGCTTCCTTCATGGTGCATACTACTCCCTGACAGCAGGCTTGATTCCTCTTCAACAGCATAATGTTTCGAGCACTTACAAGTACCCGTATGTTTATTGTTATCGATTACAAAATTTATTTTATCTCCGGTTCCCAATTGAACGTTCCCTTCCTTGTCTTTAAGGATGTAAGTCTGATAAAACACATCTCGTCCATTCATTCGGCCTTCAGGAAGCATTTCTTGCTTTATCTTCACCAATTTAACAGTAATGGGTTTTCCAGTCCACCGGTCAGATGATACTTAGAATTCAACATCATTTCCTACTTTTAAGTCCTGCAGATTGCCATTAGTCTTTGAACAGTGGAAGAAAAGTCTAGCTTGATGTTCTGAACACTGAATAAATGCGTAAGATGTTAGCAGTATTTTAATAACCCCAGTTTTGCACAGTGCTGCTGAAGTGCCTTTGGGGTACCCATTGCGTCCATTATTGTGGAGAAGGTTTGGATCAAAGCTCATCTCGCAGTGATAACCAAATACAAATATTGCACTTTCAGTAGTATTTGCTGATCCTTCTTTTTCAGCTCATGTTTCAAAGGATGAAGAAAGTTGCTAAAAAGAAAAGAGAAACCAAGATGGTAGTATAGGTAAACACCTAAACTGCTGCCTCACATAACCATTTCAAAACTATGACTAGAAGACAAAATAGACATCATCCAGAACCACAGGAAGGCTGGCTGAGTGGAAATTCTACAACTAGAAGGAAAGAGAAAAGCACACTGAGACTCAGAGGAACTGCAGGAGGCAGCGTGGAGAGGACTGGCAACTGAGTGCGTGGCTGGCTTTCTCAAGCAGGAGGGAGACAAAAGCTCTCGACTGCGCTGAACTCCAGTTCTGGGTGAGACTCTGGGGACCCAGACTCATAAGGAGTGAAACTGGACTGTCAGGAAAGAGAAAAGCACACCGAGACTCAGAGGAACTGTGGAAGGCAGAGGTACCAAGGCGTACAAAGAGGGTGGGCAACTGAGTATGTGGCTGGCTTTCTCAAGCAGGAGGGAGATAAAAGCTCCCAACTGCACTGAACTTCAGTTCTGGGCGGGACTCTGGGGGCCCAGACTCATTCAGGGAGAAACTGGACTGTCTGGCAGCGGGCAGAACTCGAGGGCGGCTTTCTCTCAGAGGTGCTTGCAGTGATTACCATGGGACATTGAGACACAGGGGCCTATTAGGGCAGGGCTGATGGGAAACCAATGCTGTCTGCTCTGCCCTGAGACTCCACCTCATTCATACTGAGCACAGAGGCTTTTGCAAGTCTTCTCCCATAAGGGTGTCTCCAGCATAGAAATTCTCCCAGCATAGACACAGCTGATCCTCATAGCCAATTGGCCTGGAGGTCAGTTCCTCCTAAGGGATACCAACAAGGCTTAACTACAACGAGACTGTGCACACAAGCCTACAAAGGGGTGCACCAAGAGTTTCCATTTCAGGTAACTGGGAGGCGGAGCCACTGGGCCCTATAGGACACCTAGCTCACAGAGCCACTCTATCAACTCGGGGAAACAGCCAAAATGTGGAGACAAAGGCATAGATCACAAATGAAAGCAATGGTGGAAAGCAAACTACTGGATATGAAAAAGGACCAACTAGAAATTAAACATACACTGACTGAAATAAAAAATATACAGAGATCTAACAGCAGACTAGAGGGTTGCAAGAATCAAGTCAAAGATTTGAAATACAAAGAAGCCAAAAACACTCAACTGGAAAAGCAAAAAGAAGAAGAAAATCCAGAAATATGAAGATAGGATAAGGATCCTCTGGGACAACATCAGAATTATGGGGATACAAAAAAGAAGAGAGAGCAAAATACTGAAAAACCTATTAAAAGAAATAATGACTGAAATCTTCCCCCACTTGGTGAAAGAAATAGACTTACAAGTCCAGGAAGCTCACAGAACCCGAAACAAAAGGAATCCAAAGAGGACCACACCAAGACACATCATAATTAAGATACCAAGAGCAAAAGACAAGGAGAGAATGTTAAAAGCAGCAAGAGAAAAACAGTCACTTACCTACAAGGGAACACCCATCTGACTGTCAGCTGATTTCTCAACAGAAACTATGCGGGACAGATGGGAGTGGCAAGCAATATTCAAAGCAATGAATAGCAAGAACCTAAACCAAGATTACCCAGCAAAGCTATCATTCATAATTGAAGGGCAGATAAAGAGCTTCACAGATAAGAAAAAACGAAAGGACTTCATCACCACCAAATCAGTATTATATGAAATGCTGAAAGGTATTTTTTAAGAAGAGGAAGAGGAAGAAGAACAAGGTAATAGTGAATACCACCTCATCTCCAGGGTATAAGGCTTCTAAGTCACCCTTAAATTCACATAAGTGAATTTACAAGGTAAAGATAAAAATTATGAGCAACAAATTCATATCTAAAAATCAAGTGAATAAAAAAATCTGATGAACAGAATAAACTGGTGAATATAATAGAATCAGGGGCATAGAAAGGGTGTGGACTGACAATTCTCAGGGGTGTAGGGGTGCAAGGAGAAACTGGACAAAAATCATACACCTATGGATGAGGACAGTAGGGGGGTGTAAGGGCAGAGGGTTGGGTGGGAACTGGATGGAGGGGTGCTATGGAAAAAAAAGAGGAACAATTGTAATCTGAACAATAAAGATTTATTAAAAGAAAAAGAAAAAGAGTGAGAGAAAATTACCTATCAAGCTAATAAAGAATCCAACTGCTGCTGCACAGGCAATCTCGCAGTACACACTGAAGAAAACAAAGACGGCTAGCAGTGTTGGGGAGTGCTCTTGAGTAGGCACAAACTTCTTGTTTCAGATCAAGTGTTGTGTCTTCAACTTAAGTGTGCTCTTCTTTGGTCTTGTTTGTTGTTCTTTGCCTGATCTGAACTCGAAGCAGCAGTTTCAGGTGGTGAAGTCTGTTCTGTTACACTTCGTACCCACAGCTCTCCTCCCCTCTCCAGCACCGCCATAAGCAGCAGGGCCTGGTATGTAGGAATAAATCTCGCTTCTCTTGTGAGAGTTGCAGGCCTGGGTGGTTTTTATTTTTTCAACCATAGAATCTTTTATTTTTTTATTTTTATTGACTTCAGAGAGGAAAGGAAAAGGAGAGAGAGATAGAAGCATCAGTGATGAGAGAGAATCACTAATCGGCTACGTCCTGCATGCTCCACACTGGGGTCAAGCCTACAACCCGGGCATGCACCCTGGATCAGAATCGAACCTGGGACCCTGTAGTCCTTAGGCTGACACTATCTACCCACTGAGGCAAACCAGCTAGGCCTGGGTAGTTTTTAAATGAAGATTCCTGAGCCTCTAGGAATTCCTCCTAGACCCTGGCTCAGAATGCCCAGGCTGGGTCCGGACCCAGGAGTCTGCATTTTTCAAGAGTACCCAGCGAGAGCCTTGGATCCAGGCCACCTTCCTGGTTGTTTCCTGTTGGTGTTGGGCCCTCCATCATTTTCTTTCTGGGCAGCCTTCCCACAGGTGTGGGCCTGCCTCATGTTACATTCTTCCTCGTCCTACCCTACCCTGCTCACATCAAGGTTTCAGAGACTGGATATGAAGTGTTGGGAATCTGGTAGATGTCCTAATGTTAACTACAGATCAGTTAACTGCAGAAAGTGTGAGTTGGAATGAGGGGAAGGAGGACCAGACAAGGTGTGAGGAAGACAGGAAGTGCAGTGGCTTTTGAGCTGTTAGTAAAGTGAGGATGGGTGTTGGAAATCAGTTTGGAAATTCAGCGGGCAGGTTTCTTTTTCCCTCTTCAGCTGCTTGTGGTTCTGCCTGACAAAATGGAACTATATCTAGGACAGGGGTCACCAACCTTTCGGACCTCACAGACCTCCGTGGTCCATGGTTGGCAACCGCTGCTCTAGGATGTCTTGCAGAAGCGAGAAAAGTCACATTACAGAGGGACCCAGCCTGTGGATTTGTATTTTCCTTATAGAAATTTATACATCAATGGTAATTTATAGCTTTCTTATTTGAAACCAACAAATTCAGAGCATTTTTTTATTTATCCTGGGAGATTTTTGGTTTTAAAGACAGAGAAACTTACTGGAGGTGGTCAGGAAGCACTGATAAGTGCTACCATTCAGTCATCTGTTTGTCTGTCTCTCTATCTATCTATCTATCTATCTATCTATCTATCTATTGCTTCCCAGTCCAGGAAAACTTCATTTAAGAAAACACCTATGTTTCAGGAATAATATTAAAATATAGGGCATAGTTACTCTGATCCAGCTTGCTGGCTGGATACAAAATTCATTAGGCAACAACTCCTAGTGACAAGGTGAGATATTGCAGCCCAGCTTTACAGACGTTCTAACCAGCAGGTTACAGGTGACAAGAAGACTCGTGTTTCTAAAGGTTTAGAATAAACCTCATGGGGAAGAAATTCCTCTCCTTTGGGTAAAGGTTGGGTTGGGAAGTATGTGACACACCTAGGGACACTCTGTGTCCTGGAGCAGGTTGTCCTGTTGCCTTGTCCTCTCTGGATGCTTTTACCCCTGCTCATCTGTTTGCTCATTCCTTCTTACAGTAAGCATTTGCTGAGCTTTCACTGTGTGTGCAGCCTTGCTAAAGCTGGATGCATAGCAGTGAGCAAGACAGACGAAGTCCCTCTTTCATGGTGCCTTATGGGCTGGTCGGCCTGTGAAGAGACAGGTGGTAAATGACTAGACACTTAAAAGTACGTCAGGTGGTGACAGTGCTATGGAGAAAATAAATCTGGAAATGGAATAGCCAGGAGTGTGTGTGTGTGTGTGTGTGTGTGTGTGTGTGTGTTCGGGGGAACATCTCAGGAGTTGACTGACACCTGAATCACTTGAAGGACCTAGGCATTCGAAGATTCTGAGAGGTTCCTTCTGCAAGAGGGAATAGCCAGTGCAAAGGCCCCGAAGTGTAAAAGTGTCCGGCATGCTTGTGGCATTGAAAATGGCCAGTCTATTAGATTTTTCTTGTGTTTATAGTGCAAGTAGATGAGAAAGTAATCTTTTCCTCCAGAAAAGCATTCTTCCTCCAGTTCTTATTGGAATTGATTACTAAGATCACATAGATTAGGGATGCACTTTTGGGAACTGACCAGCCTGTGGTGGGGCCCACTCTTCTCATCCATAGCCTCAGAGCAGCCACTCTGTGATGCTTTTTCAGGAATGCTTGGGCAGGGGGGTGGTGGGAGACCCCCCTCTCTCCGAGAAGGCACAAACATCTCCTTTTTGGGAATGTGCCTAGTACTTGTCAGGTCCCTGCCAACCTGCCCTGCTTCTTCTTCTTCTTTTTTTTTTTAAAATATATTTTAGTGATTTTTTACAGAGAGGAAGGGAGAGGGATAGAGAGTTACAAACATCGGTGAGAGAGAGACATCGATCAGCCACCTCCTGCACACCCCCTACTGGGGATGTGCCCGCAACCAGGATACATGCCCTTGACTGGAATTGAACCTGGGACCTTTCAATCCACAGGCCGATGCTCTATCCACTGAGCCAAACCGGTTTCGGCTGCCCTGCTTTTTTTTTTTAAATTAAATCTTTATTATTCAGATTATTACATTTGTTTCTCTTTTTTCCCCTCCATAGCTCCCCTCCACCCGGCTCTCACCCCTCCCTCTAGCCTTACCTCCCTCCCATTGACCTCATCCATAGGTGTATGATTTTTGTCCAGTCTCTCCCTGTACACCCCTTATACCTTTCCCCCTGAGAATTATCAGTCCACTCCCTTTCTGTGCTCCTGATTCTATTATATTCACCAGTTTATTCTGTTGATCAAATTTTTAATTCACTTAATTTTTAGATTCACTTATTGATATATACATATTTGTTGTTCATAATTTTTTGTCTTTTACCTTTTTCTTCTTCCTCTTCTTAAAGAACCTTTCAGCATTTCATATAATACTGGTTTGGTGTTGATGAACTCCTTTAGCTTTTTCTTATCTGTGAAGCTCTTTATCTGCCCTTCAATTCTGAATGATAGCTTTGCTGGATAGAGTATTCTTGGTTGTAGGTTCTTGCTATTCATTACATTGAATATTTCTTGCCACTCCCGTCTGGCCTGCATTGTTTCTGTTGAGAAATCAGCTGACAGTCCTATGGTTGCTCCCTTGTAGGTAATGAACTGTTTTTCTCTTGCTGCTTTTAATATTCTCTCTTTGTCTTTTGCTCTTGGTATTTTAATTATGATGTGTCTTTGTGTGGTCCTCTTTGGATTCCTTTTATATGGGGTTCTGTGTGCTTCCTGGACTTGTAAGTCTATTTCTTTTACCAGATGTGGGAAGTTTTCAGTCATTATTTCTTTAAATAGGTTTTCAATATCTTACTCTCTCTCTTCTTCTGGCACCTTCACAATTCTGATGTTGGTATGCTTAAAGTTATCCCAGAGGCTCCTTACATTATCTTCACATTTTTGGATTCTTTTCTCTTCTTGCTTTTCCAGTTGAGTGTTTTCTGCTTCTTTATATTTCAAATATTTGACTTGATTCTTGCCTTTCTCTAGTCTGCTGTTAGGTCTCTGGTATAATATTTTTTATTTCAGTCAGTGTATATTTAATTTGTAGTTGGTCCTTTTCCATCTCTAGTTGGTTCTTTTTCATCTCCTCTTGGGTCTCACTAACTTTATCCATCTTTTCTAGGATATTCTTGAAAAACCTTATAACTATGGTTTTGAACTCTATATTCAGTCGTTTGTTTTCCTCCATTTCTTTTGTTTGTGATCTCTTCCCTTGTCTCAGCATTTTCACTATGCCGGGAGAACTTCTGTGTTGGATTCAGCCTTATGATACAAGAGTTGCAAAACTGCAAAAGCCTCTCTGCTGAGTTTGGGATGGGTGGAGTCTCAGGGCTTAATCGACTGCCTTGCCTTCCAGTCAGCTCTGCCCTCCACGGCCCCTGAGTCTCACATGACTGGGTAATCGCTGGAGCGGTCCCTGTGTGCCCGCGTGCTCTCTCGCAGTGCCTCTAGACTGCTGCCTCTCCAGCTCCCCTGTGCTCCGGGACCATATGAGTTTAGGTCCCCAGGGTTTTGCCTGAAACTAGGGTTTAGTGGAGTTAGAAGTGGCGCACTTGGGAGGGTCTGTCTCCCGCCCACTCATGAAAGCCAGCGGCACAATCAGCAGTCAGTCCTCTGCGCGCAGTGCTGTGTGCACCACCAGACTTCTGATTTTTTGCGACTCCCCTAAATTTCTGTGCACTTCTCCCTTTTCACAGTCCAAACTCCCCCTGTATGAGTTTCGGCTGGATCTGAAGTTTATTGTTGTAGGGTAAGGGGTTCAATGCCTTTTAGAGTCTCCGTGTCCCTCCCGCCAGAGAAAGCCATCCAGGTACTCCGGCACCCGCTCTCTCCACTTGCGCGTCTCCGTACCTTAGCTTTTTGCAGCTCCTCTGGGTCTCTGTGAGCCCCTCTCTTTCCTTCTAGTTGTAGAATTTCCACTCAGCCAGCTTTCCTGTGTTTCTGGATGATATCCGTTCTGCCTTTTAGTTGTAGTTTTGAAATTGTTGTGCCAGGCAGCAGTGTAGGTGTTTACCTATGCCGCCATCTTGGATTCTCCTGCTTCTTGAACTAAAGGAGGCCTTTCCTTCTGTCTTTCCTGGTGCCCGGGCAGGCTGGGGGAGGTTTATGTGCAGGGAACCAACACAGGGGACATGTTATTTCTAATTGTGAGGCAGATATCCTCACTTAGTGACTTTTTCTGATATATTAGCCCCTCTTTAATAAAAATTATATTTAATCTACCTACTGGTTTGAACTGTTTTAGTAATTTTAGAAGCATGATTTGCAAATAGCTACTCCATGTTAAGCATGAAGAGTGTGGGAGGAATCTTCTGGTTGAGAACTGGGCAGCCCCTAGCGGGGACCAGGATGTGGACTGAGTGTAGGAGGAGGCAGGACCTGGGACCACCATCCGTCCTAGACAGAGCACTTCAGAGCCAGGCAGCTCCGTTTATTGGCATGTGGTATCTTGGGCTCTTTATTACAGAATGTATTCTTTTCTCAGATCTAGGTATTCTTGCATAGAAAAGGCATTTGCATTGGAATGGGTTGATTATGTCAGCTGTCCTTTATTGAGCTCCTACTACAGTCCTCATAAAAGCCTCTGAGATGGGCACCATCTTTCCCACTTTATAGAGGAGGTAGAGTTTAAGTAATTGACCCAGGTTGTCAGGCAATTCAGTGTTGGAGTTAGTCTAGAACTGTGAACCCAATGCCTGCCTGTGTTTGACTCTCAGAAGCACCCATTTCCCATAGCTGGCATGATTTCAGCCCAAGCTGGGTGCTCATAGACGTGGGGTGATAGCTCCACTGACAGGGGTAGGGGTGAGTTTGTCTACCCATGCTGTTGATGATGGCACACTTTCTTGGCGAGTCCTGACGTTGCCACAGAATCCTTCCTACCTAATGTTCCAGGCAGCCCCTCGGGGGAAGTGGACACCTGTTTTCTGTTCCCACAGTAGATGGGTTCCAGCATGTGGAGGGTGCGTGCGCCAGGAATGTTAGGTGTGGGTAGGTTTCCCAGAGTTTTTCACGGTCCCTCTTCTCTTCGGTAGCTTTTCCAGGGACAGCCTCTGGCGGAGCACTGCCGTCTGTGGCTGGAGGAGCTGTTGTTCCTTAAGTGTCATTAGTGTTTCCTGGAAACCTGGCGTTTCCCTGTGCACGGGGCCAGCGCCTGCCACCTCCCTTCTTGGCTCCTCCAGAGCATGGCGTGACCTGGTTCCCAGTGGGGCACGCCAAGTGATAAATGCATTTTCTCCACCAAGTTGAGCTCAGGCTTGGCACGGCTTTGTGTCCCCGGTGAACATTTAGGGGAGCAGTGGCCTGGTTCTTCAGACCTTCTGTGCCAGCAAGCCCAGGGCCAGCCTCGCAGAAGTGTCTGCCCGTGCCTGCACCAGGCTTGTTGTTCTGGCTGCTCTGGCCCCCCATGCTGGGAATGTTGGGAATGTGCTGTGCATGGTGGCTGTGAGGCCAACCTTTCCCTTCTCCCATCCCCACCTTGCCCTTTATTAGAAGTCAAGACTTTTTCAAAACCTCACATTACACACTGCCCTCTCAGCTGCATGCTTTACTTCAGACAAGCAAAGGACAGTTGGAGAGTACCTCGGCCTGAAACAACCTGTCATTACTGAATTTGGGTGCTACTAGAAGTCACATGGCAGCATTCATTAAGACAAAAAGGAAGCAAAGAAATGTAACAGATTTAGTCATTATCTCTGGGGTTTTGATCTCATAAGTATAAATGTGGAATAGGGATATAAGTGAGCCTCTCAAGATCACTTAAAAGAAGGTAGTAAGTGGCTACAAATATATGATTATAGGCTTAAGAAAAACCCACTGTCTTAATGATATGAACATGGTTTTTTGTGGGATGGGATGCCATTTCCAATAACAGCATTCTACTTAATTTCACACGGAGCTGTATCTAACATCGTAAATGGATGACCAGGATGATGTGTTCCGGAAAACTGCCTGGATGACTCAGCTGGATTCTAGGGTTGGCCTTATGAATGAGGATGCACATGAGGAGTTCAAAAAGAAATAATTTTGTTAGCTGGGTGTTGGAGAAATAATATTTTATGATTAATATTTTCATTTTAAATATATATATAAAGAGTCAAGACTTTTTCAAAACCTATATATATGTGTGCACACACACAGACACATACACATACACACACATATATATGTTACAAATAGTGATTTGACTTTTTAATCTATTTCCCTAACGATCACATAGCCTGTAAATAAACGATCACATAGTTTAGCCCTGGCCGCTGTGGCTCAGTTTGCTCGGAGTCATCCTGTGCACCAGGGGTTGCCATTTCAATTCCTGGTCAAGGGCACATTCTCAGGTTGTGGCTTGATCTCCTGTAGGGGGGTATAGGAGGCAGCTGATCGATGTACTCTCATTGATGATACTCTCTCTCTGGTCCTTCTCCCTTACTCTCTCTCTAAAATAAACTATTCTTTTTCTTTTAAAATATGTTTTTATTGAGAGGGATAGAGAGCTAGAAACAGATGAGAGAGGAGCATTATGGCTGTCTCCTGCATCCACCCCTACTGGGGATTGGGTCCGCAACCCTGGCGTGTGCCCTGACTGGGAATCGAATTGGTGACCTCTTACTCCTGGGTCGACTGCTGAGCCACACTGGCCAGACTAAATAAACTGTTCTCTAAAAAAAAAACCACAGAGTCAAGCTGGTGCAAACCACTCTTTTGGGTCTCATTGGCCAATTGCCTTCACCTTATATTCCTGGTTTTTTAGGTTACATGGAAATTCTTTTTGCCGCCTCTGATGTGAGAGATTTGAAAGGGAGGAGGATGGCATTTTCTCTGCCCCTCTCCCTCTATTTTTCTCCTTTTCCATTGCTCTTGCTTCTTTGAGCCTTCCTGGCACTAGACCCTGGACAGGGTGGCGGCCTCAGAGTGCCAGACTCCGGCCTTGCCCTCAGAAAACGGTTTGCAACTTATTTTAAATATTGGAAGGCCTGAGTGTTGTGATTCACACTTGCAGTGTCTGTGGTTTGCTTCTTGCTACATAAAGTGTATTCCATGGAACATATTAATTTACTTTAAGTAGATTGATTATATGAAATATTCATTGGAGCAGGCTTTACCGTACAGAACTTGGAACAATGTACTAAGTACAGTTTGTCCTCATAAATCCATTAATGCTGATGGGATGTAATTGTCTTCTGTGAAACTTTGGGTGAGATGGGGGCTTGAGTAGGGTGGAATCTGGCTGCTGAAATCTGTCTCCCTTGTCTTGGCTGTGGCAGGTCCTGCTCGGGGTGTGTGTGCGTGTGTGTGTGTGTGTGTGTGTGTGTGTGTATACATATCCATTCTCTCCTTTTTTAATGAGTGCAGAGGCTTTCAATTCTGTGAGAGGCCTCTTATCAGCTTCAGTTTCTTGTAAAATTCTAGGTCCCAGCAGTGATTTGGAAGTGTAATGAGGCTCACAGGGAAAAGCTGGCTCATGAGTGAAGACTGATCTGCAAGGAGAGGGATTCAGGGACCGTGGAGGGAGGTGGGGGCAGGATGCCAACACTCAGGACTAAGAAGGGCAGCATGGCAGCCCCTGAGCCGGTGCTTTATCTGCCTGTCCCAGGTAGTCCTAACAGCCACCATAGGAGGTAGGTATTATCATTTCTGTATTTGAGGCTCAGTAAGTTGCCCAAAGTGCGGTTCATTTAGTTCAGCCAACGTGTACTGGTTTGTGGCCTGTGATGGGGCCAAGGGCCGGGCACAGGGCACAGAGCAGTCACAGCTTCTGGCCTCAAGGAGTGCCCATAAGCGGATAGAGGAGCAGATCTGCAGAGGAGCCAGATAGAGAGGTGGAGCCTCCCCCTGGGTGATACAGGGTACACACGAGGGCGTGATGAGTTGTGGGAGGCTGTGCAAAGGCTGGAATGGGTGTCCAAGCAAGGTTGGAAGACTGGATAGAAGTTTATCAGGCAGATGGGGGCTGGCAGGAAGCAGTAGGGCTGGGAGAGGGGGCTCCGGACAGTTCCAAGAGCTGGTACAAATATGCAAGGACATAGGACACCGTGCTGTGGTGGACAGGGTGAGGACTGCTGGGTTTGGTTCTGCCCTGTCCCTGGAAGAGGGAGAGTGGGAAGGGTGGATAGCCAGAGCCATAGTGCAGGCCGTGCTGGGCATTAGGGCTATAACCCAGGGCCATGAGGAGCCAGCGGAGGATGTGAAGCCAAGGAAAGAGAGAAGTGAGTTTGTATGGATAGAAGATTACTCGAGAGGCACACTAGAAGCGGTTGGAGGGGACATGGCAGGGGACACCTGTCAGGGTTTGTGATGCCTGTGTAGTCAGGAAGTCTTTGTGGGGGGCGGTGCAAGCAGGTCCTGGTGGGTGGGAGGAGAAAGATAGGATTTGGTATCTGCTGGGAAACTGTGGAGCTGGCCTGAATTTCCATCTCAGGTTAAGAGGCCACAAAAAAGAAAAAGTCAAAGTGTAAGAAAAAAAAGCAGTCAGAAAAAGAGTAAAGGAAAGTAGTACATTGGAAATGTCAAGGCATTTAAAAAAGACTTTTCTAAAGACATAAAAGATTTAAAGGATTATAGTTGGAGAATAACGAGGACTAATGCCATATAAATTTCTCTGAGTTTAATAGTATTTTAGAAATTTAAGTAGACCTAAGGACTAAAGCAAACACTTAGATGAATTCAGATGAAAACAGGTTTCTGGCCAAAAGCAGAACCTAAAATAGGGAAAAGCAGGCCGGGTAGCTTACCACCAAGGCAGGGCTCCGAGAGGCTCCACAACCGAAGGCTTGGGGCGTGCAGGTGGCACCATGGAACTGGGCCAGGAAGGGACCTGGGCAGGGTGAATGGCAAAATGCACTTTACCCACTTGAGAACTTCTGGGGCACCACCCACACCTGTGTTTTCTCCTGCTGGCATGGCCACTGACAATGGGAGCAAGCAGTCAGGGGATCCCCATCACCTCTCCTTCACGGTTGGCGCCCTGTTCAGATAGGTTCTTGGCCTTGGGGTCGGTGTGGTGGTGGCTGAGCAGCATGTGGCAGCCTCCAGGCTTGTCCTGTTCTCTTGGCTGCCCAGGAAGAGGAGGTGGAAGCGTCATCAGCAGATCTCTTGTGAGAGGTTTGTGGGGAGGAAGAATATTTGGGCTTCTGACTTGGGCTGCATTTACTGTGCACAGTGGGGTGCTCTAGATGTTTTGGGGAGCATGGGCAGCAGGGAAAACTTATAAGAAATATGTGAGCAGAGTGCATGGTTACTTGGTATCTTAAATGAGGCTGGGGCTCCATGAGGAATGACTTAAATATAGATTAATGACTAATAAGAACACCAGCTCAGTAGGTCATATTGGTACGTTGTCCACTCTAATCACTGGTTCTGCTGATGTCTTCCTCCCCATTTGATTGCTGTTAAGGAAAGAAGGCACATTTATAGTGGAAAGAGCATAGGGCTTGGAAATGGGACCAGTGCTCAAGTTCTGGCTCTGCTATTTATGAGTGAGGTGATCCTAGGCAAGTGTAACCTCTGTGAGCATCTGCTCTCTCGTCTGTAATTGGGAGCTGTAATAGTGATGTCGCCTCACTGAGGTCCCAGGTGGTCATGGGGATTGGTATGTGTACGTGAGAATAAACTGCAGAATTCTGGTGGGCCCTAAGTGTTATTCCTTATACCTCTCACAGCACCTCCAGAATATCAGAACACTCACGAAGTGCTGATTGGGTCAGTGGGTGCATTTCCTGTGGCATTACACATTTTCCAGGGCCCCTACCACTGTTCTCCCTGTGGGGCAGGGACGCAGAGCACCTGATTGGCCTGTGGAATGTGTATTGGCCACCAGGTCCAGCTACTCAGATGTGCTGAGGGTCCTAATTTCAGGACAAGACAGTTCCACATGGTTTCCAGTCACTAGGCACAGAACTACCTTCAGAATGGCCCATCTGGAAGTTCAGAAACCAGGAGCAGACTGGGGGCTGTTCCCATTCCTGGCCTTGTTCCACTCCTCTTCCAATATACCCCCCACGTGCGTGCCTGCACACCCTTCATGTGTGATGTCCCCATCCCTGTGGCCAGCTCCTGCTGATTTCCCATCAGCTGTTCCTTACCTCTCACTTGGGACCCCCTACTGATGACCATGGAGAGGCACTGTCTGTCTCCTTCTGTGGGTCCACATGTGTGCTGGGCCTTTGGAGCACTCACTCCTGTGCTTTTCCCCTGCCCTGCTGCAGGTCGTCTTCCATGATGTCGCTGTGCTGACGGACAAGCTCTTCCCTATTGTGGAGGCCATGCAGAAGCACTTCAGTGCTGGCTCCGGGACCTACTACAGCGACTCCATCTTCTTCCTCTCAGTTGCCATGCATCAGATCATGCCCAAAGGTAACCTGGGCTGCTAGCCCCTGGTATTGATTTTGCCTCTGTTTCCCTGGATTGGAGGAGCTCCACTAAAACACAAAGAGAGGGTGAGGGGCCAGCAGTACCCTGTATGTAACAGCTTCCTGCACAGAGAATCAATAGGGGCGGGCAGGTTGCATAGCTTCCACGGTATGAGTGGTGCAGTGTGGTCCAGAGCAGCTGGGCTCCCTGCCCCTTGTATGCAACCAGCTCTGGGACTCTGTTCATTTGATAAATGGCAGGTAGGACTTGATGACCCTCCATCCAGAACTGATCCTATTCTTTCTAGTTTGAATCTGTACTTATCTGACTTTAAAATATCAAATCTAGATGTGAGAGGTGCAGATTATGACTGAATAGGACTTTTTTTTTTTGAAACCCTGATACCTAATTAAAGGATTTACCAGGTTTTGGTCCTTCCAGGACAGAAGAAACATGGTATGTGGTAGGTCCACCTTGTGTGGGAGTGCTTGGATTAGAAGGCTTGGGGGTGTCCTCACTCGAGGGGTGTCCCTGGCTTCTGGATTCTTCTCCTCCAGCTGGTCCTTGGTTGATTCTGGAGCCCTAGAGATTGCCCCACTATCTGGCCATGGTGAACCACATGGCCTGAGGAGAGGGGAGTTTTGGGGTCATTGCCTAGGGGAGAGCCAGGACACTTGGTGGAGGCCTACTGCTCTGGCCCAGCAGACCAGAAGTGAAAAGGGTTTGAAGGGCCCTGGTAAGCTAGGAATTCCGGAGTGGGAGGTTGCAGCTGGGCTTTGTTGGCGGGTTGTCACACCACAGAGACATCTAGAATTTGTCTCTATAAGGCAGGCTCCTGTAGCACGGAGGCCTCTGGATGTTCTCTTAGCTGCAAGGCAAGGGCTCGGGAGCTTCCCTGGTAGGGGTCCAAGGAGAGAGGAGACAGGCTCACCACAAGGGCACGGGGAGAAGGGCAAGCATTTGTGTCCTTCACAGAAACCAGGTGTGGCTTTGCCAGCTCTGGTCCTCTCATCCACCCTTCGAAGTCACAGATGTGCAAGACTGAGGACCTGAGTGGCCTGCCCAGGGTGGTACAGCCATTTAAGTGACAGAGCTGTGTGACATGGAGGCCTAATTCTGTAAGTAGCAGTTAGTTCCACCCCCTCAGGCGGCTGCAGGGGCTGTCTCTGGACAGGAGGAAGGTTTGTTCCTGCTCTCCTGGGTTCTGGGCGGGGGGTAGGGTGCGGGGGAGATACAGATGCTGGTTCTAGTTCTGCCCCTAAGTGCTTGTGTGCCTTTTGCTGAGCCAGTTTGCCTTTGTAGGACTCAGTGTCCTGCCCTGTGAGCTGCTTTGATCAGAAGAGTGCAGGGCCACAGGAACCCCCCCCCCTTGGGGGTTCTGTAGTTTGGGGAGCCAAGGGAAGAGCAGTTCTACCCTCCCCCACCTCTCCTGTCCCCACCTTCACCCCTAGGAGCCCATGGATTGCTATGTAGACCAGGCTGTGGAGCAGGATTCTATTTGGTCGAAGAGTTCCACAATTAAACTAGTTTAAAAGTGTCGACTAGATGGACCCTATGGCCTGACCACCCCTGTTGTCCCACATGCATGATTGGCTTTGAAGGAAACACTGTGACAGGAGTTAGCAGAAGCCTGGGAGGAGGCCTGACCTTCCTTTTCCTCCCTCCCTCCCGTGTGCTGGACTCCAGGCCAGCTTATGCTCTGAAGCACCAGAGGGAGAGGAATAGATAGATAATCCTCCTTGTGGATTATTGGGGTGAGAAGATACTCCTGCCTCATGGTGTCAGGGAGGGCCAGGCAGTGAATGGTGAAGTGTGGATGACAAGGGTTAGGGAGCCCAGGCTGCTGTCCCTCTGTCTCTCTGGCTGTCCTGCTGGGCTTGGGCTCGGACTTGCCTGGCCATGCCTGGGAGGGAGGTCTGCAGGGACAGGGCTGTGCCCAGAGCTTTGCTGGCATGCAGTAGATCGATCCTTGGTGTCCCTCAGGTGCACTCCATGCCTCTGGACTGCAGACATGGGGAAGGAGCTGTGTGAGGTGGGAAGCCGGCAGACCCAAATGCCAGTCTTTCCGGGGGTTCTCCAGACAAATGATAATGTGCTGGCAGATTCATCTCTACAGCTGCCCCAGATCTTTCTAAGAAGAGAGTTGTTAGGAGTTACTAAAACCTGACATTCATAAAATAAAACAAGCAGCCTGGAGCTGTCCCAGGTGGAGTTCTGCCGAGCGGTCTAGCTGGGGCACGCCCCTGGCCACGTGCAGACCTCCTTCTGGGCTGACCTTCGGAATCCCTGTCGTGTGCCTGGGATGCTTTGTTTTCAGGCACCGTTAATGCTGTCTCAATTTTGTCACGACTCTTTATTGCTGCCTTTTTTGTATTCATTATTTTAAGTCATAGAAGTTACTGTTGTTTTGGTCTTTGTTGATGAATTTGTTCCTGTGTAATTGGTGCTATTTTGGTTCACAGTGTTCTTTTTCTCCTGGAAAGTGAGAATGGAGCATGGGTGGGTCATAAGCTCTTGGCCCCAGCCAGGAAGACTGAGTCAGAAAAGCTCTGAGTTATGTCTTAGGAGGTCCCGTCTGGTGTTTGCCCCAGAAACCCAGGTTACTTCTCTGTGTCCACGCCTCTCCTTTCCCCACCCACCCTCCATAGCATCAGGATTGCCCTTCTGTTTTAAAAGCAACACTCATTCACAAGAAAAATCTGAAGACTACATTAAAATAGAAAAACAGTTATCCCTTTACTGCTACATAAACATCATCACTATTCTTGATTATCTTATATTTCCCCAACATGTAGCTTTTTAATAATTTAGGCAAAGTAGGAAGTATATTCTATATTTAAAGCATTCAGAGTGTTTTTAACATATCAAAGTATAAAACTGAATCTTAATTTAAACTAAAATATGAAAGGACAGCAGTAGAGCTATGTCTCATGACATTTTCAGTTCATATTGCTCATCACCAGTTTCTGTGTAATCATAATCTTTGAGCATTTTTTTGAATGGGTTCACTGAGTTCATTTTTATCATTTCCCTGTTCTTAGCTACCTAGATAGTTCTATTTTTTTTTCTATGATCATAAATTATACCATGATGAATATCCACATGTGTAAAGATTATATTTTCTAATTAGGATTATTTCCTCACTAGAGGCCCAGTACACAAATTCATGCATGGGTGGAGTCACCCCCAATCAGGGTGGGGGGAGCAATCGGGAGTGGGGCCAGCTTGGGGGGAGGGGTGTGGGCGGTTGGCCAGCCACCCCCACCCCCTGGCCAAATTCCCAGTTGAACTCCTGGTTGAGGGGGCAATTTGCATATTAGTCTTTTATTATATAGGACTAAAGGCCCAGCACACGAAATTCGTGTGTGGGTACAGTCCCTAGGCCTAGATTGTGATCAAGGCCATCTTCCCCAGCTGTCCACAGCCAGCCCCGCCTCCCTGCCACACCCAATCTGGTTCCCCATTCGCCATCGGGTGATTGGTGCTTGGTGGTGGCCCGGGGAAGGGATTGAAAGGTTGGCTGTTCCTGCCCACTCTCTGGCCCTGCCCCACCCCGGCAGCGGGTGGCCATCAGGCGATCGGAGCCTGCTGGCTAGGGAAAGGGACCAAGAGGTGGTCAGTGTGTCTCATAGTGACTGGTCTAGTGGTTGTTCTGGTCGTTCTGCCGTTAGGGTCAATTTGCATATTACCCTTTTATTATGTAGGATAGAGGCCTGGTGCATGGGTGGGGGCTGGCTGGCTTGCCTTGAAGGAGGTCCCTGATCAGGGTGGAGGCAGGCCGGCCAAGCTCCCAGCTTTGTCAGGTAGGGCATCTAGAAGATGTCCAGTCTAATTAGCATATTACCCTTTTATTAGTATAGATAACTTCTCACAGGTGAAATTACTGGGCCAGAGGTGATATTTACAAAGCCCACCTATGTCAACTCCCCCACCTCCCCAGCCTGCACAAGTGAGATTCTGTACCTTTTTAAAGCCCACTCATTTTTTGACCTCTTGGAGGGACCTCAGGCAGCCACATATGAGCTCGGGACAGTTGCAGTTCCCACATGACAGGAGAGGAAGGGAGGAGCTGAGGTCAGGCCATTTCTCAAGCTTTAGGGAGAGCTGGGCCTCCAGTCTGGGTTTCAGATGCCTTGGCCCAGGCTTATTCTGATGGCCAGACCTGAATGCCCAGCCTCTCACACCCACACAGTGCCTTGAAGCTTACAAAACCTGGTCCCCTCTCTCCTCTCCTCTCCTCCTCGGCCCCTCGCTGCAGGCCTGCCTCCCCCTGGAAGCAGCACCACCCAGACCATGTCTGCAGAGTGAGGAGCGAGAGGGCCCTGCACGCGGAACACACTGGCTCTGCTTTCGGTCAGAGCTTGCTTTTCGTTCTTATGCTTGTTGGAAGGGTCACGTGTGGCTGGCTGGTCCTGCAGCTCACACTTGCCCGTCCATGTGTCCTTCACAGACATGCAGCCACTCTGCTCCTCACTCACACCCACAGGGCTTTTATCTCCTCCTGCTGCTGGTGTGAGGTTTGTCACCGTTGGGAGCATCTTACGCAATGGAAAAGAAAACATTTTTGCCCAGTTGGAGCTGGAGGGAGTGAACAGCAGATCCGCAGGGACTGCAGCTTCCCTCTCCTGTGTACACAGCTCCGAGGAGCTGTTGGCTCTGGATTACTGACATGGCCATAAAAACAGCCCTTATCAAGACTGAGCCACGATGCCTGGCATATGATTGTGAGGGGTTTTCCCTGGGCAGGGAGGGAAGGGAGAGCAGGAAGAGCAGGGAGGGAGGGAAGGGCAGAGAGGGCAGGGGCCCAGACAGTCGGCAGTGTGTAAAGCTTGCCGGACGCCCCTGGAGACATTCCTGTAAGGTTCCTGTCCCGTCATCCGTCCTTTGCCAACAGATATCCTCAGCCAGGGGTCTGGTGTTTGTGTACCATGGTGCTGGCCATTCTGGTTTCTTAGGGATGTTTGCTGGGTTGCTGCTTCATGCACTCATGGTGGGGGGTGGGTGGCATGGTCTAGCAATTAAGCAGGATGTCATGAAGACCACAAGAGAAGCTACACAATGCTGAGGGTTTCAGAAGAGGATGTGTTACAGGCATTTGGCAAGGAGGAGGAGGGCTTCATGGAGGAGGTGACACGAGAGCTTTGAAGGGTGGGCAAAGTTGTACAGTTTAGCAGTTGAGAAGCGTTGTGTCTGGGAAATAGCAGACAGAGGAGGGCACATGTTGGGAAGCAGTGAGAGAGAAGATGGTCAAGGGAGGTTAGCATGTGCTGTGCAAGCTTGGATGCCAGGCCGAGGGCTTACCCCCAGACACAGGAAACAAGGCATTTTTGGCAGGGAGGAACCTGACCAAATCCACGCTTTAGGAAAGTTGATGCGTCTGAGATAGGGAGTGGATCCCAGGGGAGATGTTGGGGTCCAGCTGCATACCTTTTTTGGAAGTCTGCTGAGGCAGGAATTATGGACAGGCTGTCTCTCTGGCCTCAAGCAGCAGCTAATCTAGTATGTGCATGTGTACATGTGTGTGCATACGTGAATGAACAGGTGCCAAACATGAACACATATACAGAAAGTGAGCTTTAGTGTCTGCTGAGACCTGACAGGCATTCTTGGCTCTTGCACAGCCTCCCTCTTTTCAAGAGATCGCAGGGACTACAAAGGTCATTACACTGGCTGCTTCAGGAAAGGTTATGAACTAGCTTGTAGCTTTTAGCAACTCTGTGGGTTCAGAAAAGAGGAAATGAAATTATGAGAGTAGGCAGAGCTACAATTATGGGTCATAAACTCCTGTAGAACCAAATGCAAATAATCCTGCCATGGAATCACTTGTCTGTGAGTCCTTTTCACGTTAGAATGAATCAGCCCCATCTGATTGCTATCCTCTGCACACTGAATTGAGATAGATGCCCAGAGATGAGTAGTATGTTTGTTGGATAGATGAGTGAGGTTGAGAGAAAGGTTGAAAGAAGGAAGAGAAGGTATTTTGGAACCTGGTGTATTCTGGGGCCTTTGGAGATAGGCTCACACCTTGACAAACCTCTGAGTCTAGGCAGATGGATGTAGGGAAGAGAGAGGCTGACTACCTGATTCAGACATTGTTGAGGTCTGAGCCCTAGAAAGGTTGAGGAAATGCTGTTTCCCTCTCTAGTACTTTCCTTCCTGTACCCCATAAGTCTTGTTCCTGGGCCCTAGACCCCACACCTGAGCAACAGAGCTAGGCTTTAGCCACAGTTTGCATCACCGTGGCTTCTGTAGGCCAGCCTGGGTACCTGACCCATTTTACCACAGTTTCTGTTGGTGCAGGGCTATAGAAATTGCAGTTGATTAATTTCCTGATGAGCTTTGGACAAAATCAGCTTTATATTAGACTAGAGGCCCCATGCACCACATTGTGCATTGGGGTGGCAGGGGTGGGTGGGGGGTCCCTCAGGGGACGTAGGACTGACAGCTTACACCTGCTTCCCTGCAGTAGGACATCCTTAGTGCTGCTGCGGAGGCGGGCCGTTGCACTGCGGAGCTTCTGGCTGAGTGGCACTGCCCCTCTGGGAGCGCATTGACCACCAGGGGGCAACTCCTGCATTGAGCGTCTGCCCCTGGTGGTCCCTGTGTGTCATGGTAACTAGTCATTCTGCAGTTCAGTCGATTTGCATATTACCCTTTTATTATGTAGGATAGGCAGTATACTAGTATATACCTTGGGCCCCATTGTGGTCTGGGGCAGCCACTCGCTCTGGTCTGTGCCCATTATGGGATTATGTTTCCAGGTGCCCTGTGTTTCTGTTGATTTCCCTCCCCACCGGCTGAGGAGTAAAGTTCTGCACATTATCCTACACACATCCTACACAGAGGAGGGATGGGTGCAAGTGTGGCAGCCTCTCCTGGCGCAGCCTGTGGTGGGACTGGCACCTTGAGACTTAAGACACCTATGTGTGCCTGGGAGCCTACAGGGAGGTGGTCTTGCATGTGTGGACTGTCACTCTGACTGGGGCATGCTGAGGAGAGGGAGTTGAGATAATGAGGAGGGGGTGCTCAGCCTTTCTAGGGACAAACTGTCCATCAGTTGCAAACCCTCATCTTTGTAAAGCGCTTTCATGTTCATAAAGGGGGCACAGCAGGCCCCATGTTCCCATTTTAAGACAAGGGAATTGAGGCACAGAGAGACTTTCCTAGGATCACAGAGCCTGAGCAAGGACAGGACCAAGGATCCCCAACTCCCAGCCAGTGCACACCCAGGATGCCCTGACATTTTGCTGACTTGGGCCCTGCCATTCTCATCACATATCAATGACACATCACATCAAGGGTACATGATTCATCATCATTGATGCTGACCTCGATCACCTGGCTGCAGTAGGGTCTGTCTGATTTCCCCACAATGAAGTTACTCTTATTTTCCCTTCCCATGCTCAAAGAACGTGAGTGGTCATTTTTCAGAAGGTATGTGTCTACTGCTTGGGCCTCATCTGGCACATCCTGCTGGCGGTGACTGCTGACCCCTTGCTGTGCCACCAGCCACGGTCTGTGGGAGCCCAGAGATTTTGAGAGGCTGCTTCCCTGTTCCAGAAGGTTGGCCCTGTTCTGTGTAGTTCAATTGTTGATCATGTTGAGTGTTTCTTGACTTCCAGGCCCAGTATCTAAAGGAGCACAGAGCCAGGCAGGTCTGAAGCAGGCCAAAAGGGAATGTTGGGTAGATAATAGAGAATAGGAGTTCAGATCTGGGTCAGGCAGAGCTGGGTGCAAATCCCATCTCTGTGACTCAGTAGATTTATGACCCTGGGAAGTCACTTAAAAGTGATCGAATGGTGTAGTGGTCTGGGTTCATGGCAGCCCCATCACTGACGTGCTGCATGTCTCTGGCCAACTTACCAAGCCTGTCTGTACTTGGTTTTCTCATGTATAGGATGGAGATAACAACAGTTTACCTCTCATGGCTTATGATGAGACTTAAATGAGTTAGAATTTGTAACAGGCTTGCCTGGAATATGGTAGCGCATTAGCTTGTCTCCACTGTGGATCTCAGTTCCCTTTTCTGTAAAGCGGGGATGATTTAGTGCTTAATTCAGAAGATTGAGGAGATGATACCTGTATCAGCCCCAGCACCCTGGCTGGCACATGGAGGATGCTCACTAATTGTTAGCTGTTTAGGTGGTGATGATGAGCCATGCCTCTAAACACAGTGCCGGAAGGTGTGGGACTGGAGTTATTTTCAGACTCTTAGACCACCCACGTTGCCTTTTAGAAAGAGCTTCTGTTATGGGATAAGGAACTTTTCTGGATGATCCTGGGCAAGTCATGTCACCTCTTATCCCCCAGGTGAGGATTGTCATCTCTGACCTACTCTTCCTCTCAGAATCACTGTGAACTAGAAATGGACTGATGTAGCTAAAAATGCTTCATCATCCTTAACCCCCAAAACACCTTTTCCACCAACTCCCAGATTCCGGGTGCCTGAAATCTCCAGTCACAGCACATTGTTGTTACCATCACCATCAGCCCCATCCTGCTCCCGTTTCCTAAGGAGATCTATGTGTATAAAAAGACCCAGCAAAGGCAAAATGTTGTAAATTCCCCCAAAATGTAGGACTTTGAGCCTTAGCCTCCCGTGCCCTGGGATCACCTTCTAGAAGCCTCGTGTGACACTTGCTGTTGTAGAAAAGAATGACAAAGCCAACTGGGGATGAATGGAGGTGGGGGTAGCCTTGCCCTTCTCCTGGCATCAACCCTGAGCCTCTGGGCCTGGGTCTTGCTGTCCTGAGGCTGGAGGCAGATGGCTGGACTTGTGAGAGGACAGTCGTGGGTCCACTTTGGGTCAGGGGTGCCGGATGGGAAAGGCTGGTGTGAATTTCTGATAATTGATATGCAGTGCATCTCAGCTGAGGTTCACAGGCCCACATGAGAAAGGCTGGAGGCAGGGCCAGAAAGCCTGCAGGCTGGGGACAAGATCAAAACGAAAGATCCAGACAGACAGTCCTCATTTATGCATTCGTTCATTCATGTTTTGAAACTCTGAGGTCAGTGTGCAGTCTTTTACAGAAACTCTTCAAAGTTCCATCTTTTTTTTTTTTTCTCCTCTCAAGTGAAATGTGACAAATGTAGTAAATCTATATTCAGTTTGGATTTCTTTGTTCTGTACTTTTTGTATTTTTATTCATTACCAGGCAAGGTCTTTAATGTTCTCCCCTGTTCTTTCATAGCAGTTTCATAAAACACAGCAGACTTTTGAGGCTGGAACTTCATAACATTGTTTGATGGAAACCGAGTCAGGAAACTCATTTGTAATCAGTGTTTGGTTATCCATCAGTGAGGCAGACGTGCATCTAATGTGTGGGTGCCTGCAGAGGGATGAACATGTGTTCTGTAGCCTGATTATGGTGGAGAAAGGTTAGGGTCCTGGGAGAGGGCCACCGCTTTCTTCTCTCTCCTTTACCCCTCATGCCTACTTGGGCTGGCCGAGAGGTCCTGTGGAGATTGGGTCTAAGCTGCATTCCTCAGCCTGGTTTGCTAGAGTTCCGGTTGCACCCCAACTAATAATAAAGTGGTCCTTGACTTCCCCACTTGCCTTTGCCCTGGTGTGCATGAATGTCTCAGAACCTCCTCAGGAGCAGGGGTCATGGGGCTGTCTCTGGGTTCTTTGGCCATAATAACATCTAGTACTGCCTACCCTCCTCCCAGCTCTCAACAGAGACTGTGGGAGATCAACCTAAGTCCCCCGAGCCACCGATGCTTTGCTTAGAAAGTGGGAGTTGTAGGTGTACAGATGTCACAGGACGGGATGAGGACCAATGGAGATGGTGTGGGGAAAATCACAGTGCCTGGTGCGGAGGGAAGCTCAGTATTAGGTGTCCTTTGTGCTTTCCCCCTTGGAGGGTCAGATACATATCAGCAAACCTAAAGCTCCTGTAAGGACTGAAGTAACAATCCGTTTAACTTTGTTTAACCCAGCATGTCCCAGATAGAACTCAACACAGAACACCACCTTTCTGAGGAGCATCCACTCACAGTCTAAGCCAGGGTTTCACAGAACTCTCCGTAAGAAATGCTGCCCTAAAATAATGAATGGACCACACTTGTGAAGTTCTCTCTGTTGTGGGTGGGGGTAGGGGCTGGAAGCCTCAGCCTTCAGAGCAACACACTTCCTCTTCTCCCTGCTGCTCAGCCAGTGGACCCAGTGATGGGTGTGGCACTTTGATTATCCACTTGCTGTGCTGCTCATCCCGGGACTGCTTTCTGAGCGGACTTGAGTAACTCTGGGGATGCCCGAAGAAGGATGCCTCAGACGCAGAAGCACGTGGGAGACTTACCTGGATCTTGAACTGTGGCGGGACCCCGGGCACAGAGTTGTTTGAGAGGAGGGAGGACATGTCTGATGCCACTGCAAGCGGAATACCCTGAGGCACGGACAGACAGAAGCAGTTTCAGAGGAGGGTGACCAGAGGGCAGCTGAGGGATCCTGAGAGCCACTCTTGAGGGAACTGGGCCTACACCCTGGAGACGACGCACTGCTTCTGAAAGGTTGTCCTGGGAAAGAGGAAGTAGGCTTCTGTCTGAGTCCGAAAGGCCATGCCAGGTGCAGCTGACTAGAATTTCTAACTCCGTTACCACCTTTCTGGGAGCCCATGGGCAAGCCCCTCCCTGCTCAGGTGGCCCATCCTCACCTATAGACTGAGGGGTTAGAACAATCCAGGTGCAGACTGGCCCCCCATGGCCATTGATCACATTCTATGTGGCCACTTTATTATCCTTCCTGGGGCTTTAAGTGGCAGCGTACCTGGGTACTGCCTGGTCTGTCTCATAGGCTTGGCTTCCATGTCTCTATGTCCTTGCAAGTGCCCCTCTGGGCCTCATTCCTCTAAAGCTATGATGCTCAGCTCACCTCCCACCCACCTCACTCATCCTACTCTCACCTGCTCCTTCCTCCTGGACTTGTTCCCTCACCTCCTTTAGACCCGAGTTCAGATGCCAAGTTCAGATGCCACCTCCTCAGGGCGACATCCCTACCCTCCTGTGCAAAATTGTACTCGTCTCCTCTGGAGCGCTCATGACCCGTACCCTGCTTTGGTTTTCCTCATAGTCCTTACCACCATCTGATAGGGAAAGTGTTTTACTTTTTTGTCATTGTCTCCTCCACACAAATGGAGGCTCCCCAGGGCAGGAAGTTTTAGGCCTTTGTTTCAGCTAGGCACATAGGCATCCAATAAATATTTCTCAAGTGAATGAAATGAATACATTTTTTGTTAGGTGTGTGTCTTGAACTGCTCTATTTTGGGGGTCACATCATCACTTTTTCTTATGCCCATTTGGAACTGACTAGATCAGTGGTTGGCAAACTCATTAATCAACAGAGTGGCCAACTGAGGCTCGAGAGCTGCATGTGGCTCTTGAGCCGCAGTTTGCTGACCACTGGATTAGATGAACCTACAGCTTCTGTTTGCATAGAAACTGCATGTTCCTTGTGGGTTAGTCACAGACAGGAGTTTGCATTTTCCTGGACAACCATGTCTTGATGGGCCCTTCCAGCCTGGAGGAAGCGCAGCAGATTCTGATTTCCTGGTGCAGCACATGATGTCCTGACTGCCAGAGCTCGGCCTGGCAAGAGGTGTAGGAGCCCTTGTGTGGAGGAAAGCAAAAGGCAAAATAGATATTCAGGAACAGGCCTGAGTGAAAATATCTGAGCAAATTCTGAACCTAGGCTGTGGTCAGGGAAAGCTGTTTTCTGGCAGCTCCTATGGAGCAAATTTGAGGCATTTGGGTCCTCTTATTCCGAAGAGGAACAGCTGTCAGAAAATGCTAAGAATTGTAATGTGATGGAGACCACTTCATGCTAGAAGCTCTTTGTAAGCTGATGAAAATGATTTGTGAAAACCTTAACTTTTTATAAAATTGGTTGAACAGTGATGTCTTTCACTTTGGTTCCCTCTATTAGATTCTGTCATTTAACTTTTCAAGATCCTCCTTGAAATTCTTGTCTACCAGCAAAGGCATCAGCCAGCCTTTATTACTGTCAGGAAGTCACGCAGCATTTATTCCAGGCAGCTCCTTACCTATATAGGGCCTGCTGATCTTCCGCCTGGCACAGGGCACTAGGGTGGGCGTTGCTGCCCTACCCGGGGGGAGCTTGCCTTCTGGTCGGGAAGGAGCCCAAGCGAGTGGGCGCTCACATAGCCAAGGATCAGAGGTCAGGGGAGCAGCAATAGTGCTGAGCCTGGACTTAAGGGAGATTGGGTGGGATTGTTTGCCGGGGAATGGGCCAGGTACTGTCAGTCTGTCAGAGGTCAGAGGGGAAGTTCAGAGGCAGGTTTGTGCCAGGCCTTGAAGGGTGGGGCAGGGGGAGAAAGGCAGGTGTTCTGGGTAAGAGTGTGCTGGGAGGCCTAGATCTCAGCCTGGGCATGGGCCAGCATGCCATATGGTGTGCTGCAGATGCTTTCAGATCCCAAACCCATCAGTTCAGTAAGCACCTCTGGGGTGGACATTACGTATGCATCTTCTTTTGTCTCTGCTATTGTACAGCATCTACCTGACAGGAGAACACTTAATTTCTCCACTCAAGCCATGTGTGCAATTGCTGACGACCGGACCCTCTCAGGTCACCATCTTGGATTGTATCTTGGGCCTTTCCTTTTCTTTCCTTCCCTTTTCCCTTGCCTTTTACTTGTCATTCACTTTCCCCTTCCCTTCCCTTCTTTTCCCCCCTCTCCTCCCCTCCTCTTCCCCTCTCCCCTCTGCTTCTCTTCCCTTCCTTCCCCTCCCCTTTCCCCCTGCTCTCTGCTTTTCTTCCCTTCCTTTCCCTCCCTTTTCTTTCCCTTCCCTCCCCCCTGCCCCCTTTTCCCCCTTCCCCGTCTTCCCCCCTTTCCTCTTTTTCCCTCCTTCTCCTCCTCTCCCCCTTCCCCCCACTTACTTTGGCTTTTGGACATTTCTTAGAATGTGCCCAGCTGTTCCTGGGGCCTCCAGAGAGAGCTGCAGGGATCAATGCCTCACCTCCTGTTGCTGGCCCTGCTCCCCGCACCATCCTGCTCTCCAACCACAGTAGCTGCCTTAAATTGTTCTGGTCAAACACATGCTCTCCTTTTCCGCTTCCTGGGCTTGCTCAGCTCTTTTTTTGGCCTGGAAGGCCTTCCCCAAGTCCCTGATCATTGGCTCTGCCTATCAGAAGGCCACCAGAGGCCAGGCTCTCCAAGTGGCCAGTATAGCAGGGTTGCCTCTGCCTGATCGTTGGGGGCATGGAAACCCCTTGCAAATACTAAGTCGAGCATGGCGAGAAAGCCCCAGGGGTGGGGTGGGTGGAGGGTGATTCTCTGATGTATGGATAAGAACTCTCAGCAGTCCAGTGATTCCGAGAAGTGAAAAGGATCCGCCACATGGGTGTTGAGTTCTGATGATAAAATGCTCTTTTAGAGCTGCTTGTCCCCCAGGGAGTTACCATAGGTCTCATTTGCCTTAAACCTTAACTATTCTATTTCCTCTTTTCCTCATGCTAGTTCTTGCTTTGGTTTAGCACTGACTTCTCAATGAGGTTTAGCTAGTTCCTATCCTAATCTCACTCTTCCTAAGACGTGGATGAGCATGTGGGGTACAGTGGATGATGGTTTCCCTTCTGCATTGAGTAGGGGGAGTCAAGTACAATATTGATGTATTTTTTTTAAAGCATCAGCTATCACATAAGGTTTGCCCATTATAGTGGTTAATCACAGAGCTGTGAAGTTTGGGGAACTAACAGTGCCTGGGACAGGAGTGAACTTCTAAACCCGTGAGCTGATTTGGTGACTGACCTCAAGTAATTGCCCTCTTGCAAGCTTTCTGATGGGACGTCCCAGCCCTTCCTGAGGACCTCTCAGGACTCCAAATGCTCTCCTCCCCTTCTTTACCTTCTCCCTCTCTTGTGATAAAGTGAGACCCATGCCAGTCACCACAAGGGAAGAGGGGTTATTATGGGAGGGTTTATTATGGGAGGGGTTGGAACGAGAGAGCTCAGACATGGGGCAGCTCTGGGGACCCGTCTGTTTTGGTGTTTCTTTTTCTTTCCATTTCTCTAATGATGTCTTTGTTTCTGTCTACACGTCTCCATTTCCTTCTCTCTACAACTGCTTTTTAAAAATTGTGTTTTTTTCTGTTCTCACTGAACTAAAGCTTACATGGGGCTTTGATGTGTTATGACTTCCCCAAAACAGGCATTATCTCTTATTATTTCCCATTTCAGATCCTGAATGAGCATCTTCTGTTCATCTCACAGGCTCTAAATCGTTGTTCTTTTTTGATTGTTGATCCAGTCAGCTGGGACCAGACCAGGTGGGGCCATATGGCACCAAACCTGGCCAGGTGGGCCTGCCTCTTCAGCTGAGGGGGTGGGAGATGGGCAGACATGTCACTGCTGCTCTCAGATTCAGACCAACCATCAGCTTGGGAGACATGGGTCATGACTTCATTTGCTTGTGGGGGAATTAGAAATTCCCATCATACAAATATCATCTACCTTGGGGTGTATGTTAGGAAGTCTCTAGGAGGCTTTCAGGGATCCCCACTTCCTGGTGTTCATGCTTTTCACGTGAGTGTTGGTTGGGCTTACTGACTTGCCTCTAGTGAATAGAATATGGTCAATGTTATGATACAATACTCCTGAGATTTATGTTATCAAAGACAGTGGCTCCCCTCTTGGATCCCTCCTTTCTCTCTCTGAGACTTTGCTCTGGAGGCAGCCAGCTGCCACATTACGAGCTGCCCTGTGGAGAAGCTACATGGAAGGGAGGTGATAAATCTGGCCAATAGCCAGGAGGATCTGAGGCCCACCGCCAGCCGCGTGAGCAAACCGTGACACGATCCAGCTCAGCTGTGCCGGAATTGTCTCAAACTGTGGGAGAAGGAGTGTTCGTTGTTTTCAGTGGCAGAGCTTTGGGTTACCTTGTTATGCAGCACAAGATAACTGATATAGAGGGTGTAAGCAGAGCTGTGGGAATGCAAAGCGGGGAGGGTGCACCTTTGGCTAAGGAATTTGGGGAAGGCTTTGAGAAGAATGTGGTATTTGAGTGAGGCCTACCTTATTTTTCATAGAGTGGTCTCTTGTACAGGCAATTCTATTTTCCAAGGTGGATCAGAGTCACAGTGATTATTTTGAGGGGCTTTGGATAAAACTCAGTTTTTCTTTACCAAAGTGGTTATGTGAACCCTGAGCCAGTGGCTGAGGGAACAGCCTATGCTTATTGGATCTGGATTCTTCTTCTGGCCCTGCTGATGGGGCCTCTTCTGTGGGCTGCGTGTTCTTGGCCCATCCTGACTCCCAGGCCCCGTAGTAGCATCCACATATCCCAGCTCTGCATTCATTTTGCAGATTAATTTCAGCCCCCGGTAATGTAGTTGATCAACATTTATATTCAACAGCAAGCCAATGTCAGTTGATTTTTTTTTTATGGAGATTTGTTTTTTCCAGTGTGCTTGGCAAAATGCCTACCAATATTTATTTACTTATTAACTTGAGAATTGGTTTTTCCCCTCCCACCTGAGGAATCTGCAGCTTTTTCAGCATTTCTCTAGTGATCAATGTTCTCACTGGGGAGAGAGGGGTATTGTGCTCTCTCTGATGGAAGAGACCTTTATTGAATTGGCCATGACCTTGCCAACACCATGAAGCTTCTCTCAGATGATGAGAATGTTCATGTTTATAAAGATTGTTATTATGTATTGCATAATGGTTCAGAGCACTGGAAAAACACTGCCGGGCTTGAATGCAGCTCTGCCACTTAGTAACTGAAAATAATATCTGCTTGTGAAGATTAATTGAATTAATATAGGTAACTTGCTTAGATGATGCCTGGCGCATAGTAATTGTTATGTAATCGTTTGCTGTTACCGCTCTTGTTAGGGTGGCTTTGGTTGGGACATCCCTACAGCCCAGGTCCCCTGACACACAGGCCCTTGACACTCTATTTGATAACCATTTCTTATTGTGGAGTCAACGTGGCCTAGAACTTCTTCTTCAAGAACTTGGCCTTCCCAGGATGAAACGCTTGGGCAGGTTGTTCCTAATTGTCTCTTTTCTAAAACTCCAGGGGAATAGGAAGACAATTTTACATTGCATGACTCCTCTCTTTGAGCCTACTTTCTACTCAGAGTTACTCATCCTTTTTATGAATCACCGGTGCCAATTACTGCCTCCTTAGTTTGTGTCTCTCCCATCCCGAGTGTACTTCCCTCAACCATTGCTCCTAGTCAGGGAATGCCATTAACTTGTTATAATCCAACCCAGACAGAATTGTGTGAGCCTGGCATACTCTGTATATCTCCAAGTCCCAGTTGTATGGTTATTGGGTTACCTGCCATTATGAATTAGTCTGACTTTGTGGATAAGGGATAGCTGAGGGTGAAGCCTGTGATGAGCACATGAGCAGGTTGGCTCCTCTTTCCAACTTGCAAGGAGGGTGATGGGTGGGTGGGGCCAGTGTAAGCCTTCCCTTCAGTCTCCTGCCCACGGAGCCTTTGGGGGAAGCCTCTGGGTTTGCTTCTCTATAAGCTCCTGGTGTGGGTTAGGGGAGTGTGTAAGGCCAAGTGAGCAGAGCTTTTCTCAAGAGGGAGAGTGGTCACCCGTGTCAAGTGCTAATGGGTAAGATGAAGGCTGGAGGTCATTTGTGACCTTGACTAGAAGCTTCAGTGGAGCAGTGACAAGTGTGAGCCTGAGTGGATATATAATCATTTCCTTTTTTTTTATAGGACATTTAATTTGTTTAGATTGTTTCAGCTTTTGTCACTTTAGATTATGATGCTTGAGAACATCTTCAGGTACATAGTTTTTTTTTCCGAATATTATTTCCCATGGATAATCATCACAGTAAGATTACTGGACCAAAGGATTAAACCATTTTAAAATTATGCCACTGATATTGGACTTCCATTCTGTCCTTGGCAGATGCTCTAAAACAATTTGAAAGAGCATTGCATTTTTGTTGTAAATAAATATCCCAGATAAAAATACAGACTGGCTGCTATTGTTTTGAATTAAAACTAATTGAGCTGTGAAAACTCATTGCCAATTCAGTAGCAGGAGGTACAGAAAATAATTGCCTTAATGCATATTGATTTTTTTCAACCTAAGGTGGTTATGCTGTAAGCAGTTGACTAATCCTGGCTTTTTAAAAGGACATCACAGTCCCAAAGCAAAGGATTTCCATCTGCTAGCTCCTCTTCCTGTCTTCAGATGTGCTACTTTTCTTAACATTCCACTGAAGTGACAATTAGTGACTGAAAATTATAGTCGACTTAGTCTCATCTTATCTAATATTCCTCATTATTCTGGTATTTGAGTTCCTGCAAAGCATCTTCCTATATAATAAAAGCCTAATATGCAAATTGTCTCCTCTACTGGGAGTTTGACCGCTTGCTATGACATGCACTGATCACCAGGGAGCAGCGTGGAACATGGTGGGTGTTGGCGATACAGTGCTGGCAGCGGGCAGCAGTGGAGGTGCTGCTGGCCCCGAAGGGCCCGGCGAAAGTGGGACCGCAGTGGGATGGTGGAGCAGGTGTGCAGGGAACGCCAGGCCACGGCATGGGGCCCCATTTCCCTGCCAATTGCCCTGCAGATGGTGACCAGCAGTGGCGACAGGGGATGGAGCTGCTGCCCCTGCTGCCCGGCTCCCAGGCATTGAGGGAGACATTCAAATTAATGATTTAGATGGAGGGGGCCTGTGGGAATCTGGGGGCCCAGGTGCTGCCCAGGTCCCAGAGGTCTGCCCTTCCACGCCCGACTCCTGCTTGCTCTTTGATCACCGGCCAGGCCTAGAGTCTGCAACACTGCATGGATTTCATGTACAGGGCCTCGAGTTATAATTCTCTTTTTCCTATCTGTTGTGACTCTTATATTTTGTTTTTTTAAGATAGAGGTGGAATTATAACAAAATCCCAAGCAAGTTATTTATTCAGTTTTAAAAAGTGAACACAGAGGCCTCATCCATCCCTCTTGTTTGCATCCCAAGCCTGGGTCATCTCTGTGGTCTCTCACTCTGGTTTTTTCCCCTAGAATGTGTTGCTGAAAGAATGAAGAAGGGGTCTTCAGACTTCTGTTGCCTCAGGAGGAGTTTTATATCTGTCAGGTTCCTGGTCCAGTGGTGGGGCTGCAGGATGGAAAGGAAGCTTGGGCCCCTGTGTGCTGTGGAGGAGCAGGGCAGAGTGAGTGGCATGAGGCTAGGAGCACCTAACCCTCCTGCCAGCGGCCCCTGTGGGGTTTCTGGGCCATGGTTCAGATCCAAAAGCTGTGCTGCTTGATAAGGTAACCACTGGCCACAGGTGGCCTTTTAAATTCAAATTAATTAAAAGTAAATAAGGTTGAAAATTCACTTCCTTGATCACAGTAGCCATTTTCAAGTGATCAATAGCCAAATGTGATTAGTAGCTACTGCACTGAACAGCGCAGATATGGAACGTTTCCATCATTGCAGAAAGGCCTACTGGGAGCGCTGCTTAAGAGGGCGTGGCAGCCTCCTGTGCTCTGACAGGCCAGCATTTAGAGTACTTGCTCATGCCAGTTCCTCGTCAGCCTCTTGTGCAGGGAATGGGGTTCAGCTACCTGAAGAAGGGAAGTTGCAGGTGATCTTGGCAAGCAGGCTGCGGCTTTGGGCTGGAAGGAGCAACTGTGCCAGACACACACACACACACACACACACACACACACACAGACAGAGATCAGCCCGGTACACACACACACACACACACACACACACACACACACACACACACACGGATCAGCCCAGTGAGGAGAAGGGGGATGTAACTTGTAACTTGGAGGCCAAGATGAAGCCCAGGCTCACTGAAGCATCCTGGATACCTTAACAACGGTGGCGGCTGCACCGGGACTGTGTGCAGACAGACCCCTGCAGCTGTGGCTGCCTGAGAGGTTGAGCTTACTAGGAGAGGCTACATCTGGGTACAGGGAAGGCAGGGTTCCCCATACAGACCTGCCCACCCCTGGAGCAGTTCCAGAGAGCTAGGTGAGCAGAGTTGGTAGGGTGGACAGAGGGTCACACTTCAAGAACTGGGGAGCAGGATACAAAAGGTTTGTCATTCAGGCATCTTCTTTATTTGCAACCCACCAGGGCTGGCCTTTCCCCTGGTATTGGACGGTTCCAAGAACAAAGGAACAAATAAGAAAAAGAGAGCCTCTTCTTTTTTTAAGCTGAAAGAGGCTCTATCCATTGGAAGAAATGGGGCCACTTCTCAGTGGGACTTCTTACAGGAACAATTCTGGCTGCTGGGGAGCCTCCTGGGAAGGAGTCCACAATGCCACCCTGGAGGGCCCAGGGCCATCTTCTCACAGTACTTCCGGGCATGCCTGTCACCTTAAAAATAACAATGACATTCACAATGATAGTAGTAATAATAATAATGATAATAGTTAATGTTTTCATACCGCTAACTAAGACCCACACACTGTTCTAAGTGATTTATACAAAGTCATTGAATAGAGCATTTATGAGAACAGTAGCAAAGTTTATTATTAGTGGGTTCTCAGTAGAAAAATCTGACACCACAGCATTTAATAACATCAACAACCAAAACTGTCAAAGTTACCATATTTTATGGCTTAAAAATAATTTTTACATAAATTGTCCTCCCCTCCCCCTCAAACAGCTTTGTTGAGATACAGTTTACATCCATAAAAACTCACCCACTGTGAATGCCAATTCAGTGATTTTGGTAAATTTATAGTCTTGAAACTATCACCACAATCTAGTTCTAGAACCTTTCTGTCACTCTTAAAAGTTCCCATGTGCTTATTTGCAGTTAATTCCTGCTCTTACCCTTAGCCATAGCCAATCACTGATCTACTTCTTTTTTTCTATAAATTTTATGAAAATTTTGTATGAATAGAATCATATAATATGTAATCTTTAGCCTCTGAATTCTTTACTTAGAATAACATTTTTGAGGTTCATCCATATTGTAGCATGTATCGACATAGTTCATTCCTTTTAGTTGTTAAGTAGTAGTCCCCTGAATAGATATTCCACATTTTGTTCACATTTTCATGAGTTGGTGGGCATTTGTATTGTTTCCAGTTTGGTATTATCTATAGACTATAGTCCCGATGCACAAAATTCATACGAGGGTAGGCCTTCCTTCCCTGGCTGCTGGCACTGGCTTCCCTCTGGCACCCAGGACCCAGGCTTCCCTCCAGCACCTGAGACCCGGGCTTTCCTCTGGCCATCAGCAGGCACCCAGGACCTGGGCTTCCCTCACAGTCCAGTCTAATTAGCATATTATGCTTTAATTATTACAGATTTTTTACATTTGTATAATAATCCCAGTAATAGCCCTGACCAGTTTGGCTCAGTGGATAGAGTGTCGGCTTTCGGACTGAAGGGTCCTGGGTTTGATTCCGGTCAAGGGCATGTACCTTGGTTGCGGGCACATCCTAGTAAGAGGTGTGCAGGATGCAGCTGATCAATATCTCTCTCTCATCGATGTTTCTAACTCTCTATCCCTCTCCCTTCCTCTCTGTAAAAAAATCAATAAAGTATATTTAGAAAAAAAAATAATTCCAGTAATAGTGTTATAATTTTTGCTTCATACAATTTTGTTTTTTAAAAAGTTAAGAGAAGAAATTAGAAAAATATAGTCTCTTATATTAACACATGTATTTAACATTTCTGGTACTCTTCATTTTTTCCTGTGGATTCAGATTGCCATCTGGCGTCATTTCCTTCCAGCCTGAAGGACTTCCTTAAGTATTTCTTATATGGCTAGTCTGTGAAGGATGAGTTCTCTATGTCTTTATCCGGAAATGTCTTTATTTTGTTTATACTTTAGAACAATTGTTTTGTTAGCTATAGAATTCTTGGTCGACAGTTTTCTTTCAATACTTCAAACATGTCATCCCAGTGCCTTCTGGCCTCCATTGTTTTTTTGATGATGAGTCAGCCTTTAATCACATTGGTGCTTCCTTGTACATGCTGAGTTGTTTTTCTCTTGCTTCCTTTAATATTTTCTCTTTCTCTTAGTCTTTCAAGAATTTGATTAGACTTTGTCTAGGTATAACTCTTTTTCATTTACTGTACTTGGGCTTTGTTGAGCTTCTTGCATGTCTTAATCAATGTTTGTTTGTTTTTTTAAATCAAGTAGAAATTGTTAGTCATTGTTTCTACAAATACTTTTTCTCCTATTTCTCCTTGTCCGCTCCTCTTGTCTCATTTCATGTATATGAATGCTTGATATTGTCCCAGGTCTTTGAGACTGTTCATTTTTCTGTTCATTCTTCAGATTTGATAATATGTATTTCTTTGCATACAAGTTCACTGATTATTTCTTTTGCAATCTTGAATCTTCTGTTGAACCCATCCAGTGAGCATTTTATTTCAGTTATCAAATTGTTTAACTCCAGAATTTTCATTTAGTCTTTAAAAAAATTTTTTTATCCCTATTGAAAATCTTTATTTGTTGATTCATTGTTATCATCTTTTCTTGTAACTCTTTAAACATGTTTTCCCTTAGTTCTTTGGACATAGTTATAATGTCTGCTAAATCCAACACCAAAAGTAGCTATTATTTACTGCTTTAATTCCTGAGTATGAGTCATACTTTCCTGTTTCTTTGCATGTCTCATATTTTTGTTGCAAACTTAACATTTTGATAATATATTGCAGCAGCTCTGGTTTCTGATATTTTTCCCCCTGGCAGTGGTTGTTTATATTGATTTGTTTGTTCCTTTGTTTAATAATTTGCTTGCAATAAATCTGTGAAATCTGACTCATGTTGAATGTATGGTCACTGATGTTTTTGCTCAGTAATTTTGTTTTTATTTTCAGTCTTTATTTTTAATCCTGGATTTCTAGAGGTTTCCTCTGTGTAGCATGGTGGGCAAGTCACATGTTCTAGGTCGTGGTTTTCTTATGTAAAATGGAAAAAAAAAAGTACCCAACTCATAAGGTTGGGAGATTTGATTACCTAATTAATGTAAATATTCAGCATAGTGACTAGTACATAGTAAGTGCTCAGTGGATGTCCATTTACTATTTACTAATATTGTTTACTATTATTGTGTGAGGAAAGTGAGGCTCAGAGAGATGAAGAGACTCGAGACCTGGTGAAAGCTAGAACGGATCTTGAACTCAGGCCAGTCTGATGGTATTCTACCAGGTTGCACCCCCTGGTTTTGAGATATCTCTATCAAGTTAAATGACAAAATGTTTGAGTAAGTACTTGATGTTTACACAAGTTTGGTTGTAGGGAAAAATCAAGCTTTGGAGTGAGGACTGGAAGAAATTTTGCCCCTTCAACCCCAAGATTCTACCTGAGACAGTGTACAATGGACAGAAATGGGAGCAAGCAGTTTAGTCCTTGAACCTTGAGCTTCATGGCCCTATGATGACCTGCTGCTGGTGATCAGGGCCTCAGATTCCTGAGCATCTAAAGGGGGGAAACCACAGGCACCGAGGTGGCATCTTTAGCGCTTAGTCTGTAAAGCGCCTGGCAGAGCTCACCTCATGGGGACCTTTCCAGGAATCTGGATTTCTGGAAAGCTCCCTGGGGCCAGCGTGCGTCATTGTCTGCCCCACTCAGGAACGAGAGGAAACTGCAGAAGAAAGTTTGCAAAGCAGATAGAGCTGTTGCTGGAATGCACGGCCCCTGTGGTTCCTGCTACCCCACAGCCTTCTCCCGCCAGCACAGGGGGTTGTTTCAGCCTCACTTCCTGGATTTCTTCCCCAAGCCGTGAAGGGCAAGTCCTACATTTGTAGTTAGCTGGCCAGAGACTATTTCTATTAACTATGCCCTTGGGAGGGAAACTAATTTAATTCTGTCACAGACTCTTTTCCTGTCTAGAAGTGGTATCTCTGGGATTAAACCTTTCCTGTAGTCAGGTGTTTACTCTTAATGTTAATTTAGAGCCAAGGAAACTTGTTGAGACATTAGTTGAATTCCAGTTCTTGGAATACATTTCATATCACAGTGATTTCTTTATTAGGGCCTTTGTCAGAAAGAAAAGGTTTGTTTATTTTATTTATTTTTCTTTTTCTTTAAAAATTTTTTAAATATATTTTTATTGATTTCAGAGAGAAAGGGTGAGGGAGAGAGAGATAGAAACATCAGTGATGAGGGAGAATCATTGATCAGCTTCCTCTTGCACAATCCCTACTGGGGATTGAACCTGCAACCCAGTTATGTGCCCTACTGGGAATCGAACTGTGGCCTTCCTGGTTCATAGGTCAATGCTCAACCACAGAGCCACACCGTCAGTCTTACTTTTTTATTTATTTATTTTAAGCAGAAGGAGGGTAAAATGTTGATAATAAATAAGCATACATCTTTGAAGTGTTTAGTAAGAAAGGGAAGTTTTAGCCATTTCCCGGCATTCATCTACTTTACACATTACCCGTGCACATCCTTAGCCCCAAGTCTTCCCATAATATTAAGAGCATAGTCACTGCAGTGCAGCCTGCATCATTCACTTCTGGTTGCCATTAAAAAAGTTCCATCAGCTGGGACTCTATCCCAATTTGCATGCAAAGCAATTAGAATGAGAGAAGCTTAGAGGAATAGTTTCCAGAGGCAAATCCTATTTCCTTCTCCTTCTATCTGTTGCAGCTCTTGAGTTCAGTCACTTCAATAAACGTTAGGACTAGATAATGGGAGAATGCCTCTGTGATTGATTGGCTACATTCTTACGATTTCTCATCGTGCTACATGGATAATTTGAAATTTCCTTTAAAAATTGAATGGGGGTAATGGCTGTGGAGGCAGATATCTAAAGGAGGAACACAAAAGGGAAAATTGAGGAAATCAGAAGCAAAGCGTTAGTCAGTATTGCCAGTAAGAGGACTCAGGTAGATGAAGTTGTTACCAGCACTTGATTCATTCATTCAGCAAAGAGTTATTGAATTCCAACTGTGAGCCATCCTGCCCTAAGTGCTAGGGGGTCTGGGGTTAGACAAACAGCTGTGGTCTCTGTCCTTAGGGAAGGACATGAGTCAGATAATTGAACACTAAGCAGATAATTGAATAGGTGGTTAATTAATTGCAGGTGTGATAAGGGCAGTGCATGGGAACCAAGGTGCTATGTAACTGGGGATTTGGTGTGTATGAGGGGTGTTAAGAAAGACTTCCTTGGGAGAGTGGCATTTAAGGTGAGACTAATGGGTGGATGGGGCTAAGCTGGGCCAGGAGGTTGGGATACAGGCTGAGAGCAGAGTGGACATAAAGGCTTTTGGGGTTGAAGGAGTTTATGTGCTCTGGACACAGAGGCCTAACCAGAGTTGCTGGAGCCCAGCAAGCTGCTGGCCAGAGCTGGAGGGGGTGGAAGGTGGGGGAAGGACAGGGTCAGGCTATGCAGGATTGAGAGCTGTGCTAAGGATTGGGGTCTTTATCCTGGGGATAGTGGAATTTGCGACCATTGATGGAGTTTAAGTAAGGGAATGCATGGTTTGCATTTTCATCTCGTGGCTTACGTGTTTTTTCAGGCATTCTCTTGTGGGTTGAAAGTGGCCCGGACTTGAGGATCCCCATGGAGCACATCAAAGCCCAGTGAAGTGTTTGTTTTAATTCACTTTGTGGGAGTGTGGTCAGGAAGCTAGCACCAAAGAGGAGAATGACAGTCTGGGAGCAGCTCTGCGGTGGCTTTTAAGTTCTGGGAAGACCTAGTATGTACCAGCAGGCTGCTGAGGAAGGCGGTCCAGGCACGCATGGCAGGTGTCGGAGGGTGGTGGAAGCTCTGGTTTGATGTCTTCAGAGCTGGAATGGGAAGGGAAGAGAAGGCCTTCATGGGGAAACAAAGAAGTTACAGATTGGAGTGGAAGCCATTGAGGAGAGGCAGGAGAAGGGACAGGAGGACGGGGGTGGGGGCTCTTCTGGATTTGTGAACAGAGAGGTGGGTATCCAGGTATGGAGTTGGGTATGTGCGCCACCTTTTAGGGAAACAAGAGTGAAGGCTTACTTTCAACATTCAAGAAGGACTCTGGGAAGAAAGTGAAGCCACTGTGCCCACTGTGTCCCTCAGCATCTGGAGTGTGGGTTCAGCCCAGTTCTGATAACTACACACCCTCAGAGTGGAGGGCTAATAGAATTTGTGTGACAGCTCTAAGGTTAGAAATCTGCTTTTTATAAATCAGCACAAATTGACCTCATTACCCACAGTCAGTCAGTGACTTCAGACATCAAAGGGAAAAAGCAAAAATGGACCAAAGGCCTCTCCAGACCACAGCTTTCCTCCTGAGGCACGACCCAGAGATTCCAGCGGCTTTTCTGTTTCAGGTCCTCCCTAATTTCACTGCAGATATGCTCAGACTTTCGTGTTCCATTACTAAGATAATCATGCTGGCACATTCCCCAACCAAACTGCTTTTTCCATTCTTTATTCTAAGTTCAAAGACACTTAGCATTCCCAAATCCTCATTCTTCTGTGTTTTGTAGAACAGACCTTTCTTCCCAATACCGTAGCACACTCCATCCTTTCTTTCCTTTCCCCTTCTTTCTTTATTGTCCTTTCCCCTCTTTAACTGGAGTGAGGTCATTTAAGGAACTGCCGCTGTTCTGCAGAAGAATAGACAGAAGGGACGCCAAGCCCTCCATGAGACGACTTGTGATTTGTATGGTCTGCAAAGTCAGTCGTGTAAGATACCCAACATTTGGGAAAACAAAATTGAAAGTGTTGTGTAAGATACAGGGATAAACTATAAAACTTCTTTTTTTTTCAATTGCATCTTTCTTTATTTTTTTAATATATTTTTTATTCTTTAGTCTTTTTTAAAAAAATTAAATCTTTATTGTTCAGAGTATTACATTTGTTTCTCTTTTTTTCCCCCTCCACAGCTCCCCTCTACCCTGCTCCCACCCCTCCCTACCCTTACCTCTCCCCACATTGTCCTCATCCATAGGTATACGATTTTTTTCTAGTCTCTTCCCGCACTCCCCACATCTGTTTCCCCCTGAGAATTGGCAGTCCACTCCCTTTCTATGGCCCTGATTCTATTATATTCACCAGTTTATTCTGTATATGAGATTTTTTATTCACTTGATTTTTTTCTTTTTTTTCCCTTTTTATTTATTTTTTATTGCGTTACATATATACATATCTTCCCATTGCCCCCCTCCCTCCTAGGCATACCCCAACCTCCCAGTGTCTTGTGTTCATTGGTTATGCCTATATGCATGCATAAAAGTCCTTTGGTTGATCTCTTATCTACCCCTCCTCTCCTTCATTTTCCTGCTGTAATTTGACAGTCTGTTTGATGCTTTACTGCTTCTGTATCTATCCTTTTGTTCATCAGCTTTTACTGTTCTTTATTATCCACAAATGAGTGAGATCATGTGATGTTTCTCCTTCACTGACAGGCTTATTTCACTTAGCATAAGGCTCTCCAGTTCCATCCAGATTGCTGTAAATGGTAAGAATTCCTTCTTTTTAATGGCAGCATAGAATTCCATTGTGTAGATGTACCACAGTTTTCTGATCCACTCATCTGCTGACGGGCACCTAGGCTGTTTCCAAATTGTAGCTATTGTAAATTGTGCTGCTATGAACATAGGAGTGCATAAATCCTTTCTGATTGGTGTTTGTAATTACTTAGGATATATTACTAAGAGTGGGATTGCTGGGTCAAATGGGAGATCCATTTGTAGTTTTTTGAGGAAACTCCATACTGTTCTCCACAGTGGCTGCACCAGTCTGCATTCCCACCAACAATGCACAGGGTTCCTTTTTCTCCGAATGCTCTCCAACATTTGTTGTTTGTAGATTTGTTGAAGATTGTCATTCTGACAGGTGTGAGATGGTATCGCATTGTTGTTTTGATTTGCATCTCTCGGATAATTAGTGACTTTGAGCATGTTTTCATGTGTCTCTTGGCCTTCCTTCTGTCGTCTTTCGAAAAGGTTCTATTTAGGTCCATTGCCCATTTTTTTTATTGGATCATTTATCTTCCTTTTATTAAGTTGTATAAGTTGGCTGTAGATGTTGGAAATTAAACCTTTATCAGTGATAACATTTGCAAATATGTTCTCCCATACAGTGGGCTTTCTTGTTGTTTTGTTAATGGTTTTTTTTTTTTTTGATGTGCAAAAGCTTTTTATTTTGATGTAGTCCCATTTGTTTATTTTCTCTTTAGCTTCCATTGCCCTTGGAGCAGTATCAGTATTCACTTGATTTTTAGATTCACTTGTTGATAGACATGTATTTGTTCATAATTTTTATCTTTACCTTTTTCTTCTTCTTCCTTTTCTTAAAGAATACCTTTCAGCATTTCATATAATACTGGTTTGGTGGTGATGAACTCTTTTAGCTTTTTCTGATCTGTGAAGCTCTTTATCTGACCTTCAATTCTGAATGATAGCTTTGCTGAGTAAAGTAATCTTGGTTGTAGGTTCTTGCTATTCATCACTTTGAATATTTCTTGCCACTCCCGTCTGGCCTGCATCGTTTCTGTTGAGAAATCAGCTGACAATCGTATGGGTGATCCCTTGTAGGTACGTGACTGTTTTTCTCTTGCTGCTTTTAATATTCTCTCTTTGTCTTTTGCTCTTGGTATTTTAATTATGATATGTCTTGGTGTGCTCCTCTCTGGATTCCTTTTATTTGGGGTTCTGTGCACTTCCTGGACTTATAAGTCTATTTCTTTCACCAGATGGGGGGAGTTTTCAGTCATTATTTCTTCAAATAGGTTTTCAGTATTCTCAGCACCCCCATAATTCTGATGTTGGTATGCTTGAAGTTGTCTCAGAGGCTTCTTACACTATCTTCACATTTTTGGGTTCTCTTTTCTTTTTGCTTTTCCAATTAAATGTTTTCTGCTTCTTTGTATTTCAAATCTTTGACTTGATTCTTGCGTTCTTCCAGTCTGCTGTTAGGTCTCTGTATAATATATTTTTTTTAATTTCAGTCAGTGTATGTTTAATTTCTAGTTTGGTCCTTTTTCATCTCCTCTTGGGTCTCGCTAAATTTATCCATCTTTTCTAGAAATTTTTAAAAAACCTTATAACCGTGGTTTTGAACTCTATATCCAGTCATTTGTTTTCCTCCATTTCTTTTGTTTGTGATCTGTTCCTTTGTTTTGCATTTTTTGCTGCTTCCCTGAGTTGGTAAAGTAGCTTTGTGTGCTAAGTGTCCTATATGGTGCAGTAGCTCTGCCTCCTCAGTTACCTAAGGTGGACACTTTTGGTGCGCCCCTTTGTGGACCGTGTGTACAGTCTTGTTGTAGTTAAGTCTTGATTTTTGTTGGTATCACTGGCAGGAATTGAACTCCAAGCCAATTGTTTGTGAGGATCAGCTGTGTCTATGCCCGGAGAATTTCTGTGCTGGATTGAGCCTTAAGACTTGCAAGATTGCATCAGCTCTGTACTGGGCTTGGATGTGGTGGAGTCTAAGGGCTGAGTAAACAGCTTTGGCTTCCCATCAGCCCTGCCCTTTGAGGCTCCTAGGTCTCAGTGCCCCTCAGTAATCACTGCAGCCCTCTCTGTGTGCACGCATGCGTGCCTACAGACCTCTGCCTTTCTGGCTCCCCTGAGTTTCCGTGCACTCCAGGGACCCATATGAGTCTGGGTCCCCAGGGTCTCTCCCAAAACTGGGGTTCAGTGCAGTCGGACCTGGATTTCAGTGCAGTCAGGAGTTTCTGTCCCTCTCCCACTAGAGGAAGCCAGTCAGACCCTTCACAGCCTGTCCTCTCCACGTGCATCTCTGTACCTCAGCTTTTTGCAGCTCCTCTGAGTCTTCTGAGACCCTCTCTTTCCTTATAGTTTAAGAATTTCCACTCAGCCAGGTTTCCTGTGGTTTTGGATGGTGTCCGTTCTGTCTTTTAGGTGAATTTTGAAATTGTTCTGCGAGGCAGCAGTTTAGGTGTTCACCTATGCCGCCATCTTGGTGTCTCTGATGCAAAGGTAATTTTCAACTCAAAACTTCTTTTTAATGTAATCCATTTTATTGGTAAAGATAAGTATGATTTGATATGAAGGGGCAACTTCAGATTTTTTTCTTAACTGAAGTGTAGGTACTTCCTTCCAGATTAGTAATTTCCTCGAAATATTTTCTCAGCCCACTGTGGCTATGATAATTCCAGTATTAGAAGCTTTAGAAGTAGCATGCAAGTGGGGAGAGGGTTGTATTGATTGTCCAGTGAGACCAGAAGAGGGGGATGATCTTGTTTCTGGGTATGTAAACATGGACCAGGTAGACTGACCTAGTTTCTTGGGGATGGGAAGGGTTTTGAACCATTTCGAGGATTTTCCTAAGCTTCCACAATTAGGAGGCCATTTCTTAAGGTGATATGAGGGTATGGAGATAGCCAGTGAGGACAGGGGATTTTCACCCTGTTTGCAGTTTTAAGGCAAAGGCAGGGAAGATGGATGCATTCTGCTAGCCCTTGTTCTGATCTCGCGGTGTCTGGCAATTTGAAATCCAAAATGAAATCAACTGAGGTGTGGAGGGCTCTACACATTGTCCTAACAAACATTTTTTACTCTATACTTAGCATTTTTGGAAGAGGTTGTCTGGAAAATTTTTGCAATTTGTCTGTCATAGTAAAAACGAAGCAATCACCCAGCTCATTCATCATCATCATCATCATCATTATTATTATTATTGTTGCACTAAATTAGCTTACTGTTAATTAAAGAACCTAGGCAGAGTTCTACCCAGGGGCCTCAGTGTGGGCTTATCTGTGTATCTTGCTCTGTTTGTTCCTGGTGGGCCTCATGGGGCGATTATGGAGAGGAAATGAATTTATATATGCCAGGAAGTGTTGCACCAACAAGGCCATATGTTTTTATCTTTGTTTTTCTCCTCCCCTTCTCTAGATGATAGACTCAGCCTGTCTTCTAACAGAAAGTTTTCATTGCAGCATTTAGGATGGTGCCCCTCTCCCAAAATGAGATGCCTCAGAGGTGGCCTAGGGCTACTGAGTGGATCACGAAACTCTTTGACTCTGAGAAGTCTCAAACCTTTAATCTTTTTGGCAATTCAAACCTCACTCTAGTTCTTTTCAAATCTTGGGGTGCTGAGGGCTGCATCTGAGTTGGTTCATATTATCCCTTCTCCAGGGCCTGGGGTGAGTAGCAGTTGGGTTCTGGGCTCCTTGATAATTTCACTGCCTTTTCATTCACAACCATTGTACAGCCTTGACCCCCGTCTGGGGGGATTGGAGTCCTTGGATTCCTGGAAGTGACTTGACCTTTCAGTGGCTACAGCAGAGCAAGCCAATTTTCCAGGGCGCCCACGAGTAGTCCAATCCCAGACTGAATCCCAAGAGTCCAATAGGAGGCGGACTGTGGGTGGAACAGTGATGAGTTTAGAGTTCTCGAACTTGAACCTCCTCCTAGCATTGCCACTGGCTGGTTGTGTGAATTTCATCATTTGTTTGTCATGCGTGAGCCTTAGTTTCTTGATTTGTAAGATAAACATAATATCTACCTTACAGGGATTCGAAGAAAAGAAAGGAAATGAAGCGTAAGAAAATATAGTGTTTTTTTTTCTAATCTCTCTCTCTCAACTTTGAAATTCTTTTGTCCTTGGTAGATTTTTTAAAAATATGTTTTTATTAATTTTAGAGAAAGAGGAAGGGAGAGGGAGAGAGAGAAACATCGATGTGAAAGAGACACAACCTGGGCATATGCCATGACTAGGAATTGAACTGGGGACTCTCTGGTGCATGGGACGATGCTCAACCAACTGAGCCACACTGGCCAGGACTGTCCTGGGTACATTAATTAGCACCAGATGCATTAGAAGATTCTCGGTAAATTTTGGGGGGGTTTATGGAGTTGTTTTGGCAGCCCCATCCTAATGGTTTAAATTCTGACCCTACCAAGGGAGGTAGTTGTTGTTATTGTTGGAAGAAAAAAACAGATTTCACATAAAGGAACGAAAAAATGTAAGGTCCTTTGTGTGTGTATCTGTTTTTTTTTTTTTTTTTAAGTTCCTTCCTTCCTCTAACGCCTTTTTATATTAAGATCTCTACTTCTTAATGGTGAAAGCAGACCTTGGCTTATTGCTAGGTTACAGGGGGGTGGGCGAGAATGAACAACAAGCAGGATGTTTTCTCCTCTGCAGAGCTATTTACAAGCTTTTGGCAGTGGGTGTAGCACACCCTGCTCACCTAGTGAGTCTGGCTCTGTGGCCCTGACTTGCCCACTCGAATATGGGGCTAATGCATTTATTTAGAGTGATTTGAGACTTAGAATGGAGATGCTACATTCCAATCCCTTGTATAGTAAAAGCTACTGTTATTCCTTCAATAGATAAACAAGTTGTTTTATATAGTTATCATTGTCAGATAGTAGTGGCGTCAGCAGCAGTGATAGCTGACATTAATTGAGCAACTACTAGGTGCTAGCCACTATTCTGAAGTGCTTTTTAAAATATATATTTTTATTGATTTCAGCGAGGGATAGAAACATCAATGGTGAGAGCGAATTATCAATTGGCTGCTCCTGCACGCTCCCTATTGGGAATCGAGCCCACAATCTGGGCATGTGCTTTGACCTGAAATCTAACTGTGACCTCTGGTTCATGGGTCGATGCTCAACCACTGAACAATGCTGGCTGGGCCTAAGAGCTTTTTGAGAGCTAGTCCCTAATTCATGCAGTTACTTTATAAGATAAGAAAGTAGGTACTGTAGTATTCCCATCTTAAAAGTTTGCAAATGCAGCACAGAGAGGTTAGCTGACTTGTCTGTGAGTCCATACCTGGTTAAGTGGCTGGTATAGTATTTGGAAAGATGATGATGACTAGCAATCGGGGGATTTGGATGAATTAATTAATGTGCCCTTCACAGTGTCTGACACAAGATAGGAACTCAACAAATGGCAGTCATATCAGTCTGGATTGGACTAGATAAGTTGGGTGTCTCTTTAGATAGGAAATATGTTTGTAGGTGTGTATTTCACCAGAGATCTTGAAGAAAAATACTACAGCTCATTTGGAACTAACCTCAGCATTTAGTCTGAGAGCTTAACCATTGTATGTAAGTTAATTAGGAAATTCACCAGTCTCCCCATATTTCTGTGTATAGTGCAGTGGGTTAGGGTATGACCTATGGAGGAAAAATACCTGGGTTCAAACCCTGGCTCTGCCCTATACCCTATCTTCAGGGTTGTGACAACCAAGTGAGTTTATATACAGGAAGAACTTAAAATAGCACCTGGCATGGTGACATTGATCTACACTAATAAAAGAGTAAGATGCACATTGACCGTACCTTCGCAATGCCCTTCTCGATGCCTATCGTCCCATGCCAATCAAGAGTGAGTATGCAAATTAACCCCAAAAGATGGCAGGTTATTTTGCCTATGCAGGTGCTGAGTGGCCAGGATGCTTGCATTGTAACTATGGCAATGATGCAGGTGTTCCACACCACTTCTGAGCCTCTGGGCAGGTGGAAAGGTGGCTCTGGGCCAGAGAGAAAGTGGTGCCGGCAGCTAGGGGAAGGAAGGCCCATTCTTGCACAAATCTTCGTGCATTGGGCCTCTAGTATATTATAATTGTTGACATTTATCATGATTTTCCTAATTAATGCCTTCTCTTATTCCTCAAAGAATTTGAGGTGTTCACTAAAATATTAAAATACACACACACACACACACACACACACACACACACACACACAAATAGAAACTCAGGACCAGGAGGCAAACATAGAGAAGATGAAAGCCTAGATCTCATATAGAAACACATGCATAGTTGCAAGAGAGGCTCTTCAGCCAGGCAGCCAGTGCAAAGAGAGAGATTGTCATTACTTACACAGAGCTCGTCAGGAGCACAGCTTTCCCAAGCATTGATTTAAAATTAGTTAATGCCGTTCTTTCTCTTTTATAAACAGGGAAAATAGGTTCTAAGTTCTAAACACCTGGCCCATCCGTGGGCTTTGTTCACTGCCCATCCTGGAGAAGTGTCTACCGTTGCTTAACTGGGTTTTACTCCTCCCCCTTTTCAGGCTTCACCCCCAAATCTTTGGTCTAAACTTATGTCTTTGGAATCAGCAGGGCATTTATATTTGGGTTTGTGTTCAATCCTTGTTGAACAAGCAGGGATGAACCATGTCACTTTTTTTACAGCTGACGGTCTTACACCACTTCATCTTTGAAAACCTCTATGAACAAAATCCCATGATAGCAATGGGGTTCTCATAGTTTCTCCTAAGGACTGCCTTTTGCTCCTGGAGAGCTGGTGTGCGATTGTAGGGTGGGGGAGCAGCAGTGCCTTGCAGTCTGCTCTCAGTGCGTGTGGAGCTGTCGGCCTGTGAGCCTGGTCACGTTTGCAGTGGCACCACTGCCGCCTGGTCCTCCTGGGGAGACGCCATATCATGCTCTGGGCTGGGAGGGGCCGGGGGGCCTGGCCCTTATCTGTTTGTTTGCTCATTTCCAAGGGCTACAGAGTCAGGAAGAGGAGGACAGCCCCCATAGAAAGAAAAGGGAACAGGAAATAGTTTATAAGGGGATGGTGAAATGAGAAAAGCAGCAGGAAACAGCTCAGGAGTCGGGGGAGGCTGCTGCCAAAGGAAATAAGTCTTGAGAACCAGGCAGGCCAGAGGGATAAGTCATCCCAAACCTCTCGGTCTCCATCCTTCTTGGCATTGATTGGCCAGGTTGGTGGGATGGAAGTGACCTCTCCGGTTACTGAGGGGCCGTCTGTGCCCATTGGCTTCAGAGCAGATGCTGGGATCTGGAATTAGCAAGGACTCAGGGCCAGACCTTCCAAAGTGTGCTGCACGGCCCCCTCCCTGCCCTTCACCGCTGGCTCTGCTGTGAGGTTAGGAGTGCTCTCCCATGGCCCCAGAGCTCCAGATCACCCCAGGGATGCTGCACAGAGGTTTCTGTCCCTCACCAACGGCTCGGTCACTCCACGTCATCTCATTCCTGCTCTGTCTGCAGCGTGGGGTCCTGCCTGCAGCACCTGTGTGTGAGGGAGAGGGGGCAGTGAGGTGCAGCATGGAGAGGGCAGAGAGGGCGGTCTCAAGGGGGCACGCGAGTCACACAGAACGCAGGGTGCAGACACAGCTTCCTCTGGCTTGCTTTAACTTGGGGCCACATCTTTACGACTCTAAGTGAAATTTGGGAAATCACCTTTTAGTATTTTCCTCACAGGAAGGATAAAACTGAGTCCCCAGTTGGCAATTTCTTTTCTCTGGATATGTCAGACTGGTTTGTTCCTGTTTCTGGGGACTTATCACCTAACAGTTTCCATTCTGCAGTCTCTAGCCTCCCTCTCCCCAACTGTTCACATATGTACTCACACACACATGCATGTAGATCTGTTAAACTTAACTGATTTGTTGACCGGGACTCAGGTTCAGTTTAAATAGGATGCGACAGCAAACCAGTCCTTAAACTTCCATATCCTTTTCTTGTCAGACTGTTGACCATCACCGTTTTTATTGGAGGTAAAGAAGTTGTTGAATTGATTCAGAGAATTTCAGGGTTGGAACAAACGTGAAGGTAGGATCCTTTTGTCAGGTCTTGAGCCTCTCCCGTGGCATCCCCAGAGAGTGAGACTGTCCTGTGCAACCGGCTTGGACTTGTAATGACAGGGAGCCACTGCTGCCAGAAGCAGCCTCTTTTATCTTCGGACAGGTTTTGATTTTAGAAAGATCTTTCTAACAACCTTGAGAACTTGCTTTTCTCTGTTGACTTCAGTGATGAAGCCTAGTTCCTTTCTTTCAGAAATTCAAAGGCAATCTTCAGTCAGGGGAAACAGCCCCAGTTCCTTGTGTGTTCCCCATAGGAAGTATTCCTACCCTGCTCCTAGTCCAGGTGCCTGCTCTGGGCATGTTACCGTTAGTCTCTGCTCCCTTTAAAATACAAGGTTCAGCCCAGCTGGGTGTAGCTCAGTGGTTGAGCATCAACCCAGGAACCAAGAGGCCACTGGTTTGATTTCCAGTCAGGGCATATGTCTGAGTTGCTGGCTCAATCCCCCCTGGGGGGCGTGCAGGAGGCAACCAATCAATGGTTCTCTCTCATTAATGTTTCTTTCTCTCCCTCTCCCTTCCTCTCTGAAATCAATAAAAATATATTTAAAAAAATAAAATAAAATACAAGGTTCAGATTCAAACACAGTGCTTCAAGGATGGGTGTGGTGAGACAGAGTAAGGCGGTATCCTCACCTCCGCCTGTGAAATGCTATACCTCTGTTGATGTGGCTGCGTTAAGTTTGTAATTGATGGCTGTGTCCTGCTGGGACACAGAATGGTAGTATGGCTCCGTTATGCTTGCACTACAGCCCATCCCTGTATATCCCGTTTTTGTGGCCACCTCTCTGTACCAGAGTAGACACCACCCAAAGTTTGATTTGAATGTTGAGACCACATAATGAGACTTCCTGGGGAGAGCAGGCATGCAGGCATGCTTCCCTAACTGGTCATAAAATGACTTTGTGAGAGTAAGGAAAGGAGACCAGCATGGGGTTTTACAATGGTTAGGGGTGGGGTTGAGGTGAGGGTTTCGTGCAGGCCAGGGTTTATGCAGTTTGAACATCATGTTGGCACCAAAGGAGCAGATAGGCGTATCACTTGCCCAGGTGTGGGCAGAAGGCGAAGAGGGAGGCATGGAGCTTGAAAGCTATCAGCAGTGAACTGTTAGAAAATGGAGCCATACTACCCTTCTGTGCCTCTCCTTCATGACCTTGGCAAGCCTGGTAGTTATATTTCTCTGTCTTTTAGCAAGTTCTTGATGGAGATATTTAACAGAATAAATAAGTATTGAACAGCATTCGTTCACTTGAAGTCATCTTGCAGGGGAGGCCCTTCTTCAGATCTTGCTCCCAGGGCTGGGCCTGGAAGGAGGGTAAGACACGGTGCATATCTTTGTGGGCTGCTGCATGCCCAGCAGCACAGACCTGGGGACATAGTGTCATGCCGTGTGCCTATACTAGACAGGTATAAGAAAAGTGCTGTAAGGGAACAAGCGTCTGCATGGATAGCCAGGAAAGTCTACAAGATGAGGAGTTGTGCAAGACACCGCTGGAGCCTGAGGAAGGACAGACCTTCCATGAGCAGAGTACTGCCTCTCCCAGAGGAGGGACTCCTGGCCACTCCTGCTGATGTCAGTCCCTGCCTGTGCTGCAGAGGGGAAGTCAGCTGTGTCAGCAGCCTGGGGGGTAAGTTCCTAGGCAAGGGTCTGAGAGTTCCTTCCCATTAGTTCTGAATAGTTGGCCATGTCCTGGTTTCAAATCTCATTTTCAGCAGACCCTGTAGGCATGTATTCTCTTGAGGTAGGGAGTGTTGCTATGGGAACAGTGACTTTAGCATATTCTTACTGAGCTATTCACATGGTTAATTCCAGCCCCAAACGTCTGCCTTTTGCATGTTCAGAGTCCCTAGGTAAGCATAAGGGAGTTAATGTGAGGAATTGGAGAAGCCAAGGAAGCTTAATAGACATGAGAAATTAATCAGGTAACATGGGAGGATCAGAGAGGCTATACACACTGATGGTTCACAAGGATGGCTTGTTGTATCTGAGACTAACAAACAGAACTGGAATTCATAGTAAGATCTACTTCTGTCCTCATGTCATCCCAGTCATTCTCAGAGTGTGGGTGTTGAGGATGAACACAAAGGTATCAGAATTTCCTGGAGGGGATTTAAATGTTCTATATAGTTTCTTCCGAGATTATGACATGAGCCTCAGAATGGGGCAAGGGTGCCTCTTCTCCCTCACAGGTCATTGCTGGAATGTGATCCTGTTGTTAAAATTGTGTCATATTTTTTACATGTGCAGGCAGATAAAAGATTGTGTGTGCTCACCTTATCTAGTATGACCTGTCCACTGATGACTTCTGCATTAGGGGTTAGACTAGGTCACAAACATGCCCTGAATCTCAGTGCCTTAATATATCATTTTTTGTTTCTAAGCAACTTTTACTGTGGGTGTGGGTGCTATCTCTAGAGCAACTTCCTTTCAAACAACAACCCTGAGATCTAAGACACCTCTGACTTGTAGCAGTGTGACCTGGAACACGTCATTTGCAGAAGTGTGACACGGCTGTGCAGTGGCCTTCACTGTTATAGTCCAGACCCATCACTTCTGCTCACAGTCCATTCACCAGAAACTAGTCATATGACCCCCTAACGGCAAGCAGCCAGGAGAATGGAGTGTGATGAGCACTAGCAATGTACTTACTGCCACGAACACCTGAGATCTGTTCTGTAAAAGTCTCAGTTCTGGTCCTGGAAAGCTCCATTGGAGTGTCCATCCCACAGGTATATTCAAGTCAACATGCAGCACAGAGCTGATTGTTCTCCTCTCCCCAGATTTGCCCTTCCTTCTCTTGGCAAGGGGTAGGTTGCCTGAGCCAGAAATAAAGGACTCATCTTATTAGTATACATTCCCTTCCTTCCTCATTCCCTGTTAGATTGGCACCAGGTTCCTCGTTCTCCTTCACCCATCTCTTCAGCTTCTGCTCTCAGTTCCTGTCCACAGCGTGGGGGCTCAGTCAGTGCATACTGAATGGCCACCCCAGTAAAAAGTTTGAAATCCTTACATTCTGAATTATAAGTCGACATATCCCCTCCTGCCCAGTGATGCTGGCCTGGCCTCCAGGACCCCCACTCCAGTGATCCAGGTGGCTTTCCTTCTCATTAGTTGGATTTGCCATGTTCTCTGTCGATCCATGACCCATGGGCCCTTTTGTTATTTTTCAGATCTTGCCACTCGTCTTCTAAAGACTTGGGTTGAGCATTACCTAATGGGTGTCCTTCCCCTCCCCGTGATAGGTTTGCTGTCCATTTCTGTGGTCCTGAGGACACAGCCCCGCTTGCTATGTGGCCTCCCAAGAGACACTAAGCTCTTTAAGTGGGCAGCTCCCTCACAAGTGAGTCAGGTTCTAGGAGAGTCTTGTATTTCCTACTTTTAAAAAAAAATAGTTTTCAAAGATGCCAAGCATTGGGCTAGGTCAGTGGTCGGCAAACTGCGGCTCATAAGCCACATGTGGCTCTTTGGCCCCTTGAGTGTGGCTCTTCCACTTTTTTAAATACCAAGGCCTGGGCAAGTCAATTTTGAAGAAGTGGCGTTAGAAGTTGTTTAAGTTTAAAAAATTTGGCTCTGAAAAGAAATTTCAGTCGTTGTACTATTGATATTTGGCTCTATTGAGTAATGGGTTTGCCGACCGCTGAGCTGGGGGCCAACATTATAAACCCTTATGGAGCCTACAGTCCCATGGGAGAGGTTGACCACTAATAAGTAAACAAATAAATATATAAATTGCAAATTGTGGGAAATCCCAAGAAGAAAAAGAGTCCCCTTAAGTCCTTGGACTTATTCCCTGTGGGTCTTCATCCCAGGACCCTTCTCTGCATCCCCTCATAGAGGGAAGTGCAAGTTTTTCCCCCTTTTGAAGGTCTGAGGACAGGGGCATCCTGACTACCAGTGGCCAGGTGAGGTGTCCTCGCTTCTGTGAGACTTAGTTTATATGCAGCTGACAAATGAGATGATTTACCATCTTCATTGAAAAAAATGCCCACATGGCTTGGTGTCTTCCTTGTGCCATAGGCTTTCTGTCTAGCAGCCAGCTGAGTGACTGTCCCCTGCCAAGTGAGGGAGCCTTATGCTCACGCAGGATCTGTAATCCACTTGTCACCTGAGGAAGACAGCCCAGGAGGGACGGCCAGTCACATCCTTCAGGGAAAGGGTCTCTGATAGACAGCAGGAGTGACTAAGCAGGGAGCTAAGTGGGAGTAGGGCAGAGTCTGCTTTCTAACTGGAAGCTCACTTAATCCAAAGAGATTCATTTTTAAAAATACAACTTTTTATTATGGAAACATTTTTTGGGGGAACTTCTTAATAACATATGTTATCATACATATGCACATAAAGTGTTCCTTGTTATCACTCACTTCAAAAATTAGCAATTATGACCAATCTTATTTCATCTCAGCTCCATATTCTGTCCCTCCCCCCATTATTCTTATTTTTTATTGTGGTAAATATATGTAACAAAATTCACCATTAGTGATATTTAGCACATTCATGATGTTGTGAAACCATCTCCTTATGTAGTTCAAGAACATTTTTATCACTCCCAAAGGAAACCCCATACCCATTAATCTGCTTTCCCCTCAATTATTTTAAATGAACCCATCTGCACACATTTTAGTGTATATCTCTAAAAAATAATTTTTTTTATTCCTCACCTGAGGATATGCTTTACTGATTTTTAGAGAGGGAAAAAGGAGAGAGAGAGGGAAGGAGGGAAGAATAAGAGGGAAGAAGGGAGGGAGGGAAGAAGAGAAATAGAGAGAAAGAGAGAGAGAAACATTGATCGATTGCCTCCTGTACACAACCTCATTGGGATTTGAACCTACAACCTAGGTATTTGCTCTGACCCAGAATTGAACCAGGTATGGTGTATGACTGATGCTCCAACCAACTGAGCACACTGACCAGGGCAAGGACTCTTAAAATTTAATTCACCATCACACCTGAAATAATCTTTAATATCATCACCTGTTCAAATATCTGAATGTCATTTTAAAAAATTGAAAAAATATTTTCCATTACAGTTTACATTCAATATTATTTTGTATTAGTTTCAGATTATGCATAATGTAACTGCCTACTATATCAATTGGTTAGAGAATCATATACTTTACAAGTTTTCCCCCTGGTATTTCTAGTACCTACGTGGCACCATACATATTTCTTACAATATTATTGACTATATTCCCTATGCTGTACTTTACATTCCCATGAGTATCTTGTAACTACCAATCTGTATTCAAAGAGATTCCTAGAGCCCGTATTTTACCCTGAGTTATTTGACTACCCTGGTGGGGATGGTGGGAGGAAGGGAATTTGGAGAAATAGGATGTTTGAAAACCAGAAAGGAAAATGAAGGCGCTTTGAAATGATGCTTTAAATCATTGAGAAAATAGAATTCAGTTAATAAGAATATAGTTTCATGCCAGTTTTTAGGCACATATCCAGTATGCCCTGGGAGGTGTTTTTCTGCCAAGTCTTATAAAACTCAAATGTCATTTGGCATCAGGCACCACGTGGGTCAACTTCCTCCTGGTATAGATACTGGTGTTGGATGGTTGTGTCAATGGTGAATGGCACCAGATGTTAGAGCTCGGTCCTTGAGTTTTGGCTAAGAAAGAATTCAGAGCCAAGACTGGAACACATGCAAAAGATTATTTAGAAAGACACAGAGGCAGAGGAATTTTTGAGCCCTGAAAGAAGTGAACCAGCTGGGCTGCATGGACTCAGGGGGAAAAAGAAGGGCCCTTGGAGCTTAGGAGAAAGGCAAAGAAAACACACTTGGGGGAAGAAGAAAAAGGGGAAAGTGAGGGAAGGAAGGGGGGAAGAGAGAGACAGAGACACACACACAGAGATCTAGCACCTGAGTTTTTTTGCCTTGAGGTTATTTATCGGGAGGTCTCAGAGAAGGATCTCAATAGAATATTCATCAGCTTTCCAAGTGCATCCTTTCAGGGTCCTGGTCTCTACTGAATGGTTGGCACCAGGGTAGGGGCTCATTCGTCATTGTAACTGGTCCTGAGGTCAGCCATGGTATTGCCCTACTTGGCCTTGCTGATTTCTGGGCCTAAAGCAGAAACACAACAGGCCTAGATGTTATGCCTAGGGTTTAGTGCTTAAAGGAGTGGTCATACAAAGGAGTTATACGAGGCTATTCTCTGGCTCCCTTTTTCCTCCTCAAAGGGGGTCTCTCACATGACTAGCAATATGCCAGGAGAAGTAAGGTCAGGGGAGGATCTGCACTACTAGTACATGATCAGAAATATGAAAGGTCAGGGAGTCTAGACCACATGACCAGCGATATGCTAGGGGAGGAAAGGTGTCCCTGGGGGTGAAATCCCACCCTACAGTTGTTCATTGCTTTCCACCCTGGGTGATCTTCTGTACCAGGCCTTCCATTCCCACTCTGCTCCTGTCTGTCTAACTGCCTACTCTATCAGTTGGTTGTAGGGTTAGAACCAGAGGGGCTTGAGGGGACCACCTAGGCCTAGTCCCTTGCTTTACAGAGGAGGAAGTGGACTCAGGCCACTGTAATTGGACCCTGTGAGTGACACTGATTTCCTAGCCTCATCAGAAAACCACAGTGGCTGCTCCACCATCAGGAATGCCACCTGCCAAGTCACAGGGATGTGTTTAGATCCCTGGAATCTCTGGATGCCCTTCCTGCCTTTCTGTTCAAATGCGGACAGCAGACAAGGAGTTGCCTTTCTTTAGAGCCCTATGCAGGTGATTGTTTGGTAAGCATTGGTTCTGTTCTTTTTGCCTTTTCTCCATCCTGTGTCAGTGGGAGCAAGGTCAGGCATGGGGAGATTGGTCAGATGAGAGGCAGTTGAACTTCACCCTAGCTGGAGAGAGCCCCCAGTATTTACCTGTGAATATTCCCTTTGTGGCCTCAAGTGACTCTGTGTGGCCCACAGCCTCACTGGCAGTGTCACACTATGCTGTGACATGCCAGGGCCTCTTCACTGGGCAGTGTTTTTGTCCAGGGGACTCCTGCAGAATAGAGAGGAGTGTGGGTGAGGCAGCCCTGGTACAGGGACCTTGGCTTTGATCTCCACCACCCAGGGTGGGCTCCAGGCAGCAGTCCCAGAAACACTTGAGCTCATCTGCCTGGAGCATCACACCCCTCGGAACCAGGCTTTGATTCAGGACCTTAACCTCTCCTGGCAACTGCAGCAGCCCCTGAGCGGCTCTCTCTTCAGTCTGCCATCCACACTGCACCAGGGAGACCGTTGGCCTGTGCAAGCCTAATCCTGTCATCTTCTGATCAGTAATATCTTTGGCTTCCTGTCAGTTCACAGCACTAGAATCCTCTGCAACTTGTCCCAGACTCCTTTCCAGCACATTCTCTTTCATGCCGCTCACATGTCCTTTTCTCTAAACCAGCTTGCTTTCTGCTCTCGTAACACATCTTCCAGGCTCCCAGTCCCTCCTTTTTTGCTGTTCTCTCCTTCTGTAATTCCATTTCCCACATAGAAAGACTCCGGTTCATAGCTCCTTCAAGAGCTATTATGGATTGAATTGTCTCCCAGTTGCCCCAGCAAATTCAAAGTTGTTGAGGCCCAACTTCCAACATGATGGTATTTGGACATGAGCCTTTGGGAGGTGGTCAGGATTAAATGAGGTCATCAGGGTGGGGTCCTGGTTCAGTGGGATTGATGTCCTTGTCAAAGAGGGAGCTACAGAAGAACGCAGCCTCTCTGAGAGAGAGAAACTAACGGGACAGGAAGAGATTAACCTATGAACATATATGCAAACATGCATAACCCGTGGACACAGACGATAGCCTAAGGAAGGCCTGGGTGGGGCGGGGTTTGGATGGAAGGGGACAGAACAGGAGAAAAAGACATCTGTAATACGGTCAACAATAAAAGAAAAAGAAGAAAACAAAGGGCCCGTGAGGAAAAGTGAGAAGGTTGCTACTTACAGGCCAGGAAGAGAGCTCTTATCAGAAACCGATTTGGCTAACACTTTGATCATGGAGTCTGTGAACTGTGAGAAAAATCAGTGTCTGTTGCTTAAGCCATCCACTGTGGTATTTTGTTAGGGCAACTTGAGCTGAATAAGATAAGGCCCAACTGAATACCATCTCCTTTCCAAAGCCCACAGCTCTGCCCCTCTCCCTTCCTGGACACTGGTCACAGGCTTTTTTGGGTTGTGGTTGCTATCATGATTGAATCCCATCACTGGTATATAACCATTGTGAGGGCAGGGACCTTGTTTTGCTTATACTAGTCAGAGTGCCAAATATTATATGTTTATTCAACTAATAATTGAATGACTTAAACACACACACACACACACACACACACACACACACACACACTCTCCTTTACAGTTGGCTGTTATGCTGCGTAGCGTTCTTTTATGGCAGCTTTTCTGTTATTTCTGCTCTTGAAGATCACTTAACCTGATTTCTCCAGGATATTAACATGTAGGTGCATAGGGGACTGTCTATGTTGTTCTTCCACCCTCATTATGCCATGGTTTGCCTGAATGGTCAGCTTTTTCCAGCCCGCTTGGTGAGAGGAAAGGCATGGCTCTGGTGATAGCACCAAGGAGAACCGAGGCCAGGGCCAGACCCAGACTGTGATGAGGGCGGGGAGGAGGTCCAGAGAAGGGGGGGGGGTTTGAGGAAGGAGAGTGCATGTGTCCCTAAGCCTTCCTTGCATTGCCTTCCTTGAGGAATAGTGGCCAGGTCCTCTGTCTTTGGATCCCAGTTCATAAAAGTTAGGTGATGGAGAGAAGTGGCTCCCTAAATGGGGGGTTGGAGGGGAGGGGAACTCAATTATATCTTCAAGAACCACTGAGAGCAGCCCAGAGAGCCAGAGTGCCAAGAGGCACATCAAATTAGGTACTAGGACCCCTTCCAGGGGCAGAGGCACAGAGAGGTGCCACGTCTGCAGAGCGGAGAGGTTGCCCTGTCAGGCCGCTCCTCTACCTGGTGGAAGCCCCTCAGTGGGTCTTGGCACCCCCAAGCTCCTCCTATCTTTCACTCCCCTTTTACTCCAATGTGCATTCCCTGATTTTTCACTAGCGGCTCCCTTTGCCCTCTCTTTTCCCAGATCTTTGCATGTCAAATCTCAGCTCAAATGTTAGTTGTGCCAAAGGCCTTCCCAAACTTCAATAGCCCCGCACAACCCCACGTTGCGGCCCATCACTATTTTCTTTTCTTCATAGCCCTTACTGCCGTCCGAAGTCGTCTGTCCAGACTGTAAGTCATGTGAAAGGAGGGCCCCTGCCTGTCTCTTCCGGCTTTTCTGTGGTGGGGAGGACATTGCTTGGTACATAGTGGTGGGTGGGGGTAATAGCTACTTGTCCAATGACTGAAAGATTGCAAAGTTGTCAATCAGAAAGAGGAAAGATTCTAGTGTCTTGGAACTGAGTGGTGCGTCACTGGCCATGTGTACTGTTGGTGGAATGAGCACTCAGAGGGTCTGTCCCTGGACTGGGAGAGGGACTCCCACTGGGCAGTGCCAGCTACCAGCTTCCTGGGGAAGTGTTTTTCCTCCTGAGCAGCCGACTGCTTCTAGCAACACTGAGTTTCCGAGTTTATTACAGCATCCCAGGCCTCTCATTAGATGCCGAAGGAAAATTTGGTGCAGTTCCAGATTCTCCTGTTAGAAAGGAAAAGGGCTCTATCTTTGAACAGAAAAGTGGAGCTCTGCCTGCACTAGAAACTTTTCTTTTTTAGAAGGGTTTTTGACAGCAGGAAGACCCTGAACTAAGGAGGCATTGTTTAATATTAAAGTGACCAAGCATTATGATTCTGCTTTTGATACGAGTAGAGTTGGATGGGTTTTAAGAAGAAAACAAAACTCGTCCTGGCTTCCACAGAAAAGGAGCATTCTTTTTTTCGTCTGGTATGTGTTTGTTACTTCTGTAACCACATCATCATGATTTTATAATTGAAATCAGTTGGGAATAGTTTTAAGACTATTCAACTCATCCATCACTGGCCGTCACTACACTCTGAACCTGGATGTTCATCACTCACAATTCTAATGTCAGGCTTAACTGTTATATGAGATACACAGCAGCTTCATCTCCTAATATTGGACGGAAATATTCATAAAGCCAGTTTGCCCTGACTTAGTAATCCAGGAGCAGACCATAAACTGACCTGTGGGTGGAGGAGAGAAGGGGCAGGTCATGACCTCCAGGCTTAATCCGAGCATCGCAGGTTGAGAGAGCAGTCACGATGCCAATAATCTGGACACCATCCTGCCCAAGGTTGAAGTGTCATATGCTTACACAGGAATGCTAAAGGTTTTCCTTCATACAGGCACACAGGAAATTAAACCACAAGAAAGGCCAAGTCAGAAATCTTAATCCACCCTAAACAATGAAATGTAAAGTGTGGGATTATGGTTTGGAAAATAGATAAAAATAGCACTGAATGACTCAACAAATCGGCCTCCCTGAGCTTCCTGAGCCACTGACGTGCGTAGATTCTGGCAACAGACCCTGGTGCCTGGCTGGTCAGAAGCTGCCCTCCTTTGGGAAGGGGGGCTGCCGGGAACACTCAGTCCCCACTTTTGCTGTCTCCTTCCCAGGTTCCCGATTCTCTTATACTCAACTCCAGAAGTTCCCAGTCCAGGCTCGTCAGTGTCCTTCCGTGGCTGTGACTCTGAGCGAGGCCCCCCGCTGCTTGTTGTGCTGGATTTTGACGGTCTCTGTTTTGGAGCAGTGGTGACTTTATGGCTTTAACTGGCGTGCCCATGTGAGGTTTGCCATCTCTTACCGGGGAGGAGGGGTGCTCTGCTGCAGGCTGCCTCTCTCACCAGATGAACTTATGTCTCTCAAAGCTGCTCTTTTTTTTTAATTCCTTTAGTCCTGGAACTCTGGGAATGCAAATTGGCCTCTGAGAGAAAGACTCATCCCAGTAGATTTGAGAGTTCTTCTAAGCTGCTCCCATACCCAAAAGGCTGTCACTGCCTTTAGTTTCCCCAATGTACTTGGTAAGAAAAGATGGGGAAAATGTAGCACAAATTTGAGATAAATGACAGCAAAGAGAAACCAGATGAGACTAACTCCTAGCTTACCATTTGCTTTTTCTTTAAAAAATACACCTGGAAGCCCAGAACCACCTGGTAGGGAAGTAGGAGGAAAGCAGAAGTTTCTAGATGGACTTGCCTTAGAAAAAAGATGATAAAAATGGGTAAGTCTGGCCACTCTGAAGGAATTCTAAAAAACTTTAGGTCATAACAAATTGCCTTAAATCTGGTATATAGTCCTAGATGATTTGGCTCAGTGGATAGAGCATTGGCCTGATCACGGGCTCAATTCCAGTCAAGGGCATGTACTGTGGTTGCAGTCTCAGCCCTGGTTTCCCTGGTGGGGCCTGTATAGGAGACAACCAATGGATGTGTCTCTCTCACATCGATTTTTCTCTCTCTCTCTGCCTCTCCCTCTGCCCCCACTTTCTCTAAAAATCAATGGAAAAAATCTCCTCAAGTGAGGATTAACAACAACAAAATATTGAAATATATTGCAAGAAAATTGATATGTTCTATGAGGTAGTTATTAGTTCCTTTAAAAATGTTTTTAATTTAAAAGCAATACATATCCATTTTGAAAGATGAAAAAAATTTAAAAATGCACATTTTCTTCTAGTCTCATTTGTTTTATATATATATTAGAGGCCCAGTACATGAAATTCATGCACAGGGTGCGGGGGGGGGGGGGGAGGGTCCCCCACAGCCCGGCCTGCACTCTCTCCAATCTGGGACTGCTGGCTCCTAACTGCTCACCTATCTGCCAACCCGATCCCCCTAACTGTTCTCCCCTGCCAGCCCAATCCCCCTAACTACTCTCCCCTGCTGGTCTGATCGTCCCTAACTGCCTCTGCCTCGGCCCCACCACCATGGCTTTGTCAGGAAGGTTGTCCGAAAGATGTCCCATCTACTTAGCATATTATCCTTTTATTAGTACAGATACATATATACACGCACACAAATACATAATACATTAACATATATTTGACATATTAATAATCATTTATTATATGTTGTTAAATATTTCTGTGATTACAAAAGAATACATATATATTATAGAAAATTTAGAAGAAATTTAAATAATCCATAATGCACTATGGGGTGGAGCTGGTGGACAGAGATGACGTCTGAATGAGCCACGCGTCCCAGTGTGCACACCTTTGTATAGCCCCTCTCCTTGAACTTGGGCTGGCTCTTAAACTTATTGAAATGTTAGGCCAACCCAGATTGAGGGAAATTTTACTAAATAATTGGCCTGTATTCCTCAAATTATCTAAGACACAGACTGGGGAGCTATTTTAGATAGAAGAGACATGAGTGGCATCCTGGACCAGAAATTTTTATTTCATTTTTGGAAAACTGACAAATTGTGAGTGGAACTATAGATTAAATGGTAATAATGTATTAATATTAACTTCCTGGTTTTGATGGTTGTTCTATTATTATGAGAGTGCCCTTGTTTCTTAGGAAGTATACATTGAAATATTTAGAGGTTAAATCATTTTTTTTAAGCTTTCATCTGCAATTATGTCAATTTGGCATCATATGTCATGCCTCTAATTAAAAAATTAAAACTAATAAATTAAAATTTATTTAATTAAAAAAGAAACAAAATTAATGAAATGAAATAAAAATTTAATTAAAACAGTGGAATGAATTGATTAGTGCTTAATAAGTACAAGTTGGTAGACAGAATCTTTCGATTATAGGGTTTGTGATGGGCACAAATTTTAAAGAAGGTTTCTTGGGGATATCTGCTCCATAGGAAGGCAAGTTATGTTTTAAATGAAAATTGGAGATTGTACTCCCAGCTCATGGGCCAAATTTTGCACTTCTCTGTACCCTTGGGTAATTCTTATTAGAGTCAAAGTAAGTAGGACTCGAGTCTAGTAAGAGTCCTTATTAGAAAGGGCTTCTATTTTAAAAAATCCTTATCTGAGGACATGAGTATTGATTTTAAGAGAGAGAGAGAGGTGAGAGAAACATTGATCAGTTGCCTTCCTGTATTGTACCCCAACCAGGAATCAAACCCACAACTGGGTATAAGCCCCTTGATCGGCAATTGAACCCAGGGCCTTTCAGTGTATAGATGACACCCCCAACCAACTGAGCCACACTGGCCAGGACAGAAGAGGATCCTCTTAACCCTGGTAAACTGGAATGAAAGCAATAAAACATAGACTGTATCTGTGATAGGAGAAAACTATAAAATGGGAAGAGTAAAGCCCTACTTGTAAAGTTTAAATCAAATAAAATACATAAAAATACCTAGGCCAGTACCTGGCATATGGGAACCTTATCGTTTTGTAGATAGATCGCTCACCATTTTTTTTTTTTTAACAATGTAGCATAAACATCAATAAAAGTACATGACCTTTTGGCAGGAGGCTTGGCTCAGGAGACAGGAAACCTGTGGGGCCATTTGACTGCTGGCAAGCCCCTTTGCAGACTGTCACAGGCGGGGAGCAGATGTTGCTCCTGAAAAGATGAAAAACATATATATTTTTTTCTCCTGCTACAAAAGGTAAGAGGATAGGTAGTTCTTTACATGTGAATTTCAGAAAGGTATTTCTGGGTTCCTAAAGTGGAGAAGCTGGGTTTTTGTTGTTGTTTGTTTGTCTTTTTCTTTAATGTGGCCTTGATGTGGATTTCGTGGCCTAAGGAGTGATGTGCAGCTGCTCTTCCTCATCTCCTTCATGGTCCCGGGGGGAAGTCGGGGCTGTGCCTCTTCCCACTTAGCCCTCTTGGGTAAGCATCTCTTAGTTGCAGGGCCTTCTGCTCTAAGAGCAGGCAGAGGAGAGGAGAAACAGGAGTCCCCACAGTTATAATAAAGAACCTCAGAATGAGGGACTTGCAAAGTTGCGCTATGAGCATTCAGGCAGACCTGTGATAGCCAAATCAGTATTTCCAAAAAGTGCCTGCCATTGACAGGGGTCTGTGAAAAAAAAAAACAAAAAAAACAAAACCCAGCAGTGAGAGCCAAGACCAGGCCTCAGTCTCTGTTGGTGAACAAAATTAGAATGTGGTTCTGCCCCAAACAGGAAGGAGGGCTTAGACTTTTGGGGACAAGAAATAAAGTTTATAGCAGACACCAGGGAGCTGTAAGCTGTGGACAGGCAGCAGGGACCACGGGCCATGTATACCACAGAAATGAGAGAAAGGGGGATTCTGCTCTCCAAATCTAAAACTCAATTTCCCCTGCACATTGGGCTTCATAAAGATGTTCATGAACTATAATTTCACATTGGCAGTAGAAGCAAGAGGAAAATTGAGGCCAGGTGTTGCATCTCTCATTATATGTGTCCCTATAGTTTTTCAGCCTGGTTGGAAATAAGTTCTGCCCTGTCCTAAATTATATGATTAATACCCAGTCACAGAAGGTGCTAAGGGTGAGGGAGGAGACTCATTTTATACTGTTGCTGAAGCAAAACTGCATCTTTTCATAATAATTTGTTTTGTCCACAAAACAGGAGCTCATAGGTATAAAAAAAATACGTTGTGGCTGAATCATAGCTAACGTTGCTTTCCAGGCTTAATTTTGAGAGGGGGCGAGCAGGGCTAGAAGAAAGGATTTGTTGTATAGCTAATACATAAACTGACTGTGGTCATTAATTTCCACCTCTTGGCCCAAAAACCTTTTACCAGAGCTGCTAAAAGGTTGTATAAATCACTGTTATGAACTCCATTTCCTCCCTTCACCTCCTCCCTCAGAGCTAGGGGCAGGCTGCTAATGTGGAAAACATAGATTAGCACAGGGGACAGTCTGGGATTTCCTGCCTGAGCAGCGCCCACAGAACCGAGCGTGGTCCATATCCTGGCTGTCCAGGGGCCCGGAAGGGTAGCATGGGGAGGGAGGGAGGGAGGGCACGCTCTTCAGAGCCCAACACATCTGAGTGTGAATTGCATCCCTGCCCCTTACCAGCCATTACCAAAGTGATTACCATACTTAACTTCTTCATTTCATCTTTGATGAGGCAAACATAATACCAATCTTAGGGCATTTGGATGATTATTCACATTGGCTATTATTAAAAAACTTCCTTCCATCTTACTTTTGTGGCATCAAATCCCTTTCTCCTGAAGTTTCTCCAGTGAGCTTTGCTCAGTGAAAGGGAACTCCAGTAGTCTTCAAGGTTCTTGGGAGGAAGATCTTGAGGGAGGGGGTGGGGGCTGTGGGGAAGTCCCATTACTGCACCAGACACTCTGGAGCTGTCTGATGTTTTCACTCTCGAGGCGGCAGCATTTCTTGTTTTAAAGATAGCAGATCATCAGACTATCGAGCCAGGCAAATCTGTGCTTACCCTCAACTCTGCCGCTTCTGTGCTAGGCCGTTGTAGAGAAGCTGCAAAACTCTGAGCTTCAGGTTTGAAAACCAGAGGGACTAAACCCCATCTGGCAGAGTGTAGTGGAGGGTCAGGAGCTGAGTCAGCACAGGCACCTCCCCCGCCCCACCCCACCGGGCATGGGCCTGGCCCACAGGCACCCTCCCTGCAGTCATGGATGGATGGACCAGGCTGGAGGAGCCCCAGGAATCTGTGCCCAAGGTCCTGGCCCCTTGGCATGATCCACTTAGTTCCTTCATAGCAGCTATTTCCATCATTTGCCAGCTGTCCTGCAGCTGGGCCTGACACAGCAAAGAAAACGGAGTGGGATTTGAGGGACAGGGAAAGGCCCATCTGGGAAGTGACCCCAGTCCCCTGTTGATGTAGAGCCATCACAGCCAATGTCACCTGCGGACCCCCTAGAGACACAGCTTGGGTCTGTGCCTTGCAGTGGCAGGCTCTCCATCACAGCCTGAGACCCTCCAGTGCGAGAAGCTGTGGCTGGTGTGGCGCATCAGGATTGTGCCTGTCCTGTGGCCTCAAAACAGCTTCTCGGGGGTCATGAGTCTCTTAACTGTTAGAGGAAGTCTCCACCTCTAATCATTTGCCCTCTCTGGCTGCTGCAGGCCAGAGGTGCTGCTGACCAGCAATTAACAAAGCAGGTGGCAAATTGCTGCAGTGTTTCCAAGCAGACAGTGAGCTGTGGAGCTCCCTCCCACCAGCTGCTTCCCGATCCTAAGCCTCGGACGCCCACTGAGCTCGGAGTTGTCATGATTTCCCCTTCTCCCTTCTCCCTCTCCTGGTTAGTGGAAAGCTTGTGCTGATGTTCTGAGATGAAAACGCTCTTATGTTTATAAATATTTATCTCCAGGAAACTTGGAAGCTCTTCCAAAACAGAAAGGGAGAGAAGACACCCTCATGGTTGATCTGCCCTACGGAAAAGGCCCGTGTATTGCCCAGGATGGTGGGCCTGGTGCTCAACGAAGCATGTCTGTCCATAATTTCCTGACCTGTTTTGTTGCATGCCGTTTTGTGGTTGTTGACAGTTGTCTACCAGGAATTGTTTCTGGGGATCGGAGAAGGGAGGGGAAGGAAAGGAAGCTTTTCCCCTGTTTTGTTTGTTTTCGGGTATCATTAATTACTCACTCAGGGTTGTAATTCCATCCTTGGTCAGATGACATGCCTTGTGGCTGGCTTAATTGGAGGCTGATGATGAGCTGTCCCAAGCCTGTTTCCACAGGGGAATGTTGAGCTGGGAACTTCCCAGCTGCTTCTAAGGGCATCAGTGTTGCCTTGTGCAGTCACTTGTGCAGAGAAATTGAGCCTATGGCCCAGTTCAGGGCCTCAGATGCCGGCAGCAGGCATGGACCTTCTGAACTCTGAGAACAGTCCCCTGGGCGCTCTGGAGCCTCCTCAGAGCTGTCCAGGGCCAGGGTGGCGAGATGACAATGGGATCTTGAAGGTCTTAAAAGCTGCATTTTAAGCCAGCACTTTCAATCTTGTCTTTCCTTTTCCAATTTGTTAGAACCAAGTGGCGCTATTTCATTAGCCTGAAACTGGAGCAAGAGAGGATGAGGTGAGCAGACATGTTCCCTTGTGAAGATAGTATCACACTCTTGACTTGATCCCCTAGAGTTGAAGTTCAAGCGGAACTATTGCTCAAACCAGATCTAGCCCACCTAGATTATGAGCATCTTTTCCCATTTTTAGTGTCTCCTATCTTGTGGTCAACATTCATCAGTGCTGTGGTTGGGGGTTTTAGCAGGACCCCTGAACCATTTTCTGGACCCTGGAGGCAGCAATTCTTCCATTTCTGAAATAGCTCAACTTAGCCTTCCTGATCTGTTGTAAACACTCATTTTCCATGGAAACCAGTGTTTAAAACGTCAACAGCGCCATAATCAGTTTGGCTCAGTGGATAGAGCATCAGCCTATGGACTGAAGGGTTCCAGGTTCAATTCCGGTCAAGGGCACGTACTTTAGTTGTGGGCACATCCCCAGTATGTGCAGGAAGCAGCTGATCAATGTTTCTCTCTCATTGATATTCCTAACTCTCTATCCCTTTCCCTTCCTCTCTATAAAAAATCAGTAAAATATACTTTAAAAAAATAAAATGCCAACAAGCCCTGGCTGGATAGCTTGGTTGGTTGGAGCATTGTCCTGATACACTAAGGTTTTGGGTACGATCTCTAGTCAGGGCACATACAGGAATCAACCAATGAACGCATAAATAGGCGGTTAATCTATTCTCTCTGTGTCTCTCAAATCAATCAATAAAAGTTTTTTTAAAAAAGCTCCAACTACTGATCTATGAAGTGAGAATGATGGAAGCTCTTGTAGGTTCTATCATCTACCAAGAGGCCTGGTTAGCCAGCATCAGGCAGTTGAGCTCATCCAGGAAGTTGCCCAGAACAAATGTTTTCCTCAAATACCAGACACCAGGACTGTGTGGCAGGTGTGCTTCTACCTGAGACAACGCCACTGGTGCACACAAATACTTCCATTTTTGTGATTTAAACACATGCATGAGAAGATTTGTGAGGGGTTGGTTGGAAGGACCCTCACCCAGCTAATTGGATGTAGCAGCAAACACATTCCCAGGAATGGACAGGTCTAACTAGAACAGAGGATGGGGCCATGGGTGGACAGTTTTATTCTTGGTTGCTATGGCGCTCACACCAGGCACCGAGCTTTTGTCTCCAGGAGTGGTTCCTGGAATGTTAAGTCAGTTTCCTGCCTCCCTTTGAATTTAGCACTGCTCAAGGTGTGTAAACATTTGTTTGTTTGGTTTTGGTTTTTAACATTCTGTCCTGATGTTAATATGAGAATATGGAGAGCAATTTTCTCATGTCCCCAAACTGGCTATAAAGTGGATCATGGTGGTGTCTTGCTTCTTTTCTTTGGTTGCTATTTATTAATCTCCAGGTTTACATTTCCATGGGTTGGTATGCAGGTCCTTCATGAGCTAGTTGTGTTGGGTGCCTAGCAAGTCTTGTGTGTGACCATTCGGGCCATTACACAAAGTTTTTTTGCTCTCTGGGAGTTTAGGGTCCATATTGGGAGTGGATGGTGGGAGGAGGAGCTAATTAGCATAAGAGCATTCACTAGGGAGTCAGAATACCTGAATTCTGGGATCAATTTTGTTACTTAGCTTGACTGTCTGAACCCTGACAAATCCCTCTTCTTCTTTGGTCGTCAGTTTCCTTACCTATGCATGGGTATATTAGCCTCTTATTATAAGGCTGTCTTTCAGATCTGTTATCCTAGATTATTCTATCTTTTTGTTATCTTGCAGGATTCTGACATAGTGAACATTCCACCAGCCTTAGATGCTTAACTATTCCTTTGAGTCCTCCTTTTTTCTCAAATATTCTTTATAGATTTCATCTCCTCTTTGCTAGGGAACAATTATCTCACTTATTTATTCCTTAAATTTCAGCTGCTGCCATTACAGTTGTCCTCTGCCCAGGTGACTTTTTCTGTATATCAGTCTTGTTCATTCTCACAACAGCCTTTCAGCATTATGTATATAACCCCCCAGTGTAGTTTCCACAGAGAGATGACCACATGAAGGATCAGAGGCCAGAGGAACAGGGCCCTTTACAATAATCTAATGAATTTCAGCTTTCCTGGTAAGCATCTTCCTCTTTTCAGCAGTGACATTTACAACTTGGCATCTTATTTCATAATTACATAAAAGGATAACGGTCTGGACAGATGCCCGACAGTGCAGGCTGCGCTTGGGGCCGTCTACCTCCCTGAATAGAAGGGCGTATCCTCCTGCTGTAGCCTGAAAGGTGACAGCTGGGTCAGGTTTCTCACATTGGTGTGCAGGGGTCACTTAGCGCTGGAGCTGCTGCTGCATTCCTTCCTGATCAGTTGACCTCCTTTGGTGAAGTCCCTCTTGAAAAAGGTGTTAGCAGCTTTCAGCAGACCCTTCCTGAATGAGGAGCTATAAAAGTATGAAAGCACTTCAAATTATCATGTCCTAGGACTGCACGACCTTTCAGGCTCACTCCCTAATGAGCAGGGAAAGTGCTCTGATTGATGGAGGGTCTTATTAGGACACAGCCAGGGCTCTGCCTGAATGAAGGAGTTGTGTCTCTTCAGGAGATACCTGATGACCCTGAGCTCTGCCTTCCAGCACATTCCTCAAGGAGCATCCTCTCTGGCAAGGGTGGTAAAACAGGTACACAGGTGACAGTGACCTGAGGCAGGCAGCTACTTCTGATCAGGGCTTGTCCAAGCCGGCCAGGGAAGGAGGCATTTGGGCTGCTCCTTGCAGAATAGGTAGGATGGGATGACCTTGAAAGACCAGAGCATACACATAGCATGTGTAGGCTTTCAATGAAGAATGACTGAATGACTGAATGAATGACCTCTCTACCATTGAGAGTTTAATTACAGTGAAATGACCATTTTCATGTGGAGGACTTCCTTTAAGCTCCATGTTTGGCCAGCTCGCTGCTCTGCTTCTTGTCTGTCAAGGTCTTTGGCACTTCTTCCTGCTCCTTTGCTTCTGTGTGTATAACCTTAGAGCCAAATCTACCTCCTGGGGTTCCCTTCGAGTTAGAAGGGGACTCAGAGTCTGTGAAAAGAGCATGCTAGGCTTTGAAGTCAAGCAGACCTAGGTTCAGATCCCAGCTCCGACACTTAATTTGTTGTGAACCTTGGGCTATTGTTTTTAATTGTTCTAATCCTCTCTTTCTTCATCTAAACATGTTGGGTGTTTATGGGAAATAAACTATTGTTTGTGCAAGGCTGGACACTTAAAAGCCCTCAAAGGAAGGGTGCTTCTCTCTGGCCATCCCGATGTTACTGAAGTGCTCCCTGTACCAAGAGGATGAAGTTCATCCTTCTCTCATAACCTTGACAGGGCCACAGAATTACCTCCAAACAACCTGAGGCCTCCCCTTCTCCAGTTCACTGCCCTTTGCCCACTCCCGGCCCCCATTCATCAACAGAACCTGCAGTGATGTGGTTTCTCTGCTTGATATGAAGCGCCACCCTGTCCCAGACTCAGACAGGCTCTGCTCTACCCAGTGTAAGAGCTGCATGTGGGAGCTTGGGCCACAGGAGGTGGACCAAAAGAAAGAAGAGAAGTAGCTGGAGGAGGTGTGTGCTGTGGGGCCTCCTATTGTGGCTTCTTTTTCTTTTTTAAATTTATTTTTATTGATGTCAGAGAGGATGGGAGGGGAAAGAAATAGAAACATTAATGATGAGAGCCAATCATTGATCAGCTACCTCCTACATGTCCCCCACTGAGGATGGAGACGACAACCTGGTTGTGCCCTGACTGGAAACCCAACTGTGATCTCCTGGTGCACAGGGCCATGCTCAACCACTGAGCCACACTGGCAGGACCCATTATGGCTTCTTGATGATTACAGTTCTCATTCCTAAACAGACTCTCTTGGGAGGCTGTTCTTTCTCAAGGTTACCATCAGGCTCCTCTCCTCTGTTCCCAGGGCTGTGTCTGAGAACAGCAGATGGCTGGAGATGCTGCCTGTGGCCTGTTGCTTGTCTTCACTGCTGGCTTAGGGCAGCTTTCCGGGAGACAGCAAGGTTACCACAAGGAACTCCGGGGTCATCACCTTTCCTGGTTTCTAGGTTGTTATTATTTCTAGTGCAGGAGGGAAAGCAGTGTTTTGCTCACATTTCTATATGGGGCAGGCAGTGTGAACCCAGGCAGGCAGCATGGCCTACATTGGCATGTGGGACCCATTTTTCCATTTGCCTCCGCAAAGAGCCAGAGAGGCTGTCTCTAGTGCCCTTCACACTATCCTCTGGCCTGGGCAGCTGGATTCTTACCTACTGTAACTACATATATATATATATTTCTGTTGATTTCAGAGAAGAAGGGAGAGGGACAGAGAGATAGAAACATCAATGATGAGAGAGAATCGTTGATCGGCTGCCTCCTGCATACAACCCCACTAGGTATTGAGCCCACAACCGGGGCATGTGTCCTGATTGAGAATTGAACCATAAGCTACTGGTTCCTAGATCGATGCTCAACCACTGAGCCACACCAGTTGGGCACCTTCTATCACTTCATTCTTTTTCAGGAAACTCATGTAGAATGTCAACTCATGTTTTGTTTCTGCATCACGAAGGAAAATAGAGTGAGGAACAAATGAATCAGTTTTTCTTAAATAGTAAGCTGTGATTTCTTCATAAACTAATTTAGAGAATGGCCCTTAAGTTCCACAAACATTCCTCAGTGTTTACGGGATTCTAAGCCCGGTACTGAGTGAATGGAGGCTGAGACACCAAAGATGGGGTGCCTGTCTTCAGAGGGCATCTGGGGGCAGTCTGTCCTCAGGCAGCTGGGCCTCTGCTGGGGGCAGATGCCAAAAGGCTGGTGAAGAGCCAGGTGGGAGCCCTGGTGCTCCAGATGGTGGTAGTGCTGCCTCCTCTCTCCATGCTGCCCACACATCGAGGGCCAGCGTGTAAGTTTTCCTAGACTGCCCAGGCTTCTCTCTGCAAGTCTCCTACTCTCCAAGCCCTGGGCCCCTGTAGCCTCCATAGCTGGTGTAGGTAACATTTCCCACCGTTGTCCCATCTTCTTGGCATCTCAGCTTCACCAGGCACATTGTATTGTTCCCATGTCAACCAATGAAAAACTAAGATTTAGAGAAGTAAAATAATTTCCCCAGGGTTACAAAATTTGGCAGCAGCAGAGCTGCACCTTATGCTCATGTGGTCTGATTCCCCTTGGGCCTTCTCTTTGGTACCAAGGACTACTATCTCTCTTCATCATTTAACCCAAAGCCACCCCTTCTTTGGAGCTCCCCAGTCCCTCTTCCATTTCATGTCAGCATCAGTCCCTTTCTTCCTCCCTCCCTGGTTTTTGTCACCTGTGTGTCTATCCTTGAGGGATTGACACGTGTTTAGGTGTCCAGTCCCCTCCTGATACCCACAGCATAGGTGCGGGGCTCAGACAGGCTTGGTCAAGTGAAGGATGCGAGAAGGAACTTGGCCAACACCCCCCTCCTCCCTTCTGGCTCCTGAGTTATCTGGAGGCAGCGGAAGCAAACAGCTCTTCCGTGCCAGGTCATTGTGAGACTTGCTTTGTCTGACTTGATACGTGTTTAAGTTTCCAGAATGTGCTTATGAGAGCTTAAGACAAAACAGTTCTTAGCTCTCTCTCCCATAGGTCATATACCACCTGTGCCCCAAAGAGCAACACCTGTATGCTTTCAGTTTTAAGTAGGGTGTCCATAAAATGTCAGATGTGTTTGAGAATGAAACGGTGCGCTGTTGACAATTACACCAGGACCGTAGGCCTTAACTGGAGCATATGGTCACCTGGATTAAAATAAAATGTATCTACAATTGGAAGGAAAGATATGGGACATTTGTTTCTGGAGACTTCTGGTCTTGCAGAGGAGGGTGCTGGCAAAGGAAGGCCCTTTGTTTCCAGCGCCAACTTTGCATCTTCAGGGACAGCAAGAATAACCCAGAACCCCATTCTGTACCTTCCACTCATTTTCTATAAATAGCCGAGCCTCCCAGGATATATGTCTCTGTCTTATTGTTGTCTTTTTCTTTCCTCCAGAGATCCTGCAGATAATACAGCTGGACCTAGACCTAAAGTACAAGACCAACATCCGGGAATTGTTCGAGGAGTTTGACAATTTCCTGCCAGGCGCCATCATTGGCATCGCGAGAGAGATGCAGCCGGTGTACAGGTGCGTGGAGGCTGGGGCGCCGCCAGGGCCCCTCCTCACCCTTCATCCCCCTCTCCTGCCACTCATGGGCAACTGGGATTAATCAGCGTGCAGTCTTTCTGCACTGAATCTCTTAGGGACCCATTTGTGGTTATTACTTACAGTTAATAGTATGCACAGGTGCGTACGCTCCAGACTGGAGATGCCATCTTATTCTTTTGGGGAGTTTGGAAAGCTCAATCGTTCTAGTTGTTGGTTCTGGTTAAGCTCAGGATTTTAAAATCTTGGGCTTTGTCTTACAGAGGAGGTGTTAGGATCGAGCTTTAACTTGCCATTCTGGTGATGGATGAGGCTTTCTTGGCCTCTGAGCCACCAGGGTCTGTTCCTCTGTATAAGTGGGTGGGTTTCCCAGTATCTTGTGGGGAGGTAAAGGCAGCACAGCTTTGAAACAGAAGTTGGCATTGCGTAGTTGAGATGAAGAGTGTGTTCTGCGTGATGCAGTGTTTTATTGTCAAGTGTACGTTACAGAGCAACTCCAGCACCTGAGGACCAGGGGACATTTTCAGGAATACTCATGCAGCATTGTTTGTAGTTGCCAAAAACTGAAAACAATGTAAATGTCCATGGACAGCAGAAAGGATAAGTAAACTATATCCATGCAATTGAATACTATATAGTAACAAAGCGAGCAAACAGTAAGTAGTTATAGTGAACTGTACACTCATGGACAAAACTGAACTGCAATCTTCAGGGATGCACACACAGATAGTAAAAATGATAGGAAATAATGATTCCTAAAAGCCAGATGGTGGTTACCTCGGGGGTGGGGGGTGGTGATGGGGGACATGGAGGGGGATTGCCTCGAGTGCTGCAGTCTTTAGTTCCCTGCCTGGTGGTTGTGCATGTGTTGACATGTATATTTTTGTGTGAAATATATCTTTTACAGTTAAAAAAAAAAAACATGGTGGAAAACCAGAAGTACCTCCGGGTTTCTGTTAACAAGTAGGCCCATAGCCCTTGGTCCAGAGGGTTCCATGTTGCTGTCTGTTCCTCCTCTGGGCAGAGCCACAGCTGACACAGCTGCCTGGAGCTGAGATTTCATGTCCCCTGGGCTGCCTGCTCTTTGTTCTCCGTGCAGACCCTCATGCTGGCTCCCTTTGGACATTTTTAGAGGTAGGCCCAGTTCTTGAAGCCCTGCTGGCAACTGGTGACTAAGAGCAGTCATTTTTCCTAAGTGGGAGAGGAAGAAGGGACAGCTTCAGCTTGGTGGTGACCATTTGCAAGACCCAGATCACATAACAGGAAATTCCTGCCAGGCCTCTGAAGGAGCTGATAACTCCTGGGCCTTGGGCTGTTCTACTGGACACAGTCCTCTCACAAGTTGTCCTGGAGTCACATTCTTATGTCTGGGGTCTTGATTTAAGGAAAGGAGGTGATAGATGGAGTGCTGAACAGGGAGTCCCTAGGCCCCTGTAGTTGTCCTGGCTCTGCCACCAGCTCTGGGAACTGTGAACCCAGCTCTCCTGACCCCACCATCCTCATGGCTGTTCCTCTATCCTGAAGTTCTCGTAGGGAAGTAAAGGAGGTGATAGATGAGCTCCTTACTGTCCACAGGGGCCAGTGTCCCTGGAATGAATACCCCAGCCTCAGTATTAAATACAGTTGGAGCAGTGATGCCTTTGAGCCCTGCTTTGAAATCTTCTCATGTAATGTAAATGGAAACCTGATCCCACTAAACTTAGTTTGGCCAGAATTTATGTTTTCTGTAGATTTAGGGCTTTATAAACTATGAAAAGTAAAATGAGTTAATTGTCTGGCCTTCTCAAAAGCAATCTCTGAATGATGTTAGATCTAATGAAACTGAGGAGAAACTAAGATGGTGGCCTAGGTAAACACCTAAACTGCTGCCTCACACAACAATATCAAAACTACAACTAAAAGACAAAATGGATACCATCCAGAGCCACAGGAAAGCTGGCTGAGTGGAAATTCTACAACTAGAAGGAAAAAGGAAAGCACATTGAGACTCAGAGGAGCTGCAAAAGGCTGAGGTATAGAAAGGAACATGCAGAGAGGATGGGTGGCTGAGGGCATGGCTGGCTTTCTAAAGCGGGAGGGAGACGAAAGCTCCCGACTGTGCTGAACTTTATTCTTGGGCAAGACTCATTTGGGGGGAATCTGGACTGTCAGGAAAAGAGAAAGCACACTGAGACTTGGGAGCTGCAGAAGGCAAAGGTCTAGAGGCACATGTGCAGAGAGGACTGACTACTGAGTGCACAGGCTGCTGAGTGTATAGCTGGCTTTCTAAAAGTGGGGGAGATGGAAGCTCCTGACTGCGCTGAACTCCAATTCCGGTGGAATTTCTGGGAACCCAGACTCATTCAGGGAGAAACTAGACTGTCTGACAACAGACGGAACTCGAGGGCAGCTTTGTCTCAAAGGTTCTTACAGCTCTTTCCACAGGACACTGAGACACGGGGGTTTCATAGGGGTTGGCTGACAGGAAGCCAAGGCTGTCTGCTCCACCCTGAGACTCTGCCCCATCCAAGTTGAGCACAGAGGCTTTTGCAATTTTGTAAGTCTTGTCGATTAGGGTGTCTCCAGCACAGAGGTTTTTGTAAGCCTTGTCTCATAAGGATGTCTCCAGCACAGAGGTTCTACAGCTGATTCTCACAGCCAATTGGCCTGGAGTTCAATTCCTCCCAGTGATGCCAACAAAAATCAAGACCTAACTACAGCAAGGCTGTACACACATTCCACAAGGGATGCACCAAGAGTGTCCACCTCAGGTAACTGGGGAGGCTGAGCCACTGGGCCATATAGGACACCTAGCACCCAAAGCTACTCTACCAATTCAGGGAAGCAGTGAAAATGCAGAAAAAAAGAAACAGATTACGAATGAAAGAAATGGAGGAAAGCAAACAACTGGATATAGAGTTCAAAACCACAGTTATAAGGTTTTTCAAGGATTTCCTAGAAAAGATGGATAAATTTAGTGAGACCCTCGAGGATATGAAAAAGGACCAACTAGAAATTAAACATACACTGACTGAAATAAAAAATATTATACTCCAGGCCAATTGGCTGTGAGAACAGCAGACTAGAGGAATGCGAGAATCAAGTCAAAGATTTGAAATTCAAAGAAGCAAAAAACACTCAACTGGAAAAGCAAAAAGAATCCAAAAAATGTGAAGATAATGTAAGGAGCCTCTGGGACAACCTTAAGCATACCAACATCAGAATTATGAGGGTGCCAGAAGAAGAGAGAGAGCAAGATACTGAAAACCTATTTGAAGAAATAATGACTGAAAACTTCCCCCACCTGGTGAAAGAAATAGACTTAAAAATCCAGGAAGCGGCACAGAATTCCAAACAAAAGGAATCCAAAGAGGACCACAACAAGACACATCATAATTGAAATACCAAGAGCAAAAGACAAAGAATATTAAAAGCAGCAAGAGAAAAACAGTCACGTACCTACAAGGGAGCACCCATGTGATTGTCAGCTGATTTCTCAACAGAAACTATGCAGGCCAGGCGGAGTGGCAAGAAATATTCAAAATGATGAATAGCAAGAACCTACAACTAAGATTACTTTACCCAGCAAAGCTATCATTCAGAATTGAAGGACAGATAAAGAGCTTCACGGATAAGAAAATGCTAAGGGAGTTCATCAGCACTAAACCAGTATTATATGAAATGCTGAAAGGTATTCTTTACGAAGAGGAAGAAGAAGAAAAAGGTAAAGATAAAAATTATGAACAACAAATACATGTCTTTCAACAAGTGAATCTAAAAATTAAGTGAATAAAAATCTGATGAACAGAGTAAATTGGTGAATACAATAGAATAAGGGGCATAGAAAGGGAGTAGACTGATAATTCTCAGGAGGAAGGGGTATGGGGGTGGGGGATACACCTATCGATGAGGACAGGGGGAGGGGTGGGGATAAGAGCAGAGGATGGGGTGGGAACCGGGTGGATGGGAGCTATGGGGAGAAAAAAGAAGAAAAATTGTAATAAATTGAACAATAAAGATTTATTAAACTTAAAAAAAATGGAATTGAGTGTTTCTCACCTTCAGAGTCTTTAAGGAGGTGAGCCCTCTGCTGCCCGACTGCTGAGTAGTCCAAAAAGGCCCGGCTTGCAGGGCTCACACTCACACTCACCACAAAAGGAAACCTCCTTGCCTGCTTTCTTCTCCAGCTTCACTCTCCCCCTGTTGGAATGTTTCTAATGGCCCTTAATTAGGTCTCCAGATGACTGCCCTGCCCTAATCTGCACTATCCTGGCCCTGGTAATTGCCAGTGACTGTCCTACGGATGGGAATGATTGGGTGCTGGCTGGGGCAGGCAGGGAATGGAGTATGGCTCTTTGCCCTCTTCCAGAAGAAAACTGGAGACTCCTCTATGGCCCGAAAGATCATGTGTTAAAGCTGTCTTCCGCTCTGGAGCCTGTGTCTGGCTGTGTGTGGTGCGGGGAGGGGGTGAAGAATGGGAGAAGAAAGAGGGGGGAATAGAAAGGAGTAAGTGGTCAGAGCCCAAGCAAGGACAGACAGAGCTGGGCCTTTCTCCTGAGCAGGCGGTCTCAGCCCCTGTGCCCTTGGACTTGGCCATCACAGCTTGTGGGGAACCCCTCCCCGGCCCTGCCCTCCTCTGCAGGCACTCGGGTGCTCACCACCCCCTAAGTGCTCCTGAGAAACTGGCAGCTGTCTGACAGCCATGCACTCTCCCTAAGTGATGGTGTGTGAGGCCGGCAAGTCCTTTTTCTGTCTGCTAGCATCTTTGAAAAGAAAGGCAATTTGAGAAGCAAACAAAACAGCACAGAAGCAAAACGGACAGATTAACTGAGTTCATTTTGAGCTGGAAATTCACTAAGCAGAAATAAATTTGGATCTCCTCAGCTGTGTTATTTTTATAGTCACTTGTCCGACAGTTACTCCACTTCAAAAGGGCACATATTAAGTCATTTATAGGCCGTTTCCCCTCTATTGTGTGCTGTGAGTGTTAGAAGCTTGGAGGGGGTGGGGGGAAGTATTTCCCACTGTCCATTTGACAAATAACTTTCTTTACTTTTTTTTTTTAACCAAATGTACACCAAACCGACTATGTTCTTTGGAAAATAATGGATCATGGGATGCTAGGATAGAGTAAGGAGCCTTTTCTTAAACTTTGGGTCCCTGTTAAGAGTGTTGAATCAAATATCCCAGAACCTTCCTCATCTGAAAACTGGGAAGCCGTGGTATTCTGAGTGAAACATTGGCCTTCCTTTCTTGACTTTTTCTCTCCCTTTCTAGTTCTGTGGGGAACTAGAACGCAGTCAGGTCCTTGCTAGTAATGTTTTATTGGGATGAGTGGCCAAGAGGAGAAAAGGGTCTGGTGGTCTCTCCGTTAGTAGAATGGTCTCTGTAAGCAGACAGTTGTACTTTGTAAGTATGTGTTAGCCCAGGATGCCATTTTGAATTGGCTTCTTATGAATGTGTTGTCAGTGGAAATCAGGCTGTGTCACGGGATCTCCAGGGAAGCAAGGGGACTGTGGATCTCCAGAGAAGTCAGGGAGACTGGTGTGGCAGGATTTATTTATGATGCAAAATCAAAGGAGTTCCCTTCGCAAGTTTCCATTGTCCTATCTCCATCTGTCCTGCCATAGAAAAAAATCCAATCTTGTCTTCATCAAGGCTAATACATAGGGCAGTGTCCAGAGATTCTGTTTCATATTGAAGCTTAGTGCTTTGGAGCCTGTGTGGTCTGTGGTAGGCCCCAGGTGGCCTAGACCACATGGTTACTTATGCAGAGAACATGCTAACGAATATGGCCATTGTGTTACTAGTGGGAGAGAGAGAGAGAGAGAGAGAGAGAGAGAGAGAGAGAGAGAGAGAGAGAGAGAGAGAGAAACGCTTCTTTGTTCCCCTGGGTTTTTTTTAATCATCTTGAGCATGGGAAGAACCAGGAATTTTTTTAAAATTACCAATCAACTTCCCAAGCTTTGGCGGGCTTCTGAAGGATCCACTCCCTAGCCAATGATTCCTTTCCCACATTAGACAGACTGGCCTCTGTGGCCCAGCATCTCCCCCTGTGCCATTTGACTTCTACTGTGCATGTGCTTAATCCTATATGGGAGGGGTGTTAAATCCTTGGTGGTCAAGCAAGCAGGCTCATGCTTCCCAGACCACTGGGCTCAACAATGTCTGACTTCCTTTGTTTCCTTCCTTTTATTACTATCTGACTAACTTCAGTAACACCTGCATTAGAAGACGAAAGAAAACTGTCAGACCCTCTTTATGTACAGCCTGTAACAATTATAAAACAGTAAAGTAGCTGTATAGAGAAGAAACAGCATGCAGGTTGTACCGAGAAGCCGCTGGATTATGGTCCTGCCTTTTATGAATTATCCATGGGATGCTTTACAAGTCACTTGATCTCTGATCATGTTTTCTTTTATCTGTAAGGGGGATAAATATATTCTGTGTAATGCAAAGAATCACCAGAAAACTTAAATGTAATAACACCCATAAACGCTTCTGGGATAAAGAGACCCTTGGTGAAGAGGGTTTCCTCTTTCCCTCCTGTAATTCTCACAGTTCCTTCTTGTGTTTTCCTTTCCAGATGTTTTGTTCTTCTGGGAACCTCCTGTTCTACCCCACCCCTGACCATGTAGGGCAAACATGTCAAAATTGCAACCTGCACAAGGAGTATTTTTGTAGCCCGGCCGATATAATAGTGTGAGCAGTTATTTACAGTTATGAAAGGAAATAGGTCTCTTGTCAGATCCAGAATTACTGGCATTCACCTTGGGTCCGTTTTTTGTTTTTTGTTTTTAATATGTTTTATTGATTTTTTTACAGAGAGGAAAGGAGAGGGATAGAGAGTTAGAAACATCAATGAGAGAGAAACATTGATCAGCTGCCTCCTGCTGGTGATGTGCCCGCAACCAAGGTACATGCCCTTGACCGGAATCGAACCTGGGACCTTTCAGTCGGCAGGCTGATGTTCTATCCACTGAGCCAAACCAGTTAGGGCTTTGGGTCAGTTTTGAAAGTAATCACGGTGAACAAGATTTCCCCCAAAGTAAGAAAGATAGTAGCGGAGAAGAGATGCCAATTGTCAGGAAGAAAACATTAATTTTATCATTGCTCTTGTTCTTTTTTTTTTTTTTAATACTACATTTTTCGGGCTAAACCTATGTTTCTATGAAAATTGAAGCTTTTGGTTTTTTGCAACCCACATAAACTTAAAACTTGTTTATTTGGCCCGTGTTAGCCTTTGAGTTTGACATGCTTGGTGTAGGGCCACTAGTTAAAATACAGGACAGCCAGTTAAATTGAATTTCAGATAAACAACAAAAGTTGTTTTGTATATGTCCCAAATATTGCATGGTGACATCCTTACCATATACAAAACAATTATTTGTTGCTTAAATGAAATTTAAATTTAACTGGGCATCCTGTTTTTTTATTTGGCTAAATCTGATAGCCCTACCCCTACCTAAGAGTGGAAATCTCTCTTTAGCAAAAGAAAGTGATGTGGTTTTTCTACAAGATCCTTGAGTAAGCAGGAACAAAGGGCACCGAAGTGGGGCTTGCGAGGGAAATGGGTGAGAGTGAGGAGTGGGAGGCACCGATCAAAGTCTCGGAGAGGTGACCTGAGGGTCACACTGTGCAGGAGCTGGAGGCCTGCCTGTGGCTTGGGGTGGCCACTGGGGCTAGGAGGCCTGGCAGTGGCTTAGATTCAGGCTACAGGGCTCTTTTTGAGCTGGGAGTTGGGGGTGGGGGTGGAAGCAGAGAGAGAGGATGGGAGGGAAGGGAGAGGGAGAGATAACATATCTGAGAGATGTGTGTGTAATCAGGAGAATGTGTGTCGGAGTGAGTGAGCGTGTGTGTTGAGGAGCTAGGGTCATAGCGCTTGGTTTGGTCACTGTGTCCTGGAGCTGGCCACCTGAGGAGCTGCTGAATGGGGACTGTGTTGGTGGGGGCCTTGGGCTTCCGGTTCATTCTCTCGTGGCTCCACAGGCCAGCTGTGTGCTGGTTGGAGCACAAACCCCTGGTGAGGGGAAGCAGCAGGCGAATCCTGTCAGCTGCTGATAAGGCACCACTGGGCAGGAATTCGCTTTTGTGTTAGGTATGTTAATAGTGTCCAGTCTTTCACCTTTTAGGTCATATGGTTTTTATTTGCAGCATTTGTGCCAGCCTAGCCTCCTTCCAGATGCTTGGAATGCAAATGTCCGGTTTATCTGCAGGCTGCTTTATCCATTCCTAGGACTGACGAGGGGCTCTCAGGGGAATTCAGGGGGAAGTGAGGACTACCACAGCGGGAGGAGGAGGGTGGATTGATATCGCCTGTCACTCATATCTGTGTGACCTTGGACAAGTCTCCTGACCTCTCTAAACTTCATTTTCTGTAGCTGAGAAACAGGTGATAGCGCTATATAACTATATAGGCAGAAGTAATTGGAGGGTTAATTTAGATAATGTGTTTATAGTGCCTGACCCCAAGCAGGACTGCCTGGTGTTAGTGGCAATTGTACCCAGTCACAGCTCCACCACTTATTAATTCTGTGACCGTAGAGAAGTCACTTATTAACCTCTGAGTTCCAATTTCTGTATACTATGTAAAATTGGAGCTACTGATAACGTCACATAATTAGTGCTGATATTTTGACTCTTCCGCATCTGAACTCCCTTCCTATGTTTGAAGAATTCCCTGACACGGGAGCCTTCCTCCCTTTGTGGAGGGCAAAAAGGCTGGATGAATACTTTATTTCCTGGACTCCTGCAGCCAGGGTGTTGGTGCGGTGTTACCCTTCCTCCCTCCCCTGAGGAAAACACCATCATGAATTTAGCCTCTATGCAGGCTGGTTTTTATATTTTTAGTACATATCCTAAGGTATTTACAAAACAGAAACTACCAGTGTTATAAAGAGAAAACAAGTAGCCCAGGATTCTGGCTGGGAGTTTTAAAAGCCCTTTATTATTAGAAACCAAGAGCTCAGAGGAGGGGAGTACTGTCAGTTGGTGTGGAGTGAGGTGCACAGAGTATAAGCAATGGAAAATTTCCAGCATAATAAGGTATATGGGTGCTTCACTATTATAATATACTAGAGGTCTGGTGCATGAAATTGGTGCAAGGTGGGTGGGTGTCCTTCAGCCCAGCCTGCTCCCTCTCCAATCTGGGACCCCTTGAGTGATGTCTGACTGCCCATTTAATGGGCAGTCAGACATCCCTCTCACAATCCAGGACTGCTGGCTTCCAACTGCTCACCTGCCTGCCTTCCTGATTGCCCCTAACCTCTTCTGCCTGCCACCCTGATCACCCCCTAACCACTCCCCTGCCAGTATGATTGATGCCTAACTGCTTCCCTGCCAGCCTGTTTGCCCCTAACTGCCCTCCCCTGCTGGCCATCTTGTGTCCACATGGGGGCAGGATCTTTTGACCACACGAGGGCAGTCATCTTGTTTGTTGGAATTATGGTCAATCTGCATATTACTCTTTTATTAGATAGGATAGAGGCCTGGTGCATGGGTGGGGGCCAGCTGGTTTGTCCTGAAGGGTGTCCTGGATCAGAGTGGGTGTTCCCTTGGGGCATGGGCAAGGGGCCTGTGGTGATTTCCAGGCCAGCCACGCCCCCTGGTGATCCAAGCGGAGGCCCTGGTATCTGGGATTTATTTATCTTCTGAAATTGAAACTTTGTAGCCTGGAGTGGTGCCAAGCCTCCTGCTCGCTCAGTGGTGGCAGCAGTTGAAACTCTGTTGCCTTACGCAGAGGCCTGGGCTGACCAGGGTGTGTGGAAAGCTTGGCTTCCTCCATTGCCAGGGGCAACCCAAGCCTCCCTTCTAGTCTTTCTGTAGCTGTAGCCATCTTGGTTGGGTTAATTTGCATACTCATCTGATTGACTGGTAGGCATGGCTGGTGGGCGTGGCTGATGAGTGTAGCAGAGGTACAGTCAATTTGCATATTACTCTTTTATTAGAAAGGACTAGTGGCCTGGTGCATGAAATTTGTGCACGGGGGTGTGGTGGGGGCGATGTCCCTCAGCTCGGCCTGTACCCTCTCCAGTCTGGGACCCCTTGGGGGATGTCTGACTGCCAGTTTGGGCCCAATCCCTGTGGTATTCCTCTCACAATCTTGGACCATTGGCTCCTAACCACTTGCCTGCCAGTCTGATTGCCCCCAACTACGTCCCCCACTTCTGGTTTGATCACCCCTAACTGTCCCCCCCTTGCTGGCCTGATCGCCCCCATCTGCCCCTCCTCCCCTGTTGGCCTGATCACCCTCAACTGCCCTCTCCTCCTGACCTGATCGCCCCTAACCGCCTCTGCCTCTGCCCTGCCACTATGGTTTTGTCTGGAAGGACGCCCGGAAGGTCTCCCAGTCTAATTAGCATATTACCCTTTAATTAGTATAGATTCTTGGAACTTCAATAATGATCAACCTCTGGCCAACCTTGTTTCATCTCTGCTCCACCCACTTCCCACCCCCTTTCCATTATTTTTAAACAAGTTCCAGACAGTATACCAATTCATCTGTAAATGTCATTTTTAATCCATTCTTTAAAAAAAAAGTCCAGCTGCCATTGCTGGGTTTGGAGTTGAGGAGTGCTGTGTGAACGCATGGTGTCATGTCTTGCTCAGGTTCTTCAGGCTGTTGTCAGTTGGTGTGAGGGAGGAAATAGTCAGTGTGGCTCTAATGTCCAGCCAGCTCGAATGTTCCATCTCTCTCCAGACTGTCTCTTGTCAGGATAATAATGTCCTACTCTGGTCTGGAAGGCTTTGGTCAGTATAAATTCAGGTCTGCTGTTCATCATGCATGAAGCTCTACTTGGTAAGAGAACCCGACCGTCACCATCATTTCAGGATGAGTAAATGGAGGACTTGAAAGTAGCAGATTATCTTCTTCCCTCTGACACCTGAGGATGAATTTATTGGCTCTTATTTTTGTGGGTGTTTTTTTTTTTTAATTAACCAAGATTGAACCTATCCGTTTCAATTAGAGTTAAAACTGAGTGGGAGAGAGAAAGCCTGTCACCTTTGAACAGAGTGACTGTTAGAGAAGCCCAGTATTCCTTCACTCCCTGGGAGTTAGGAGCCTGGCTGACTGTTTGTTCAGCCTGTGCAGCCTGGAGGCAGTGATTGAGCCCCTACGGAATTACTAATGAAAGAGGAGAGAAATACCTGCCCCGTCGTAGAGAAAAAAATATCTACCCCGAGGTTGTCATTTTTTAGTGAAACCATTGGGAAGCTGTTTTAAAAGCAAAACGCTGTCTACGGAAGAACCCAAGTGGAATCATGTTTCTGTTCATGTAGTTGTTCCCTGTCTGTGCTTGTACCCCTGGGTAAGCTGTCAACTCACTGATGCCTTCAGAAGGCCAGGGCCTCAGGGAGGCTGCAGAAGACTATGCCGAGGTCCTGGCGAATGTGTGAGGAGCTCCCCTTGTCTGAAAACACGGTTCACTCCAGTTCTCTTGTCCTCCTGCACATTATGAATACTTTGGCTCTACTGGATCAGGAACAAAAGGCCCATCACACAGGGTACCTGACACAGATGTCTCTCGAAAGAATGAGTGAGGAAATGGATGAGTGTTGAATACATGCAGGAACAAATGCTGAGTCTGAGGATGCTTCCGCAACAGTGTGTTGGCCAAACATTAAGGAAGGTCCATAGTCCCATCACCGGTGTTCTTACAGAAATTGCTTTCACACTTTTTGAAAAAAATCTGTGGGAAACATTGTTATTCTTGGTTTTTATTGTGTTCACCGTGTGTGTAAATCACAGGATTGGGTGCTTTGAGGAATCATGACAATAAGGAAGAATGGCTCTTGCTTTCAATGAGATTACAATGTGGGGGAGAGAGAGCAGATAAAATTCAGTAAAGACACAAATGCCAAAGGTGCAGACACGCCCAGTGTATTGCTACCAGGTGTACCAGTTAAGAATGTGGATTTTGTAATTAAGGAAAACATGATAATTTCAAGAGAAACATCAAAAGTACTTTATTCAGAGTAGTGGCCACCGCTAGCTACACATTTCCCCATCTTTCAGGTAATTTGTGGATACCATCCCAATAGAACTTTTCTTGTTTTGAGACAAACCATTCAGAGACCCAAATTTCCACTTCTTCGTACGTTTTGAAGTGCTTCTCAGAAAGTGTGTGTGCCATTGATCAGAACAAGTGGTAATCAGGTAATCTGAAAGAGCAAGATCTGGTGAATATATCGGGTGAGTTAATACTTCCCAGACAAGATCTTTTAACATGTCTTTAACTGGTTTTGACGTGTGTGATGGTGCTTTATCACAAAGCAAAATTACTTTGCCATGACTTCTGGCCCATTCTGGTTGTTTCATGATCAAAGCATGGTTCAAATTGATTATTGTTGTCGGTAGAAATCAGTATTAACAATTTCACTTAGTTTTAGAAGCTCATAATATATCACACCTTCCTGATCCCACTAAACATAGAGCGTTGTCTTCTTTCTGAAGCAATTTGGCCTTGCAGTCGATGTTGATGGTTGACCTGGATCAACCCATGATTTTATGCGTTTGTGATTCTCAAAGTAAATCCACTTTTCATTGCCAATCACAATTCGATGCAAAAAAGACTTTCCTTTGTGCCATTGCAGCAATATTTTACTGATGACTTTTTGGTTTTCCATTTGTCTTTTATTCAATTGATGTGGCACTCATTTTTCCTTTCTTTAAAATCTTTCCCATTGCTTGTAAATGATTGGAAATTGTTTGCTGAGCAACATTTAATCTTTCTGCAAGCTGTTTTTGAGTTTGACATGCCTCTTCATCTAATAATGCTTGTAATTGTTAGTCTTTAAACTTTATCGGTTGACCTGGACGTTCTTTGTCTTTAGTATCGAAATCATCATTTTTAAAGCCTTCATAAGTATCTTGAGATGGAGCATGTTCACCATAAGCTTCCCGAAGTATACGAGAATTTTCAGCAGCACTTTTCTTCAAAATAATGAATTAAAACTTCCTGCAAACGCTTTTTTCTTTTGGGCATGAAATTCAACATTTTTTAAAATATATTTTTATTGATTTTAGAGAAGAAGGAAGAGGGAGAGAGAGATAGAAACATCAGTGATAAGAGAGAATCATTGATCAGCTGCCTTCTGCATGCAACCCAGGCATGTGCCCTTGACCAGAATAGAATCTGGAACCCTTTAGTCCGCAGGCCAATGCTCTATCCACCGAACCAAACCGGCTAGGGTGAAATTCGACATTTTTAAGTGTAAAAATATCTATGATGTTAACACCTTCAGCAAATTTGACGTGAAATTTTAAAGCTTGCTGTCAATACAACAAAATAGCATACATATTAAATCGCATATATATCAATGTATGTGTAACTCCACTTATTGAAAAAAAATCTGCATTATAAACCAGTACACCTGGTATTTGGAGATTCCTCTGGATGAGCCACGATGATGCTGTAACTGGACAATCAATGCGTCCGGTCAGCCTGTCACTACTTGAGCCAATTAAGCAAAGACAGGTTGAATGATATATGAGTTTATTCCAATACTGCCGGCAGTATGGGAGAGCAGCAGGTCATTCACAAAAATCTGTTCTGAAACTCCTCCTCTCTCTTCCATAAGCCAAATGTTTATATTGGGTAGAAAGACAAAGGTTACATGGGGAAGTAGGCAAAAGGGTATTATGCCATCTGATCTTGAATGTGACATGGTGCATGGACTGGGGCTTCTCTTGTCTGATCTATGCAGGTGGCTGTAGCTCATCTCAGGCAATCATATATTTTATTTTACCCACAAATCTCTCCCAGATTCTGGAAGGCCATTTCAGTCACCTCTGCATCAACAAGGCCTCAAATTCTCTATTTTTATTCGAAAGTGTATTGCAGGCTGGAGATTTGCAAAGGCCTTTGGGTATGCAAAGGCTGGGGGTCTTCAAAGAGCTGGTGATATGAAAAGGGCTGGGTGTTCTGATTTCTGCAACAAGGTTGTGCCTCTTTCCATAATAGGCAGCTTCCAGATGGGGAGGATGGGCTGCATTTCCAGGTGAGCTCCCAGGTCCCACATGTAACTTCCAGCCAGATTAGAATGTGCCATCTTTAATTAGAACAAAATAATCACAGTTGACATAGCATGATTAATATTTCTTGCAATTATAGCAAGTCCCCAGTATTCTATTTCTGCCCCATAACCTAACAATGCTTGGCTGTAGGAACTGACAACTTCACTATGGGGCCCACATCACCCTCAGTTTAATATTCTGCCTTCAGAACTTTAAGAAGTGTGTAAGCCAGGCTGTTGTCTTTCCTTTGGAAGGTTTTGTGTTTTTAAAAAAATATATATTTTATTGATTTTTTTTTTACAGAGAGGAAGGGAGAGGGATAGAGAGAAACATCGATAAGAGAGAGACATTGATCAGCCAGCCGCCTCCTGCACGCCACCTACTAAGGATATGCCCTCAACCAAGATACATGTCCTTGACCAGAATCGAACTTGGGACTTTTCAATCTGCAGGCTGATGCTCTATCCACTGAGCCAAACCAGTTTCAGCTCCTTTGGAAGGTTTTTTTGGAAGAGGGGTGGGATTCGCTGTGTGGACATAGCCTCCAGGAAGTGTACTTAAGATGGACCTGGCTCTGTGCCCAAAAAGAATACTCATTCAGTGAGCGTTTGCTGCAGGCCTGGCTGTGCAGTAGAAAGAAACTGGAGCCGAGTCTCTAGAAGCCCGCAGCCTTATTGGGGTCGGGGGGTCACCTTCCCTGGTTGCTCCCCTGGCGGTGGGCCTGGGCAGGTGCTCCAAATGAGGCACAGCAAAGGGTGATAGACCTGGGAGGACTGTCCTGGTTTGCATTGCTCTAACTTGTTTCTTTGGCCAAATAAAAACATCGCATTGAGAGAACCTCATTTACAGTCTAGGCAGCAAAAAAGACTTACCTATAAACATCTCCCCGAGGGAAAACAAAATAGCGTAGTTGAATCACATGGGGCATATGTACAAGAGGGATTTTCTGTGACAGTGTGTGGAAAGGACTGAGTTCAGCATGACTGGCCTCATGTGAGGGGAATTTCAATATGCTCCATGGCCTCCTCGGGTACACATTTCAGCCACATGACTGCATTTCTGCAGGTGATTAAGGGAAATGGATATGCAGTCCCCAGGCCCTCTGCTCCCAGGTTAGCAGCAGAATAGGTTGTTGCAGAAAAATCAAGTTTTCAAACTGGACTTGAGTTAGAAATAAACCTTACCTCTTACTCCTGCCTTGGGTGACTTCTTTTTTAAAAAATTATTGGTCAGAGAGAACTCCTATGATCTTCTATTGAAGGGGGGGCCAAGGGCGGGGTGCAGAATTGACACCCAACATCAAGGAGCCCTTAGGAATGCTCTGATCCAGGCCTTCCCAGGGGTCTTTGTCCTAGAGACTTTCCTGTCACTATCTGTAAAAGAGGAAGTGTATTTAGGAGTATTATTAGTACATAATAACTCATCTGGACAGTTGCTGCATCTCTGCCTCTATAGACAAGCACTCAATATGAGGCCAGCCGGTACTGATGGACCTTAAGGAATGTGAACTCATAGAGCTGCTCATGGAGCCTCGGTACTGTCAGTCAGCGTGGAGTGAGGTGCCAATACTAGTACCTTGGGCTAGTTCTCTGGTTCTACTGGATCTGCTTGGTCCTATAAGGAAACAATGTCTCCCTTAATAAAATCAAGCTCAGTATCTGCACAGAGTATAAGCAAGGAAAACCCTTTCCCTAACTGCTTAGGCCCACCTTATCTCCACTGACTCAAGAACCTTGAACTTAGGACTATAAAGAAGGCACTATAATTGAAACTCTACTTGGTTCTATAGTGAATAAGACTTTTGTGTTCATCATAATGTAAATTGCAGTTCACTGGTATTCAGCTTTCTGGGAGCCTGGAAAATAGTGTCTAAGCAAGGTAAAGACATAAAGGTGAGCCCTATTATTCAGAAGGAATAACAGAGGGGAGGCACCCCCATTTGCTCTGCCTGTTCCTTCCTGCCAAGATGTTAGCAGGGTTTGGGATGTGCAGTGTGGTTTTGTTCTTCCAGGTATCCTCTCTACTCCCACCTCACATCTTCTCAACTCCTGTCAAAGGCAAATAGCATCTTGTAGATGATCCTGCAATACACTTTCAAATAAAAGGAGAGAATTTGAGGCCTTGTGGATGCAGAGGAGACTGAAATGGCCTTCCAGAATCTGGGAGAGATTTGTGGGTGAAATAAAATATATTTTTGCCGCCGAAACCGGTTTGGCTCAGTGGATAGAGTGTAGGCCTGTGGACTGAGGGGGTCCCAGGTTCGATTCTGGTCAGGGGCATGCACCTTGGTGGCAGGCAAATCCCCAGGAGGGGATGTGCAGGAGACAGCTGATCCATGTTTCTCTCTCATCGATATTTCTGGCTCTCTATCCCTTTCCCTTCCTCTCTGTGGAAAATCAATAAAAGATATTTAAAAAATAGATAAATAAATAAAATATATGATTGCCCGTGATGAGCTACAGCCACCTGCACAGACCAGACAAGAGTCGTCCCAGTCCCCAGTCCACGCACCATATCACATTCAAGATCAGATGGTTATTCTATAAAAAACATTAACATGAAGGAACATCCAGTTAGACTCTCAAAAGGAGAAGCAATGACCCAGAGAACATGACATTGTTAGAGGCACAAGAAGAGGCCATCTGTGATTCAGAAACTCAGGATGCTGCCTACAGCAGTTTAATTTCAGGTAAATGCCTCTGGGAAATAATGCAAGATTTTCAAGATTTGAAAATGAATTGTGAAAGAGAAGCAAGGAAAACAATTGATTGAAAACCCACCTATGGCCTGGTTCTTGACTGCTGAGTCTGATGTTTTTATTTTGCATGAATATGAGCCCAGTGTTGCCAGATTTTCTCTCTCTCTCTGTCTCTCTCTCTTTTTCCCCAAGAAAAGCCAGAAATCTATGTTGTTAATATAAAAGCTCCTGATTTTTAAATACTGACAAGCCAACAGTCTGCCCGCTGAACAAAACACAATGGTACACCGATTTCAGCCTGAGAATTGCTGGGTTGAGATATCGGGTTTAAAAGTTTATTGAGGCAAGCCCTGGCTATGTAGTTCATTTGGTTAGAGTGTCGTCCCCATATGTGAAGGTTTCGGGTCTGATCCCCAGTCAGGGTATATACAAGTATCAACCAGTGAATGCATAAATCAGTGGAACAACAAGTCAATGTCTCTCTCTCCCTCTCCCCATTTCTCTCTCTCTCTTTCTCTAAAATCAATTTTAAAAAAAGTTTATTAGAGGTAAAAACAAACCAAATGCTTCTACCAGTTGGCCTGGCCCTTTTGAAGGTCCTTGGATGCTGATGGTGACAGTTTTTGGATACTCAAACTTTGTTTTCTCAAGTATTTTCTTTCATTAATTAAGTAGTTGATTTTTATTGGTAACTTAAAATTTCATCAAATGTTTTTCTAATGAACCTCACATTTACCTAATAACATGTTTAGGCCAAGCATAATTCTTTTCCAGAACTGTAACTTTGGAAGAAAAGAGTTAGCAACCACTTTAACTTTATCAGGGTCGGCAACTACTTTAACTTTAATGTGTATAAGAACGTCTTTGAACTGCTCACAGTGTCTGAAGCTTCTCTGGGGAGATTGAAGGTCTAGACAGGGAGGGAAGTAGGGAAAGAAACCAAAGGGAAGAGGGAAGGAGCAGGGAGAAGCCAGGTAGGGACATGGCAGTTATATGTTAACGTCTTCTGGTTTCCCCATCCTGTCTATTCAGTGCTGCCTCCTAACAAGCCAGGGCAGCACTGGACCCACGGAGAACTGGCATGCTTATGGGGATCATTTATATGAGACCTTCCACCTTTGACAGGAGCTAAAAAGAGGTGAGATGTGAGTGGAGAGGTGGCCTGGAAGACCATGCCCACAGCCCCAGACCTTGCTGTCTGCTCAGGCCTTGCCTGGGGACGTTGTTAATGACATGCAGTGGCCTCTTTGCTGGCCTCTCTCTCCCTGGTCTAAGCATCACAGATATTTGTGTTTCTCCTGGATAATTAATTGGTTTATCCTTCTGTACAATAACTAGATGTCTTTTTTTGGTTCAGTTGTCTAATAGAAAATTTAGGGCCAAACGTGGTACACCTGTAGCAAGCTTATGGCTCTTTCTAGGATACATTTGGGCAATTTTGCTGGCCAGGATAAGTTCCTTTTGGATGAAAATGAGAACTAAAATGTAAAGGAAAAGAGAGAAGGAGGAAAATAATGTGTATGCATTCTGAATTAGGCTCTGTCATTTAAAACTCCATTTTCTAGATCTGCCCACCTGTAGTAATTAAAGATAAACATGAGAAATAGTCCTGGGAGGATGTACAGTATGGGTGGGGTGACCACTTAATGTTACTATGAATTTATTAAGTTAGAACACTTTTGAGTGTGAAGGAGGGATGTTATTAATAACAACACCAGGACCACAAACGTAAACCAGGACTGTCCTGAGCCACCCATCACATGCTCACCCTCAGCTTAGGGTGGCAATGCAGGGAAGAGTGGGGAAGGAATGATGCAGGGGAAGGTGGCTATGAAAGGCTAAGGTATTTACGGTCAGAAATACTGCTGAGGTTGGCAGTATTTGGATCTGTCATCTGCTAGAACCAGGAGAGGAGTGTTGGGTTATTGTTGGCTGGAGTTTGGCTTTTCACCAGACTTTCAAGATGCAGAGTAAAAGTGTCCCTGTCCCATAAACGCATCTTCTCAAGCCTGCCCTGCAGATCTCCCGGTTGCCCATATCAGCTCATGGGCTATGTGTGATCTGGCCCTGGGCTGAGTAGGATTAGGCTTTCTCTGTTAGATGGTGCGAATGCTACAATAGAGACTATGATGTGCTTATTTCAAGAGCTAACTACTGGGATCTGGCCATATTCCACATAGAGGGAATCAAGGGAAAGAACGGAGGTGAGGTAGTTGCCTTTCAAAAGTGTAAATGCTTTGTTTTCACCATTGGTTTTTGGCTGGACTCAAAAACTCCCCCAAGCTGCTTCTGCTTTGCATTAGCCACACTTCAGAACCCCAGCAGGACTGCACCCTTTTAGCCTGTAACCACAAGAGGCTGACTTCATGTGTCTTTCTGCACCCAGAGGGCCTGCAGGTATTCTGCAGGGAAGGCTGTCCTCCCTGGACAGGTGGAAAATGTTGTCTGTGCCTCCTGGACGGGCTTATACTGTGTCTGGAGCAGAATTTCTAGAAGCTGAGAGGGGTCCTCATCTGGAAGACACCAGCAGGGGCTGTAGGTGAAGGCAAACACGGCCTGACTCGGGGAGGGGAATGGAATGGAAACCCAGACCCCCACTGTGGATACACCCCTGTGGCCTGGCCCTGGAATTACCCGGGTAAAGATAACCTCGGGAAATAAACATGAGCTGGGCTTCAGTCCTGGGTGCCTTTTGGGGAGATGGTCCCTGTCCTCTTATCTCAGCACATCTGTGATTATCCAAGCTGTCTTTGTGACTTTAACAGCTCAACTGTTAAGAACTATCCTGGGTATCCTGGCCGGCATGGCTCAGAGGTTGAGCCTCAGCCTATGAACCAGAAGGTCATTATTTGATTCTCAGGCAGGGGTTTGATCCCCAATAGGGGGCACGCAGAAGGTAGATGAAAAAAAAAAAACACCCACACAAACAAACTCATATATATGTATATACATATATATATACATATATATATACATATATATATACATATATATACACATATATATGAGTTTGTTTTATACACACACACACACACACACACACACACACACATATATATCTCCTATATAATAAAAGCCTATGTGGTGCCACACCCTCACATGATAGCATCACAAGATGACCACTACAGATGGCCAACACAAGATGGCCAGCAGAGGAGGGCAGTTGGGAGCGAGATCAGGCCAGAAGGAGAGGGCAGTGGGGGGTGATCAGGCCTGCAAGGGGGGGGG
>JAAGEH010000045.1:44498634-44517049 GCA_011751065.1 Lasiurus cinereus | reverse complement strand
GGGGGGGGGCAGTTGGAGGTGACCAGGCCAGCGGGGGGGCAGTTAGGGGTGAGCAGGCTAGCGGGGGTGGAGGGAAGTTAGGGGCAACCAGGCTGGAAGGGGTCAGTTAGGGGTGACTAGGCCAGCAGGAGGGGGCAGTTATATGTGACCAGGCTGGCAGGGGGCAGTTGGGGGTGACCAGGCCAGCAGAGGGGGGCAGTTGGTGGAAACCAGACTGCCAGAGGGGGGCAGTTGGGGGTGACCAGGCCCGCAGGGGATGGGCAGTAAGGGGTAACCAGGCTGGCAGGAGGACAATTGGGGGTGAACAGGCCAGCAGGTGGGGGCATTGGAGGCAACCAGACCAGCAGGGGAGGCAGTTAGGGGTTATCAGCCCAGCAGGCAGAGGCGGTTAGGGGTGATCAGGCAAGCAGGCTGGTGAGCAGTTAAGAGCCAGCAGTCCCAGACTGTGAGAGGGATGTCCGACTGCTGGTTTAGGCCTGATCCCAGGGAGGTCCCGGATTGGAGAGGGTGCAGGATGGGCTGAGGGCACCCCCTCCCCGTGGATGAATTTCATGCACTAGGCCTCTAGTATTTATATAAAAGAACCCCCCAGGTATTTATTGGAGACATACTCTGTGCTAGGTTTATTGAACAGTCCACAGGCCAACCCCTTAAGAACATAACAAGTCTGGAGAATGGGCCCACCTGCAGTTGAGGATCAGCACCCTATAAAAGAGTCTGTGGCCACACTCCCAAAACTAGTGGCACCTTCAGACCTTGCTTCCTTCCGCTGTTCATGCTGGGGGCCTGGTCCCTTCTCCATCAGTTCACACCATTTCCTGACCCTTAGAAGCCATTGCCTTTCCAGCAACTCAGGAGTGTGCTGTGAGCTTCTCATTGCAGCTTCCCTGCTCCTGCCAATGGTTATAACAGTGCTGCAGTCCCTTTGGCTTGAACAGTGCTCAGCTGTTTGCAGATTGGCTTCACATTTGCTCCTCCTACTAATTTAGCAAAGTGGGAAGGCAGGTCGTTTTATCTCTGTTTTTGCAGAAGTCTGGGGTAGGTTAGATTTGCCCAGGGTCATTCGGTCACTTGGTCAGGACTAGAACTTGGGTCCTGGCCTCAAAGCCCTGCCTGACCTCTGTGCATCAGAGATCCCAGGTGGGTGATTCCTAGAACCTGCCCTCTATCTCCTGATGGTAAAACAGCAGATCTGCAGAGGTTTTACAGCCTCACACCCCGTCAGTCCACAGCTTGGGTCACTAAGTCTCCTTTTGGGGGGATTTACAGCTTATACTTACTTACGTGCTAAAGACAATCATAGTCTTCCTCATTTTTTTTTTAATTAAAGCATTTAGGAGACCTGCATTGAAGACCCATACAAACTGCCCTCTCACCTCTATCCACAGATGGATTTCTGCTCCAACCCATGTGGGTCCCTCCCGCAAATTGGTTTCTGTCACTTCTCACAGCACAGTGATGTCCCTGGCGATGCTGCGATGAGTGTGTGATTAAAGGGAGTTGTGGATGGCTGCTCTCAGGCTGTTTCTTGGGCCTTTTGCTCACTGGGGAATCTCAGTGGTGCAGGTTTTGGTGTGAATTGTGTCCAGTCAGGCCACTCACAGCTTTTACACCAAAGAGGGCATGCTTTTGTAGTTACTAGAGGGTGTGGGCTTCATTTGTGTGTATGTCTGCAACTTGACTTGGATTGAAACTTCTCTTCATATAGAAGCATTAGAGTAATTCATTTCCCTTCCTGCCTCTATTCTTCCTTCCATCTGCCCATCTTCCATCCCCCATCTGAGATAATAGGAAAGATTTACTGTGGCTGCCATTGGTAAGTTTCAATATCTATTCCTTAGCCTACAGGAATCCCATTCTGTTCTTTATTGCCAAAGCAGCCTGTTGTTTCCCATGGGTCTCACTTCCTGGTGTGAGGCCTAGGCTGTGTTCAGAGCCAGCCCGAGTCTCCTGGGAGGTGTGGGGCTGCTCATGTGTGTCCGCTCTTGGACACTGAAACCGCCCATACTTCTCCCTCCGTCCCTCTCCTTGCTGTCTTTCCTCTCACTAAAGTGGTACATCCGGCCGAATGACTTCGTTGATGAGAGGATGGAGAGACAGACCTGGATGGCTTGAATCAAGTCACTTCCCATCTGCCTTTGTGTCCTCCTTTATAAAATGAGGAACTGAATGTCTTTCCTAATGCTCACAAACAGTTACAGATTTATTAATATCATGACAATCTCAGGAACAGGAGAGACATCTGATGGCATCTTTTCTCGTGGAATCCTCCCTACAGCATCGCTGACTTACCAGGTTGGGTTGCTTCCTACAATGCAGACCTCTCTACTTCCACAGCAGCCCATCATTTTCTTGTTGGACAAGTTCATTGGAATGTTTTTATGTATATTACATAAAAAGGGGGAAAAGGATTTTGCTGTAGTTTCTACCCATTGCCCACTTCTATCCCCGGGCCACACAGCACATGTGTGTGTCCTATTCCCCTTCCTGTGAAGCCCTTCAGATATTCAGATTCATAGAGATGCTCTCATTTCCTCCGAGTCCTCTTTTATCTGGGCTAACAGCCCTTCCTTCACACACACACACCCCCTTCTCCCCCACCGAAGAAGGACATTCCACTTCTGAAGGCCAGCAGGTTGTAGTATGGGTAGAAAGCCTTCCCTTGCCGAGTTTGGTGCCAGGATGCAGGAAGGGGGCCTCTCTGGAGCAAAGCTGTGTGGACACACATTTCTTACCTGGGAAGCCAGGGTTCCAGTTTGTACAAGGCCCATCAGCCTCCTGAGGACTGTCCTTGTCCACTGCAGGGACACCAGTTGTACTGACTTCCAGACCCAGAACCCCCTTGCCTGAGCCTTGGCCTGTGCACACAGCTCAGCTCAGGGGCATGCTCTAAGGTCAGTGCAATGGCCAGCAGGGGGCATGCTCTTGTTCTAGGTACAGGCATCAGCAAGGTTCCCAGGATGTCTGGGGCAGCCGGAGAAGAAAGGCACAGAAGAAGACAGCTTTGGGACTGTCAGTGTGTGGATGAAATGTTAGAGTTTGTTGGGAGCCGCCTGAAGGATCCCTGAAAGCAGGGATGCAGGGACTTCCCAAGATCTGGTTGCACAGATCACAGTCCCTTGCTTTCCCTCCTCACTTGTATTCTCCCATTTCCATTTTAGGGAAAAAATGGAAGGTTCTCTGTGGTTGTGTCATATCTATTCTCTGGTGGACTGGCTTGACCATGTCAAACCACAGGACCATGTGGGGACACAGAAAGTTCTGTTTTTTTCCGAAACCATAGTGTCCTGAGAGCTGTTTTGTCCTCTTCCCATTTCTCAGTAGGGGCCTGTACCTTCTGGATTTCTTGAAAATTGTGGCCAGTACATTTTCACAGTGGTTAGCTCCAAGGGCCTCTGCTCCCTAGAGCTTTCTGATAGCTGGAATTCATGGTCATGTGGCATTTGTCACAGCTTTGTGGGGGGAATTTCTGTATAACTGCTTTGAGACCTTACTGTTTCTATTGTCCCCTAAAAATTAGCTTCAACATCATATTGGAATAAAAATGAGCTAAACCCATACAGGTCTCTAGTATACATCTGGGTTGATCTCTGGGGGTTTGGAGAAGTGTGAGGTCCCCTGAAATGGAGTTCAGTGTAGAGCTGCTGTGCAGTGCTTTATGGGGTCCTTGGAGTCTGGCTTGCCAGGAGGGTCTGGGGAGCAGGTGTGCATGCCAGCATTTGCCAGGAGGAAGGGCCCAAGCCTTTCAGATTGGGGACACCGGGCTGCTTCCTTCCTACTTCTCAGCACTGGGCTGAGGGTGACACAAAGAGGCAGCCCAGTGGAGAGGTGAAGGGCATGGGCTGGAGTCAGGGTGCCTGGGTTTGAATTCCAGCCCTGCCATAACCTTGAGTTGATCTCTTGACCTTACCATCCATGCGTGGGGCATTTTCTGTGAAATAGGGCCTTCCTCAAGGGGGGGTGGGGCTGTGAGGACTGAGAGTTAATATTAGTCCAGTGCTTAGAACAATACCAAGCACAGTGCTCTGTGAGCATCTATAACATAAGGAGAGGAGCGGTGCCAAAGAACACAGTTCTGTGCATCTGCGAGGCCCTCACACCAGCTCCTCTGCCCGGGTTACTGCTGGCTGAGGTGATTGAAAAGTGGGCTGTTATCATGGTGGGGGCCGAGAGGCTGATTTTCTTGGTGCAGGCACATTCTTCTGGAGTCCAGTTGATGCAGCCGCTTACAGGACAATTTCTCCAGAGATTTTTGGTCAAGTTTGACTGCAGTCCCTTCAGAACTTTGAGGTTCCCCAGTTCTTTCTCAGTCCTGCTTTGGGAGAAGCCCCCCACCCTTTTTTCGTTCCACAGAGCTGACACAGCCATCTGCCTGCAGATGTGGCTGGTGTGACCCCAGTGTCATCCAGGAAACATTGATGTTCCTCTCTTCACTTGAGCTTCACACCCCACACTCACCATGTGTCCAGCTGAAGCTTCTGCTGTCTCTTCCCATTTCATGCCCCTTGATCTTCCTCATTCCTATCTGCACTGGCCTTGTTACATAGTCCTGAGACCGTGCTGGCGGGGACACCTGCCCACCATCTCTACCCCTAGTAGGTCTTTCTGGATAAGACGCCTTAAGATTCAGTGTCACTATAACTCAATTAACTGGAAGGTTCTGTTTGCAGAATGTAGCTACTTCTGTCCCTGGTCATCAGAATATATAATTTTGATAGAGAATTATGTTTGGAATCTGAAATTTGGCCTTATTTAGTGGTAAAATGAGAATCATATTGTACGTCTTACAAATTTTTGAAGATCTGTGTTAACCTTAAAGTGCTGCACACACATCTGGAAAGTTATCATTGGTCTTTAAGCTACTGCACCAGGGCCTCCTACATGTTGGGGGTCAGCTTCAAATCTGTACGTAAACGAATAAGGCTCCCAGCTCATCTCTCTAGCAAAAGCTGGTGTCATTAGTGCCTTTGAGACCGTAGTTTTCCTCTCTTGCAGTTTCAATGAATGATGACAGAAATGTATTTTGTAATAATAGTAACATAACTCAGGTTAAATGAAGGTGTAGCATGGGCCAAACACTGCTCAGAGAGCTTGGCTATTTAAATTATCCCAGATCCCTGAGGTCAGTACTGTTTCTGTCCCCATTTTACAGGGAGAAAGGGGAGGCACAGGAAACAACTCACGCCCAGGTTGTCACAGCCTGTAAATGTGAGACTGGGCTCAAATTCTGTCCCTAGGTGTCCTATGGGCATTGATGGATTCCAAGGGTGCCTATCTTTGTGGTGTCCAGCCCCTAAAGAAGGAAGGTCTCCTGGACTCGATACCTTGCTGCCTGCAAGCATCTCAATCTGTCTCCTAACAGGTTTGCATTTCAGAGAGGATGAAAAGGGTGAGTTATGTCGAGTGACGTTGAGTCTGTTTAAACGTGGATTGATGTTGGCAGCTCCCTTCCTGAGAATCAGCTGGTCGCATTTCAGGTTGATAGCCACCTCCCTCACTAACTGGTAAGAGGACACTGCCTCATTCCCTGGGGCCCCAGTGCTTAGTCCTGGCTTGGGGCTGGCGCTCTCGCCCTGGAGTGTGTACTGATATGGTAGGTGTCAGAACTTATGTGTTTCATTTAATTCCTTTTCCTTACGTTGAAATAAAAGGGAAGCTCATAGCTGTTGTTTGGAGCCTGCTCTTCGAGGCCCTGCTGGGACTGGGGTGCAGAAAGGAGTCAGGCACAAGCCTGCTGACCTAGGGGGGCTGAGGTGGAGGACTCTGAAGGGTACAGTAGGATGGGAGAGAACTGGTGTGTCCTGGGGCTGAGGTTATGGAGGGCTGATCAGGGATGAGCTGGAGTGAGGTCAGAGGCAGGAGAAGAAGGTAGGACTGGGTCCAGGGCCCAGGAGGAGGGCAGTTTGGTTGGTTGGAGCTCATGGGCTCCATAAAGGCAGGGCAGCAGAAAGCAAGTCTGGGGAGTGAAGTTGAAACTAGCTGGTTCTTAAAAATCCAAGGGTCTACATCTATGCTCATCTCCTCTCTATGGGCTGACCCAGGGGCCATGTGATGTGTGTATTTGGCCTTTTCCAATCCATCTGTGACCCCATTCACACCCAGGCCCTACAGGCTCAGGGTACAGCCATGGCCACCACAGCAGCACCAGCTAGACCTTTGCGCTGCAGCCTCCTGGCCTGACAGCCAGGCTCTGACTCGTTCCAGCTCCAGCATGGTCCCCATCCCCATGTCCATCTTCCTAATGCCTCAGCCCCATTGGGTTCCTTGGTTCCTTAGGAGTGAGGCCCTGCCTGCCTCCCTCTAGTCTCATGGGCTGACTTCTAGCATTGTCCTGTTGATCCTCCCCATGCTGACCAGATGCCTGAATGACGACCTCTTTTTCTTCTTCCTCCTCCTCTTTTTCTTCTTCTTCTTCCTCTTCCTCTTCCTCCTCCCTCCTCCTCTTCCCTTCTCCTCCTCCTTTTTCTTCTTCTTTTCACTGAGCCCCTTAAAGGACAGCTAGGAGAGATGGTGACTCCACCTTACAGAATCTGCCAAGGTCACAAAACTAAAAAATGGAGGAGCTAGAGGTCAAGCTTATTCCATTATCCCTTTACTTTATTGTAGCCATGTGTCTTTTGTGGTGCAAATTAGCCCAATAGGCTGGGGCCACTGGGAAGCACCTACTGTGGAATTCTGTCACCTATTGTCTGTGTTGGGCACCAGCCCTGCCCAGTCATGCTCAGAGGACAGTCCTCTCAGGAGGTTCTCACTTCTCAGTTTGAACTGTCACTTGCATCGTCGACGTGTGGCTGCTGTGGAGAAGAGGGTGGAGTGAGGCTTTCTGGAGATGCGTTTTCCTACTGCAGCTGATTCCAGGCTGTTCCCTGGGACTGCTAGTTTGTGGGTGTTGCTGCAGTGGCAGAAATAGCCATGCTCTAGCCAGCCCAGGACTGTGTATCTAGTTTGCTCCAGAACAGCTGGCTGCAGAGCTGAGGCTTGCCCTTGCTTATAAGGCACTGGTGAGAATGCAGAAACATCCACCTGCCTTACGGGCGGCTGAGACAGAGCACATATTTTATTGACAGTGGTCTGCATGTCTCTCACGGGGGAAGAACCAGTGTGTTTGGAAATGAGAGGAGAAGGAGTGAGGACCTTCTCCAGCTGGTTGGGACTCTAATCTAGGGGGATTGAGCAATGTGGGAATTAGGAAGCCTATGACAGAAAGAGGCTGCTTCCCAGCAATGGGAAAGGAACAGGCTGATGGAACAGTCAGCATAAGGCAGAACACTTCCTATGGTCTGTTTCTTAGGGCAGGTTACAAGGGAGGCACCCGAATGTTGCTGCTTGCAGGACTTGCCTATGATGTTGAATTTGCAGTTACTGAGCTGTACAGACTCTTGGGGATCCTGCTACCATTGGGCCCTGCTCTCTTTCCTTCCTTGTTGCTTGTAAGACAAAGCCACACTTAGAGGCTTCAACCTGATTTTTCAGACAGGAACTGTAATCTGGCTTCACCTGATTTTTCAGACTCATTTCCCTCCACTCCCTTCTCTTCATACCCTGAAGCTGTGTGCACAGTGCGCTGCGTGTGGGCATGGGTGCATTTGTTCAGGCACTCATGGGTACTAGCCTCAAGTCCAGCCCCTTCAGATTGCCTGTTACCTCTTCTTGCCTCCAAGGCTTTGTGCATGCTGTTCTCTCCCCTACTCCTGCTGTTGAAATCCTACTTACTTGTAAGCTGAGCTCAGGCATAGCTACTTCACGAATGCATCCCTGATCTGCACTCCATCCCTCAGTTGGAATCACATCTTCCTTTCCCTTTGCTCATAGCTCTCTGTTAAAGCATTTCTTTGCCCTTACCCTGGTGTCCCCACAGCTGGTTTGCAAAGTCCTGGGAGACAAGCAGGATGTGCCCTCACTCATTTCTGTACCTTTCACCCCCAGCCCACTCCCTACCTTGCAGTTCTATAAGGCAGAAGGTTGCACAGTTCCTGTCTCTTGATTTGCATCATTGCCACTTCAGGTCAACCTCAGAGTCAGGTCTAAATGTGCTAGTAGGTGATCCTATTGATGGGGGAGATGCTGGCCCTGGACCCAAAGTCTTCAGAGAAGGGCCCAAAGATTTACAAGGAAAGCCCAAGAATTGCACACAGCTGGGGAAAAGATAAGAGAGATATACAAATGATCAAAAAGCACATGAAAAGATGCTCAACATCATTTAGTCATCAGTGAAATGCAAATCTACCATAAACCACAGTGAAAGACCATTTGACAGGGAAAGGCTATAATAAAAAAGACAGTAACTAACAAGTGTTAGCGAGGAAGTGGAAAAGTTGGACCCTCTCACTCTTCTGATGGGATGTAAAATAGTGCAGTCACTTTTGAAAACAGTCTGGCTGTTCCTCAAAAAGTGAAACAGAGTTACTATATAACCCAGCCATTCCACTCCTCGTTTTATACTTGAGAGAATTGAAAGTACCTACCCACCAAAAACTTGGACATGAATGCTCAGAGCGGCATTATTCACAATAGCTGCCGAAAGATAGAAACAACACAAATGTCTATCAATTGGATGGATAAATAAAATGTGTTATAGCCTTATAATAGATTATTATTCAGCCGTAAAAAAGGAATGAATTATTGACACAACATGATAAACCTGAAAACAGCATGTAGAATGAAAGAGGCCAATCAGAAAACCCCACATATTTATTATATGCTTTCATGTATATGAAATGTCAGAATAGTCCCAGTGGTGGGTCAGGTCCTTGGCAGCTGGGGTTGGGAGGTTTGTGGGGGTGATAGCTAAAGGGTATGGAGTTTCTTTTTGAGGTGGTGAAAATGTTCTCAAATTGATCATGCTGATAGTTGCACAACTCTGAATAGACTGAAAACCACTTAAATGGTGAATTGTGGGGTATGTGATTTATATGTCAGTAAAGCTGCTATGAAAAAAAATAAGGGCAGGAGAAGGTATATTGCTGCAGTATAAATGCAGACTTCAATGTGTGCTAAACTCTGTTTTCCACAGATGGAGATATCTTTTAATGCTGTCCCTGACTGCCTGTAGCCTACCACCTTTCCTCTGCACAATATTTTTTCCAGAGTGGAACAAGCATAAGTATTGACAGATCTATATAAAGTCATTTTTTAAAGATGAAAATTTTTATTTTACTTTTATGATTTAGCTGCCCTCTTACTTTCCAAAAGGAATTAAAATGACTCAACTTGCATTTGGATTTCTTTGTTGACCTTGGACCAGACAGCTCTAATCTTTTAGTAGTTTGGTTGGTGCTTGCTTTCATTCTTCATGCATTGGATCATTCAGAGTCAGTCATTCTTTCACAGCAAACATTGTACCCGTGTTCTAAGATCTGAAGAGACGGAAATAGAAGTCTTCACCATCAAGGAGGTTGTAATACAATGGGGGAGACGTTCAAGTAAGCAAGTAATGGATCATCTGTGATAGGGGGCTGAGTGAATACCCCTGACCTCAAGTAGGGGTAATCAGAGAGCGCCTCAGGAGGAGGTGACTTATTGGAAGACAAATAGGAGATTGCAAGGAAGAAAGGACACCTTAGGTAAAGTTGCTGCAGGGTCAGTGGCCGAGGTGCTGCAAGGAATTGTGAGTCCAGTCCAGGCACTAGGGCGGGCAGGGTAAAGTCAGACATGAAGCACCTCATAAACCACAGCGAAGCATGCGGACTTCATCCTCTAGAGCAGCGGTTCTCAACCTGTGGGTCGAGACCCCTTTGGGGGTCGAACGACCCTTTCACAGGGGTTGCCTAGACCATTGGAAAATGCAGATATTTACATCATGATGCATAACCGTAGCAAAATTTCATGGTTGGGGCCACCACCACATGAGGAACTGTATGCAAGGGTCGCAGCCTTAGGAAGGTTGAGAACCACTGCTCTAGAGGGTGGGGAGGCCTGGTTTCATTTTCATTTTAGGAAGGTACAGTCTGCTGCATGATGGAGATTAGATTGGAGAGGAGTGAAAATATGATTTGATTGGAGATGATTTAAGGAAGGGTCATTATGTAGGAGGGTGAGAGTGCCATGGGATTAAGGTGCCACCCTGGTTCTGGCTTGGACATTCTGGTAGAGGACAGTACCTGTCTGTGAGGAAGTACTGAGGATACCCAGGCCTTTGCTCGTTGTTTGCCTCCTAGGGCTGCACTGAGTCTGAGCTATGGATGCTACGTAAGCAGACCAAAACTGCATGCTAGAGAGAGAGAGATGCTTTTGAATTGGCCACCAGTGGTATGGCCACGTGCAGTCTGCCTGCACCCGCCCCATCAAGGACCCACCCCATCACAGGACCCACCCCGTCAAGGACCCACCCTGTCACAGGTTGCAGGTCCTCATGGACCCTGGATTCCTGAATGCCACTGATCATTAAGCTCCCTTCAGCTCTGTTAGTCTATCATTCTTTATGATGGGAGATTATACATTTGAATAATCACCTCTTTCACGGATTTACAAAATCGTTTCAGCTACACTTCAAAATTCATTTCCGATCCTTTGATCACTGTTAGAGAATTCCAGAAGCTTCTGTTTCGGTCTGGCAGTCCCTACCTTCCCAAGGACTCACTAATCTCTGAATATTCAGATTGGCAGGGAAGCTGTGTGGGGGAAGGCTTTTCCCAAAGAAAATACTTTTCCGGAACATGATGCCCATTCCAGCTTCTTCAGGTTCCTCCCTCCTTTACTGTTAGGCCCTGTTCTTTAAATTTCTCAGCCTCGTTTTGAAAATCCACAAGGAGATCATCCTGGGAAATGGACCCAGGTGTCGGTTCTGCACCCGAGTTGCAGAGTGTGCCTATGAAGATAAAAGGGCTCTCTTTCTGCTTCCCTCTGAGACATTGTTGGCTCCTCTGCTTTGATAGCATCATAACTGCATCGCAAACAGGCAAGAAAATCAAATCACCTCCCACCAGAGTTACAGTGTTTTTCCACCAGGCGACCTGGGCAGGATGAGGGCTTCAGAGGGCTGAGCACCGCCCCCCACCCCCACCCTGACAAACAATGTGGCCTTGTTGTTGACTCTTTTCTCCAGGGAGGGGAGTGTTGGGATTAGACTGAGGGAAGGAGGAACCTTCGGGCTGCCTGTTTTTCTATATCCCCTTTTTCTCAAGAATGGACATTCTGCCCCCCATGCTGCCTTCCCTGGAAGCCATTTTGCCCTGCAGGTCTTTGCCCAAACTGTCACAGAATTGAAGAATGTCAGCACTGGTCCAGTCCAAATCCATGAGCTCCTTCCTAGAGAGAAGGAATTGTGTCTTTGTCATCTTTATGTCTCCGATGATTGACACAACATTCCACACTTAGTCTCTGTGAATGCTTGGATGAATGGAGGGTGACTGAGCTCATTGACCAAGGAGGAGGTGACTTGTGACCTGCTTTTATCAGGCAGGAGTCAAATCTGTTCATGAGCTTTGGACTATGTGTTTTCCAAGGCACGGGTGGTATGTCCTGGCCATGTCTGCATCCATGGGCCAGCCCAGGGCCAAGGGATGCGTGGGTGAACCAATACCCGACCCCTTCGCTTAACTAACGATGTGGCTTCTTCATATGCAGAGCTGGCAGCCATCCATGGGGACCTCACCCTGCCTCAGCCTGCACGGTCATGAGTGGTTTCTCAGCCTCACCTCTGAGAATTTGGAGTGGAACTCAACTCATTTAAACAAAGAAAAGAAAAAGAAAACTGCATTAGCTTATTCAAGGAAGGTCTATGACAGAGAAAAATTTAAAAATAATATTATGGCGTGTGTGTGATGTGCCATTTGTCACTGTTGACATTTTTCATTTGCTGACTAGAGAGCAGTAGTTCCCAGATGTGGTTCCCAGATGCGATTTTGTCGTGGTCCCTGTTATCTTTCTCAGTGATCTCAAGGGATGTCATAAACTTGCCAAAAAGTTGCTTTAATCTAAATTATAATGCACATTTTTTTTTATTTATACCTTAGGCCCCATCTATTTGCAAAGATTTTTTTTTTTTTTGGTATCCAAAATGTGTTTATTGGGATGGTTTCCCACTCATCTTGATTGGAGGTGCTTTTAGTGCTGCTTCCTTCTAAAGGAGCATCCTTCTGTAAGCCTTGCTTTTCCTCCTGTTGGCTGACAGAGAACAGTGCAGCAACCAACACACAAAACTACCGTTTGTGCGTGGCTAAAGACGGTGGTGATTTTATAGCATCCTGGGCATTTGACATCCATGAAGTAGGAATTGGGGCTCTGCACCAGGCGCTTCTTCTTGTGTTTCCTCTTCTCCTCTTCCAGAGAGGGATGAAGGAGGTCCTTGGCAAGAGGCATGTTGTCGCGGGGGGGGGGGGGGGTTGTCACCCTATTTGCAAAGATTTTAAGGTGGTATCTAATAAAGGAGATCTAGGTAAAGTCCAAATTAAAAAATAACAGGTCAAAACAACGTATAGGAAGAGGAAGTAAAAAGCCAGACATTTTAATTGCTTTGATGGAGGATTTAGTTCAGCCCTTTCCTTCTTGCGGGTCAAGAAAAAATATATATATATTAGTAGAAAAAGTGACATATTTTGTAGCAGAGCCTGTGATGCCTCAGTCCAGTGCCCTTGGCTGGTTTTGATTTCAATCACAGCTACGGGCACAGTCTTGTGAGAGCTCAGGCTCCCCTGGGGTCCTCTTTCCACCGCGGTGTCTCACGGTGCACAGTGAGAGTGGGAGTGAAGGCTCCCAGGCAACCTTCAGCCGTGGGGCATGGAACTGGGGGCCTGTGTGGAGGGCAGGTCTGGGAGGTATAGGTACTCTTCTCTTGGTTTCTGGCCAGACCGAACACTCATGCCTACAACAGCAGTCTTGACAAGGCACCCTTGTGTTGGCTTTCCTCCTTTTTCATATTTTTTGCTTTTTATGGAGGAGTCAAGTCTATTCATGGGCATTGAACAGACTTGACCTCTTCTCAGGCTCTGCTCCTCCAAACCACCCCTCTCCTTCCCACATCCCACAGTCCTTAGTCAGGATCCAGGCAGAAACCCTACCACAGAAAACAGGAATTCTACGTCCCTATTATCTCAGAGCTGCTGGGATGGTGGAGCCCTGCTCCTTGGGAGCATGTTGTTGTAGAAAGGGCCCTTCTCTGTGTCCAGCCTCGTGTGTCTGCCTTGGCCAAGAAAGTATATTCCATTCTTGAAAACCAGTTTCATAGTATCCCTTGCCCACCTGGCTCTTCTCAGGCCCTGTTCCCCTGGTCCCTGGGGAGACAATTTCCCTCCAGGTCCCCCATCCAGGAGCTCAGGGAACAGGGGCACAGTAAAGGCCACCCTTAGTTTAGACAGGGGACCCCAACGATCGTATTAAACCCTCAAGGAACAGCAGCCCCTGTATTTCTATTGCCATCTCCAGACATCCTTCCAAGCAGGAGGAAATAACTTCCCTATTCTCACCATCACTTTTTGATGCGGCCTGGAGGAAACCGTTTCTGGATTGGGTGCTGTCCTTGCTCTGTGTTGCCCAGCACTGCCCCCCGCCCTCTCTTTCCCTGTTAGTGGATGCTGTGGCCCAGCCGGGCTCCCAGCTCTGGTAGAAGGACTGAAGCTGCTGGGACTTGTGGGTTTGTCCTCACCCATGGCCTCAACCTCCGCTACCAGATCGGCACCGTCAGAGGTTTCCGTCTGACCCCACTCCTGGTCACAGATTCTGATTGTAGACATTTCAGCTCATTTCTGTCAAGGTTTCGGTAGAAAATCAAGTGGTTTCTTCACTCTGTTGATATAACTGGTATTTGGGAGCCGTGGGCTATCAGGTACTACCAAGATATTGACTGAGCTTAGATTCTGATTGGTGATCACTCTCACCCCAAGAGGTTCAAATCAGGTGTCTGTAGGACGGCTGTCCCAGCCTCTGCAGCTCACCCTGACTTTTCCCCATCATCCCCACTGTCACCGTCACTGCCCCCAGATAGAATGCTCCCTCTGCCTCCTTTGCTGTGGCAGACCTGTCGGGGCCCTCGTGTTTCCTGTACTTCCTGAGGAGGCTGTTCAGGGCTGCTTTCTGAGGTCCAAGCCCTAAACGGAAGGAGATGAGAATGAAAGTAACCTAGACTGCAGTGTTTCCTCACCTTCACCTCTTCCCTTCCTTCTGGGGACTGCTCTGGTCACATGTTTGTGGGGCGTGGAGGCAAGAAACTTCATCTTCAGACCCCCAACTTAATGTCAATCAGCTTTCTGTGGGAGTCCTGTGGATGGGGATCTCTGTGTGTCTCTGACATCTCGGTCTTGTTTGATATGAGGTTACTTCTGCATCATCTTTTCTCTCATTCTAGGCTCCCAGCTTCTTGAGGATGGGGATTAAACCTTTCATTTTTTTTCTTTTTCTTTGTGAATAACCACTCAGTAAATGTGTAATTAATGAATGGATCCTGTGTTGGCTTAAAAGAAGTTGGAACCTCATTTATTCCTACTGTGTCTGTTTTCCCCTCTCACGTCACATGACCCGTGGCTGCCTTGCTCACCCTGTAGCGTTGATAGAAAATACAGATGTGCCTGCACCTATGAAAAATGGTCCCAGTGCTGGCTCAGACACAGCCTTTCCGGAGCCAGCCCCCTTCTGTGCTCGGATCAGCTTCAGTGGGAGCCGTGGTCCCGAGAGCCGGACTGACCACATTCCCAGGCAGCAGGGGCAGCCTCCCAGTGTTGAGGTTTGTGTCTACTTCTCCACGGGGTTCTTGCATCGAGAAGCAAGAGGGCTCATTTTCAAGGTGTCTTGGGCTCTTAGAGGTAGATATTGATGCATGTGCTCATTAGTCTATCAGTCAGTCAGCAGATATTTACCCAGTGCTGTCTGCTTGCCAGGCCCGGTGCCAGGGGCTGGGGATGTATTCATGAACTAGACAGGCGTGGTCCTTGCCCCTTGGAGTTCACAGTCTAGCAAGGGAAACACAGAAACATTAAGCAAGTTATTATCAGGAAAGAAGGTATTATTCTGTGCCAAGCCCAAGGTCTCAGAGCTCTCTCATGCTGTTTATTGCAAACGATTTTTCTCTAAGGGGTTCCTCAGACGTGGATTTGTACCCTTATTTTCCCAGAAACATTCTAGTTCCTGGCCATCTTGTCAGTTTCTGGAGAAAGCCTTGTAGTTTGCCCTAAAATAGCTGCCACACATATGGAACATTGCTTTAGCATGAGGGACTCTGCTGGGCTCTGGCTCACCCTGGCCCTCTGTCTCTTCAGCTATAAAATGAGGACAGTGGCCTAAGGCCACACTTCTCAAGGTGAATTCCATGGAATACCAATCCCAGAACCTGCCCTGGAGAAGAAGATTTTATAATTAAGTTTGAGAAACTAAATATTGTACCTAAAAAAAATTTTTTTTTCATTCCCCTTGTCCAGAATCATGGAACACATTAAAGCCTCCAAGAAGTCCTGAATTACACATTGTGGTCTAGCGTGGTTGAACGTAACCATTTTTAAAATTCTGAACCCAGATCCCTATTTTCACATGCACCCGTTTTCCCGAGGCCTTGAGGCTCCACGGAGGCTGCTGGGCCAGAGACCCAGAAGGCCCCTTCTGCTCCAGCACTTTGTAAATAGGACCCTAGCGATGGTCTGTGTTGGGGGATGGAAGTCGGTGTGGGGCACCCCTTCCTCCTTTGCCATTATCATGCTTGAGTCCAAGAAGACGGCTGACCGGATTTCCTGCAGTGGGTCCTGGTGACATTTTAAGGCACTCATGGGTGGTGACACTGCCTTGGAATCCACAGTCATCCTTAATTGGTCTCGGAACCCACAGTTCACAAAACCACCTGTCATGGGAAACTTGAGCAGTGCTCAGAGCCCTGTTAATAATTCAGCCCACAAGCTGCTTCAGACACGGGCCTGCCATCCCAGGACTCACTCATCTTCCGCCTGCACAGATGATCCAGGGAGAGTTCTCTGTTATGTTGCAGATGTTAATGACTCGGGCAGCTTTCCTGGAATCCCCAAAGCCTCCTCAGTCAGGAGAGGGAAGACTGACACAGGTTCATCCCACACTAATTACATCAGCCAGCTCAGGGGGGTGGGCTTGCTGACGGGGAGGCTCTGGAGAAGTGGTAGGGGCTTACCCACTGGGATGTTTGTCTGGGGCCCTCCATTCCTTTCTCTGTCTGTAGTATCTCCAGCCATTCAGAAAAAGGTCTTATAGGATTTTTTTTAATGTTAGAGGTATCTAAAATTACTGGTTGAATTAGTTCTAACTCATTTGATCTATTCTCCTTTTCATTTAGTAGAATTATAGAATGTCCCAGCTGAAAGGGAACATGGAAATCATCTCATCCAGCTCTTTCATTTTCCAGTACAGGAAAATGAGACGGGAGAAAAGTGACTTTCTCAAGGGCACCCAGCTGGTTGGTTGCAGGGCTGGGTGTGTACCCCGGCCTTCTGGCTCACAGTCCCGCATCCTTCCCAGCCTGCCATACCCATTCTGGGCACAGTGAGCACAGCGTCTTCCTTGGAGTGCTATCCCAGGCACAGGGATGCTGAATTCCGGATGCCCTTCCTCCTTCAGCCTTGTAATGCCAAGGGCAAGCACATCTATCCTGGCTGCCACCCTGGTGGGGTTGTGAGGCAGGTTTTTATGTGCCATCAATAATGAGAAAGTAAAAGCCAGAGACTCCTCCCTCCTGCTCTTGGCTTCCCTGTTAATTTGTGGTGATTAGCGCTGGCGGCCTCCTCTCCCAGTCCCCTTCCCCCTTGCTGTGGAGTGGAGGCTGGCTGCTCAGGATATCTGGGACTTTGGGAATCAGACCTTCACATCCTTGTAGGCTCTGCTGGGCCTGGCCATGGGGTGCTCTGGCCCAACACTGAGCTGGTTTTCCCATTTTTCCCTGGAGACCAGAGTTCTTGTGGCATCTCAGTGCTGTGGTGCCTGTGAGAGATGATGGGTCCAGCACTTACTATTTTTAGACGAGAAGATGGAGGCCAGGTGAGGGGGTAGCCTTTGCTCAAGGTCATGGGGGCAGTTGAATGCAGAGCTGGAAAGAAGCACAGGCTGCCCAACCCCCTCCCATGTTTTTCCTGAAGTCCCAGCTATGGGCCTTCAGCCTTCCATTGGGGTGTCCTCCATTGCAGGACCAGCTTGTATCACAGCCCCAAACCCAGTGGGTAGGAAGTAGGAGTAGGTTTAGGGAGCAGAGAACTCTCTGGAATGACTGATGGGGGTTTTACAGTGAGATGTGGGGACAGATGAGATGGAAGAGTGAGCTGGGGCCAGGCAGCAATCTCTGGAGGGTGTGAGGGCCACTAAGAAGTAAAGAAGCAGAGATGGGGAGGAGTCAAGGGTCTTGGGGAAACTCTCCATCCATTCTGGACTTAGAGACCAGTCTTTCTTCATTTCCTCTCTACACTAAAGGGAGCTGCTCTCTCCTAACCTTTCCTTTTCTTTGAATTTCAAGCTGAGGCAGCACTTCGGGTTGGCCACATCCATAGGTAGAAAGACAGATATCAAGGTTGGGTGACTCCAAGGCTCCCACATAGGTCAGTGGGACTTTCAATAAATGCATTGTCTCTAAGGGTGAGGTGTTAGCTGAGCTGAGGAAGCCGAGTGCCCTAACATACGAGATTTTTGAGATACAAGCCGTCGAGCGAGCGATTTTTTGCTTTGAAATTCGAGCAACATTTGAGATAGGAGTAATCTCGCGGATCAGCCGGCTGCACATGACCCACCAGTTTACCGTGACTCGAGCGTCTCATAGTTTCCCACGCCTCAAGGTTACGGAATGAATAAAACTCTTATCTTGAGGTACCACTGTATTTGTACCACAGGGGAAGGGGCCCAAGAGGAGGCAGCAGCGAGCCAGAGAGAGCTCACCTGGCTTCACCTTAGCCACCCTCCAAACTATAACACATCCAACCCTGCCTGAGCCACAGAACAGGGGAAAATGTCCAAGCCCCATTTATTAGGTGCACCCTGCACTGGGCACTGTGCTAAGTACTTTCTATGGAGTATTAATCATGACAGCAATTTTATGAAGTCTTTATTAATATTACATCCATTTTCCAGATGAGAAAAGTGAGGCACAGACTGTTTACACACGCACTCAAGGCCAGCCTCAGAGCCAAGACATGGTGGAGCCAGGGTTCCCCATGCAGCGTGAGGCTCTTTTCCAAGCTTTCCCTTTCCAAGGTCCCTGAGGGGCAGCTGGGCAGCAAGGGGGCAGCAGTGGTATTTGACGGAAGGAAGGACACCACTGGGGATGGGACAGCTGCAGCATCAGAGCAGGAGGGCCAGGCTCTTGGTTGCCCTTCTTTGAGCAGATTGTCCCCTCCCTGGGGCCTTAATGTAGAAGACAAGCTTTTCATTTTTAGAGAGGAGAGTGGGAGAGGAGAGAAGAGGAGAAGAGAGGGGAGGGGAGGGGAGGAGAAGGGAGAGAAGGAGAGAGAGAGAGAGAGAGAGAGAGAGAGAGAGAGAGAGAGAGAGA
>JAAGEH010000045.1:44403564-44497383 GCA_011751065.1 Lasiurus cinereus | reverse complement strand
AGGGGGGACCAGGCCTGCAGGGGAGGGCAGTTTTAGGTGATCAGGCAAGCAGGAGGGGGTGACTAGGTCAACAGGGGATGGCAGTTGGGGGGGCGGGGGGGACTAGACCTGCAGTGGAAGGCAGTGAGGGGAACCAGGCCTGCAGTGGAGGACATTTGGGGAAGACCCAGGCCAGCAAGGGAGGGCAGTTTTGGGGCACCCAGGCCTGCAGTGGAGGACAGTTGGGGGAGACCCAGGCCAGCAAGGGAGGGCAGTTTTGGGGGACCCAGGCCTGCAGGAGAGTGCAGTTGTGGGGACCAGGCCAGGAAGGGAGGGCAATTTGGGAGGACCCAGGCCTGCAGGGGAGGGCAGTTGGGGGGACCCAGACCTGCAGTGTAAGGCAGTGGGGGTGGGGGGGACCAGGCCTGCAGTGGAGGACAGTTGGGGGAGACCCAGGCCTGCAGGGGAGGGCAGTTGGGGGAATCCACGCCTGCAGGGGAGGGCAGTTGCGGGGGACCAGGCTAGCAGGGGAAGGAATTGGGAGCCAGCAGTCCTGGATTGTGAGAGGGATGTACAACCACCTAAACATTCCTCAAGGGGTCCCAGATTGGAGAGGATGCAGGCTAGGCTGAGGGACAACCGCCCACCCCCCAACCTCCCGCCCAATGCACGAATTTTGTCCACTGGGCCTCTAGTCTTAAATAATAAAAGGCTAATAGCAAATTGACCAAACAGTGGAACAACCAGTTGCTATGACATGCACTGACCATCACGGGACAGATGCCCAATGCAGGAGCAGAGCTCATGGCTGGCTGGTGAGTGCAGCAGCGGAGGCAACGGCACTAAGGATGTCTGGGGAGCAGGCCTAAGACATCAGTTGGACATCCCCCGAAGACTCCAGGACTGCAAGAGGGCGCAGGTGGACTGAGGGACTGCCTTCCCCCCACAAGTGCATGAATTTCATGCATTGAGCCTTTAGTTTATTTATAAAATTGCAGACATGGGAAAAATAATTCCTAGAAAAAATGGACTTAGGAAACAAGTGATAGAGGCAAAGAAAGGGCTCTTGGACTTGGGAGTGAGGAAGCTATTGGTAACTTCCTTGGGAGGAGGGGAGAGGGAAAGGTGAGGGTGAACTCCTGGAGGGAGAGTGCCCTGAGTCCTCCTCCTGAGGGTGTTAAGGGTGGACATTTTAGGGGAGGTCTCAGGGGAAGATCTCGGTAGGCTATTCAGCAGCTTTCCAAATGTGTCCATTCAAGGTTGTGTTCTCCACTGATTGATTGGCCAGCTCTAGCACAGGGGGTCATTATTCAGTGTAGCTGGTCCTGAGGACAGCTGTGTCTGATTTTGTTGCTTTTCTGGGATTAGAGCTGAAATACAACTGAGGCCTAGATGTTAACTGTAGGAAGAAAAGGTCAGGAGGTCCAAACTGCATGACCAGCGATATGCTAGGGGAGAAAAGGTCACCTTGGGGGCGAGGTCCCACCCTACAATTGTCCTTTGCTAAGTGCCCAGGGCTTCCCACCCTGATGACCTTGTTTGCTCTGCTCAGATCTAACTGCCTACCACAGAACCACTGTCGTCGTCTCCTCCTCCTCCTCCTCCTCCTCCTCCTCCTCCTCCTCCTCTTCCTCCTCCTCCTCCTCCTCCTCCTCCGTTTGAAAGCTATTTCTAGAGTTGGGGCTCTATTATTCCAGTTCTCTCTAATTCTAAATTAGTTCACTTCTCCCTTTGGGGCCCTGGCTCAGGTGCCCACAGCAAGCTGGTAAAGTGTGGCTTGCCTGGGGCCCATACCACAGCCCACAGCCCCTCAGACAAGGAAGCTAAGATGCTTGTTTGCCTACTCAAGGGCACACAGCTGCATTGCATCTCCTGTCCCTCCTGCCATACTCATGTCTGGTTCAGCCTGTGCAGCCTTCCTGTGTTACATCATGGCCAGACAAGCTCAGTGAAGTGCGTCTGGAGCTGGGTGTGGAAATTGGGTGGTGGTCATTTGTGTTGGAACACCAGCCGTGGGCTTCTTCCACTTTCAGAAGAAGGCTCCTGGGTAAGTGGATGGGCCTTTGGAAATACCTTCTTTCCCATCCTGCTTCATCTCTCCTTCACACTTGTGCCCTGTGACGGGGGGGGGGGGGGGCGCGGGGCCTGGCGGGGGAGACTTGCACATGTGAGTCTTTGCCTGTATCCTGTTTGAATCCCGTGTTTAGAGGACTAACAGTTTGACCAGCCATCAGGAAATTCCTGAGATGTATGCTCAGTACCAGTTGAAGGAACTGGGGGTGTTTAGTCAAGTTAAGAGAAAACCCATGGGGGCATTATCACCATCTTCTTATGAAAGAGGAAATACGTTTGTTCCTTTTGACTCCAGGGATTAGGACTTGGACCAGAGAATTAGAAACATTAATGGGGTGAAATTCACACCAATGTTAAAAAAACAACAACACTAAAAAGTGTAGTTTTCAGAAAATAGAGTATGTTGTCCTGAGAGTGAATTTTCTCTCCCTGGAAATTTGCATTTCTCATATGAGGCGACTGATACCCTGAGTGAAGCATGAGGTGACTGTTGACCTGTGGTCACACGCTCCACAGTGCTCTTTAGAGACAGCTACCCATAGGACTGAGCCGATCCAGAATGGGGCCCCAGGGAGGCATCCCAAAGAATGAAGAGGATCAGGTAAAGAGGAAGCTCCTTGCCCCTCTCCCCTACATGGGGCCCATGCTTCTGGTCTTGCCTCTAACTTCTCTTAGTGACGGTGATAAAGATGATAGCAACAAGGGCCTATCAGTGTTTTGGAGAAAAGCTGAATTGAGTGCAGCTGTCATGACAAGGTCTCTCTAATTCTAGAATAGTCCGATGGCTTCTTGAGAGAAGAGAAAATATGTAACATCTCACGAGCAGACGCACACCCTGCGGGAGAAGTTTGAGGAAAGCAGCAGAGTGGCAGTTCTTCCTTTGAGCAGCCTTGTGAATCGGAGGAGAGCTAGAACTCCTCAAATTGTGATCTTTTCATTATTCATTATTTACTGGTATCAATGCAAAAACGTGTGTGTGTGTGTGTGTGTGTGTGTGTGTGTGTGTGTGAGAGAGAGAGAGAGAGAGAGAGAGAGAGAGAGAGAGAGAGAGATGCATGGGTTTTGTTTTCTTTGTTTCCCTGTCCGAGTTCCACACTAAATAACTCATTTTAATAACTTGGAGTCTTTCCATACTTTTATTTATGCTTATAAAAATTAATACGGTTATATATCACACACACACACACCAAAACGCATACATGCGTGTACCAGCTTGTTTAAAAGTAATTGTTCTACAAAAATGGGATCATATTAATCATATTTACTGCATACTGCTTTTCTTGTTCATCAATACTTCATAGAAAAAATCCCTCCAAATCAACTAATATATCTCTTGTTTCATTCATATTTTATTCAACCATTCTTACATCTATTGGCATTCACTTTGTTCTAATTTTTAATTCATAAATAACAGCCTCCACAAACATCCATAAACTACCTCCATAAGCATCTCTGTAGTTATATGTCCTTGTGAACTATGGCTTTTATTTCCTAATAACAGATTCCCAAGAGGAAGAGTGCTGAGCTGAAGGGTATAGTATTTTTTATTTTGTTATGTTTCCAGATTGTTTCCCAAGAACTACAATTATGTTCATTACCAATTGGTGAGCATACCTGTTTCCCCATCCCTACAACATTAATTTTTATTTCCACGTTAGTGCTAGCTGGTCTGATGGGTAGATGGTAATATCTCATTGCTACTTTGATTTTCATTTCTCTTACTCCTGTTGAGTTAGAGCATCTTTTCATATGATTCTCTGCCATTTGCATTGCTTTTCCATGAATCACCTGTTCATATCTTTTGCCTATTTTTCTCCTAGTTTCCCACTGACCAAGGACTAGCTATGGCCAGGCTCCGTGCAAAGCCCACTCAAAGGAATGTTCTTTAGTCTTCACACAGCCTCATGTTACAGAAAGCTAAAGCCCAGCAAGGACCAGCATGTGGCCAAGAGGACTCAGCTAGTCAGGGGCACATCTGCAGCTGAAACACAGATCTGACTCTGAATCCCATGTTCTCTTGACTACTCCATGAGGCTCACTCACTACCTGAGCTGGGAGATGAGTGTGTGTCAGCCTTGCCCCGTGGTGCCTCATAGGTTAGCAGAACAGGTGTCGGGAGGGAAGGGTGGATCGTGTGGCACATCTTCTAGGGCCTGGAAGACCCACAAGCACCCATTAAACCTTTGTAATCAGTTGCCCAGTGTTTAGCTGTGATAGTGCACAGAACCCAACCTGAATTCCTGTAGCCTTTGGTCAAGGTGCCACCGAAGTGTCAGCAAGCCTTGTTTCCCTTTCCTAGTTGGTGGATTCTCGTCTTGATTAGACATGGTCTCGTTGGATTTAAGAATGATTACAACCGTCTTTTTTTTATCACTTTAGCTAGTGTGGTATGCCAACTTATTCATTGACCAGAGGCCTGGTGCATGAAATTCGTGCAAGAGTAGGCCTTCGCAGCCCCAGCTGCCTCAGCTTTATCCAGAAGGTCGTCCAGACGGTCGTTCCCGTGTTCAGCCATTTGGTCAATTTGCATATTACCCTTTTATTATTATAGATAGTAGTACCCACATCATTTGCACAATATTTATGCAGTGATGGTAATGCTACCACCCCTTGCACTCCCATTCACTGTTACAAGTTGAGTGTATTCCCCCAAAATTTCATATGTTGAAGTCCTAACGACCAGTACCTCAGAATGTGACCTTATTTGGAAGCATAGTCGTTACAGATATAATGAGTTAGAGTGAGATCATTAGGGTGGGCCCTAATCCAGTATGACTGGTGTCCTTATAAAGAGGGGAAATTTGGGCCAACACACACACACACACACACACACACACACACACACACACAGGAAGAACACCATGTGAAGATGAAGGCAGACATCTGGCTTTGCTTCTACAAGCCAAGGTATGCCAGAGAGTGCTAACAGATGCACACATGCATGCACACACACCTCTACCACCATCACCACCACCCACCTTCTGCCTCAGGAGAACCAGGCCTGGCCTCTAGCACCTTCTCACAGCCTGCTGTTGTGGTGCTCAGGTGAACAGGAGCTTCTTGGTGATGCAGGTGGATGCAGGGAGTGGGCTTATCATGTGGCAGCACTGTGCATGTGCTTCCTTTGAAAATTGTGCTCCTGCCCTGACTGGTTTGGCTCAATGGATAGAGCATCGGTCTGAGGACTGAAGGGTCCTGGGTTCAATTCCAGTCAAGGGCACATGCCCGGGTTGTGGGCTCTATCCCCAGTAGGGGGTGTGCAAAAGGCAGCCAATCAGTGATTCTCTCTCATCATTGATGTTTCTATCTCTACCTCTCCCTTCCTCTCTGAAATCAATTAAAAAATAAATAAAATGGTGCTCCTGTTCAAAGATGGAGATCTGTAAAAACAAAAGAAAGGAGCTAGTGTAATGAGGGAGTAGGAGTTTTGGGGGCAGAGGGACTGGCGTGATTTAAAACTCTGACTATGCCATTTTCTAGTTACTTCACTTCCTTGAGATTTTGCAGCCTTATTGATATATTAGAAATAATAATAATACCTTTGGGATTGTTGTGAGAACTAAAGAGAATACAGGTAAAGCTCTGAGCAGAGTGCTTCACTCACAAGATGATCACTGCCTTAATTATCTATATATATAAAAGCCTAAGTGACCAGTTGATTGGTCACTGTGACACACAATAACCACCAGGGAGCAGACGCTTAACACAGGAGCTGCCCCCTGGTGGTCAATGCGATCCCACAGCAGGAGCACCACTCAGCTAACTGACCCATCCTGGTGGCCCACCAGCCCAGCGGCAGCCACTCACTCCCTCAGTAGTCCTGCAGGTCCAATCTCCGGAGAATGGGCCAGGCACTGATGGACCGGTGCCGCTGGCACAATCCTGACAGCACTGCAGGCCTCCTAGAAGTCAGCACCATCGCCACTTTCCTTCCCTAGATGCTCCACAAGGAAGAAATGATATAAAAGTAGCTGCCAGGTGGATCCCGACAACTGTCAGTGGAACAGATCTGGATCCTGGGCAGCAAGGGCATCCCACTACCTGCTAGGGGGCAGAGGGGGGGGCAGTCACATTCTGTTCTCCTCCACCCCTTTGGGACGGGCACCAGCCGCAGAGCTCACAGCTGGTAAGTGTTGCTGCTCCTGCAGTGCGAGCTTCTCCCAATTGGGACTGACTGGGCGCGAACCCACGGCAGGTGCAGCGGGGCCAGGATGAACGGGAATGGCAGGCGGGAGCGGCAGGCGGCATTGACCGCCAGTTTCAGCCCGATCCCCAATAGCCAGCCCGAGGGACCCCACCTGTGCACGAATTCATGCATTGGGCCCCTCGTTATTAATAAACATTTTGTGAGAGATGACTTTAGCAGTAGCATGTTGTAGAGGACAACTTTTGGACTCGCTTTCCTAGACTGAAATATCTCAATTTCTACCTCTGTATGTGTGTGTTTGTGGGTTTCTTTGGTTGGGGGAGAGGGGAGAGAGAGAGATTGAGATTAAGTTATATGTGAGTGTTGGTCCTTTTTTTAAATCCTCATCTGAGGATATGTTTTTTATTGATTTTTAGAGAGAGAGAGAAACATTGATCAGTTGTTTCTCTAATGTGCCCTGGACCAGGGATGAGCCCCGCAACCTAGATCTTTTTCCTGATGGGACATCAAACCTGCAACCTTTTGGTGCACACAATGACGCTGCAACTGGCTGAGCACCCAGCCAGGGCTAGTATTGCTTTAAATCTCAAATGAGTAAAACGTGAGTTAGATTCAGCAATTTATAACAGTTGAAGGCTCTTGAGAAACTTTCCAGTTATAGTTTTAGGATTAATTAGTATCTTGCCCAAATTCCAAGTTTTTGTAAATGTAGTGGTTTGCATTTCTAGGTAATGTTTATGCTTGGTTGGTTTTAATTATGCAGGTATATTTAATAAATGGAACAAGGATGGATGTGGTCGGCCCAGCCCAGAACTGGGACTTGGAGCCCAGGCGACCTCGGGCGCCCTGCAGGCCATTTGTGCAGGAATAGACTCCCGCTCAGGAAGTTGTGAGGAGGGCGGCTAAAGCCAGACCAGCTGGGTAGGGATGGTTTCCCATCACCTCACGTCTGATGCAGGGTGGTTCCACTGAGGGAGAGGGGAATCGTGTTAGAGCTGTGTCACCCAGACAGGTTGCTGTGTGTGGGTGTGTGCAGGGACCTCTAGCATTGTGGGCAGCCAGCCTTGGAGGAAGGGCCCCACTATGCAGGAAGCCATGGCTGGGGCAGATTTCTCTATCTTGGTTTCCATTTTCTTCATAAGATGCGAGGTGGCCATCTCCACCATTCCTGCTGTTAGGGCTAGATGCGATGACAGGGGTCAGTGGTCCACTTGAGGTGGGAGGCAGTGGGAAGCGGTTAAGGTTGGGGAGAAGACGGATCTGTAGTTAATTTTGCCTCCTGACACTTTGTGGCCCCCCTCTCCCTTTTCTTGAAAGCAGTTTGGAGACAGTTTTTTGGTCTTGTTGAAGTGAAGCTGTAAATGGAAGGTCTTCTAGCAAAACGAAACAAATGCCCTCTGTGCAAGGCAAAGGGATTGGGGGAGGTGCCTCTGTGTGCTTGGGATTTATTTTTATTTCTTAATCTGGTTAGCAACAGAAAAAGACTCTGAGGAGCCTCTGATTTGATTACCACCCAGGGGCAGTTTATCTGTTGTCTGTGGGATCCCTGGCCAGATGTCCAGAGCTCCCACTGTCTCCTCTCTCCCCTCCTTCCTCTGGGATGGTCTGAAGAACTCATTGGAGACCTAGGAGGAGTGGGTACTGATGGCCAGCTTCTGTCTCCTATCTCGGATACTGCCGTCCAGCCTGTTGGTTTCGGAGGGATATGGTGCCTTATGTCCTGAGGCAGAGCTGTCAATGGGAAGGCAGTGGTGGAAGGAAGGCAGAAAGAGGACATGGCAGCCTGTTAACTCCATTGGATGGCCACTGTCAGAGCTTCTCTGCTGAGAGCGCCCATCCCCTTGGTACAGGCCCACCTCCTCTCCTGTGCGAGAGCAGCTTCAGGCCTCGCCGGCAGGAGTCGCACCTGGTCTCAGCCAGGGCTGCAGGCAGGTGGGAGACCTCCAGGCTTCTCCCCCACACAGCTCAGAATCACTGAACTCTGGAACAGTCCAGCCTAATGAGATTTAGACACCATTTTGAGGCTCTGAGAGAGGAAGTATTGAATCCCTTGAGAGCGGGTGTGTTTGGAGCCACAAGGGGGCCAGAACCTTCCCGGCGGATGGGATGGGAGTTCAGAAAAAAAGCCACTCTCCATCCAGAGCATTAATTAAAGATGGCTTCCACCAAGAGGCTTTATTGTTTTTTTCTCAGAGTAATAATAAAACTTTATTGTTTGATAATCATTTTATTCATGATAACAAATTGGGCACGTTGACATAAAGAGCCTACCACTAATTTAAAGCATTCCCTTTCTGTAGGAGTTCAAAATCGATAGTTCACGACTAAACATTAGTGAAATGCTGCCTGAAATTAATGAGGAATTCTCACACTTGTTAAAATGTAAACATTCTGGGAAGAGGTAAGACTTGAAGCTTATTGAGAAGTAATGGTAGTATTGAGAAGAGAAGGTGGGAAAACAGAAGGCATAAAACTTTACATGCTGGTCACAGTTGGCCGTGTCACCCAGAAAGGAAAAATTAAGCCCAGTGCTTCTGGGAATACCTTAGTTTCCTCCTACGTCCTCAACAAGGGTCGAATGCCTGCAGGGGCCCTGGTACCATGTAGGGAGCTGTCACTGACCCCTCAGAGCCAGTGATGGTTGAAACATCTCCAAAGCATTGCTCTGTGGCTGGTGGGTGGACATGGAGGTGTGCACTGGGCGGGAGCTTCCAGGGATGGCCTACAGGTTCCAGAGGAGTCTTAGCTGCTCATGCCACAGAGCGACACCCTCCCAAAGTGGCCTCGCTGCCCAGCTGAGCAGAGCTTTTGCCACAATTCAGACACCTAATTTCCTTTGACTGCTTCTTTTTATACAAACTGTAAGCAAGCCGCTCTTGAGCCATTAACCTTTTAAAACTGTGTTGTTAAAGGATGATTTCTTGTTATTGTGTCATAATTTTCTGCTCCATCTAACAGATTTCTAACACACACATGCTCCCCCCCCCCTTTTTTTTAGAGCAGAAATTTACATAGAAGTCTGCTCAGTAGTTTTATGTGTGAGCCTCCTACTGTGGACTTCATGTGGCATTTGGCCATTAGGCTGGGATCAAATGCAATAACATGGTCTGTAGATACGTCTGTGCTTCGCCAACTTTGGTAAATATTCTGTGGACCCTGGTGCTTGGGGAGGCCTTAGGGTTCTCTGGATAAAAGTATTGCATTTTCCTGAAAAGTCCATTTTACTCAAAGATTTAGAAGGGGTAAATGGATAGTTAACACATGTGGGTATAGTATAGAGTAGAATATTAAAGTTTTATGGGTCTCTTAGATGAGACACAATTTTACATGCTGGGCACCAGCTGTGCCCAGGTCCCCTCCACGCTGACCTCTGTCTTTTCCCCAGGGGAAGTTTAGAAGCTCTGGTCTGTATTTTCTGGTGATGTGATCATATTACCATTCTTATGATATTATTTTATCATGAACTAGAGATGTGAGGCAAAAGTGAATGGGTTAAACCTACAAGTACAAGGAAAGGAATACAAAGTGACCAGTGGTTCCCAAATGTCATTGCGGCCACAACATAAACACCACGGGAACCTCTCAAAAGATAGGTTCCTGGACTTTTCCCAGGGGATTCTGATTCGGTTGATCTTGGGTGGGGCCTCCAAATCTGCACGTTGGACCCACACCCACTGTGATGATGGCCTGGAGCTAGATGTGGGAACCAAAGAACAAGTTTATTTAGACTACAGCTGCTGAGAATGTGTCTGCAGACTGGCATCCCACGGATCAGGTGGAAGAGTGGTGGGGTTTTTTTGTAGCATTTTTTTGTTAATATTTATTAGTTGCCAATGTTTAAAATCGGGATATTTAATAGCTTTCCTCTAAAACTCGGAAGTCTGGATCATACCAAGGGCTTCTCTCCAAGGCAAGGCCTGAGCTGGGCAGTGGCAGCCCATTTCAAAGGCTCATGCTCTCTAGATTTCCATGACTTGGGTGCCCCTGTATGGCCCCCCAGCTTTACTCACTCACATCACTGCCTGGCTCTCTGGGTACTGAAAGTGTTGATTCCCGCTGGGTGAACACCTGGTCATGCATAATGTTCCTCAATCATAATTTGAACAACTGAGTCACAATGTCCTTTTCCCAAGAGCAGCAGCGGGAGTGGACTGCTGCCCCATCCCTCTCCCCTGCCATCAAGGGAACCATCCACCTTTGCTCCCACCTGAGGCAGGAATCTGTAGAGAGAAAGACTTCAGCTGAGGAGGTAATGGGACTCAGAATCATCGCTTCTGTTTAGCACTTCTTGTCTTTCAAACGCTTCCCCATGCTTCTGCTTCCAGATCCTCATTTTTCTCTCCTGAACCTGCCCTCCCACAGAACACTGGCATACATGCAGGCTCTTCGCTGCCATCCTAGTGCAAAGGCCGACCCAGAGTGCCCCTGCCAGCCAGTCAGTGCCAAGGGCACATGCTCCTCCCCTTTCCTTTTCACCATTGGTTCCATTATAAACTCTAGGTCCATCTGAGATTAATATGTGATAAGGATCTCAGGCCCCATCAGGAGGGAGTTTTTTCCCCTCTTCATTTTATTGTGAAATAACTGGCATACATCACTGTAAACTTAAGGTGTGCAGCGTAATGATTTGATTTGCATGAATTGTGAAATGATTACCACAGTAGGTTTAGTTACCATCCATCGTCTCATATCCTATCCAATAAAGAGGTAATATGCAAATTGACCATCACTCCAACATACAAGATGGCCACCACAAGATAGCCAGCAGGGAAGGGAAGTTGTGGACAATCAGACCAGCAAGGGAGGAGAGTTGGGAGGGACCAGACCTGAAAGGGAGGGCAGTTGTGGGCAATCAGGCCTGCAGGGGAGATCAGTTGCGGGGGAACCAGATCTGCAGGGAAGGGGGGGATGCCTGCAGAGGAGGGCAGTTAGGGGGAGACCTAGCCTGCAGGGGAGGGCTATTGGGGGCAACCAGGCCAGCAAGAGAGGGCAGTTGGGGGGGACCACACCTTCAAAAGAGATTAGTTTGGGGGGACCAGGCCTACAGGGGGGAGAAATTATGGGGGACCAGGCCAGCAGGGGAGGACAGTTGGAGGGGGGACCAGTCCTGCAGGGAAAGAAAATTGGGAGTGACCAGGTCTGCAAAGGAGAGCAATTGCGGGGCAGACCAGGCCTGAAGGGTAGAGCAGTTAGGGGTAACCAGGCCAGCAGAGGAGGGAAGTTGGGGGGAACCAGGCCTGCAGGGGAAGGCATTTGGGGGACCAGGCCTGCTGGGGAGGGCTGTTAGGGGCAATCGGATTGGCAGGGGAGGGCAGTTAGGGGTGACCGGGCTAGCAGGGACGGGCAGTTGGGGGGGACCAGGCCTGCAGGGGAGGATAGTTAGGGTTGACCAGGCCAGCAGGGGAAGGCAGTTAGGAGCAATCGGCTGACAGGGAGCATTTAGGCTGGCAGGGGAGTGGTTAGGGGGTGATCAGGCTGGCAGGCAGAAGCAGTCAGGGGCAATCAGGAAGGCAGGCGGGCGAGTGGTTGGGAGCCAGCAGTCCTGGATTGTGGGAGGGATGTCCGACTGCCCGTTTAGGCCCGATCCCACTGAATCCCAGATTGGAAAAGGTGCAGGCTGGACTGAGGGACACTTGCTCCCTTGTGCGTGAATTTCGTGCACCAGGCCTCTAGTAGATACAATAAAGAGAAAGGAATAAAATTTCTCCTTGTGATGAGAAGGACATAGTTTTTCTAGGAAAATGAGCTCAGAATCCCAAACAAGACTTGAAGTGATGACCTGTTTGCATCATGATGCTCAGCTCTCGTTGAGGCGGCTGGGGGTGAGCACAGGTTTGGCAGGGACCTTGGGCACTGTGCCCTGCTGGGCACTCAGAAGTGGGGCCCCGGCTCCTGTTTTCTTCTGAAATAGGCTATTTCATTCTGTGAGGTCACTTGACAGGATCACCTTGTTTCTCTCTGTATTTTAGCCAAGCAAGACCTGGGTTACATTTCTCTTGCCTGGATTCTTCCCGGACGGACTCTGAAGGTCTCACAGAACATGCCTCTTCTCTCATTTCTCTGCGTCCAGGTGAAGGCACAGAGATATGAATGTTGATTTTAAAAGCTTTTAAAAAGCAAGGAACATTTTCTTTGTTAAATTTAATTTCTCTTTTGTCTTCCCTGTATTGATTCTTTCTGAACCCTGAGCATGTATGACTTAGGCCAGCGAGAGTCGATTGGCACACCTTTTTCATCTCATGGCACACATAAAATAATAGTTGAAATCCTGTGGCACACACACAAAAATATATTTTTTGCCCACCTGACAATAAAAAAAAAAGGTATAATTTTGATTCATTCTTGCCAGATGACTTTTGTTGAGTTGGCTGTTGTCATTTTTTATTTGCCAATCTAAGGGAAAAGAGGTCAGTGCTGTGACTAAGTAGTCAGGTATTGCACGCTTTAAAAATTGTTGCTGCAACCCCCTGGCAATGGGCAAGGATACACCTGATTGGTGGTGTTGCTCTTATATCAATCACGGGCAAAGCAGATGTATAGAGTTCTTAGTTCATCCTAGCTTGATGCCTGTGTCCGTGGCCAGAGCTGTTTCATGCCTGAGGCACATAAAAAAAAGTTGTTGCTGCACACAGGTTGAAAATTGCTGACCTAGACCCACACTCACCTCACAGTTCTGGAAATGGTGACTGTGTGAGAATGCAGACTGCTGAGATGGGCTGCGTTCCTGCACTCCTCTTCTTGCAGCTACACCCCTGGTGGCTGGTATGGAGGCCTGGCCATGGGGCCCCGAATCCCAGGCTCTTACCCTGAGCACACGGTCATTTCTGCATAGGCTCCCCAACCATCCTGCTGCGTACTGCCCGAACGAAGCACTGCCGGTCACTAGCCTCAACCCCGCTCTCCCCCTCAGATATCAGCTCTGCCCTTAGAGATATAAAAAGTAGGCAAAATCAGAAGTCATTTCCTCCAACCTTACTGTTCAGAAAGGTTAAGTCAGGGTTGTGGGACGTATTTTCTGATATGTCCCAATTTTATATATTTCATCTCCCTAAAGGACCAGGTCTTTTCCTTTCCATTCAAAAAACATGTTAATAAGGATTACTTATTTAACCACTATAGTTTACCCAAATCCACTGAAATGTGTAACGTACAAAAGGAGTGTCCCTGAGGCTAATTAATATTTGGAAATATTTACTTAAATCGGATAGAAATTGTATACGTTTCATGAAAACTTAAGAGGGAAGGGAGTGGTTATGCAAAAGCAAGTGTGTGTACCAGTTTCTCCGGGGTGATGTCCTGAGAGTTTAACTACTGACCTGCCAGGGGGACTCTGTGTATATTCCCAGTGTGATTTGAGCAGCTTTGGCAAAGGCAGAGTGGGGTACAGTGTCCATTCTGTGCTGTACATGAGTTAAGTGGATTGTGTTCAGTCTAACGGTTCCTGTCGAGGCTCTAAAAGGGCGGCACAGTGCTGGCAAGTGGCCTGGCAGGCTCTGGAGATAGCGTGGTAGTTACTGGCTGCCACCTCACTGTCATACGCTGTGAGGGGCTTTGTGGCTGCCCCACCGAGGGCAGGTGTGGGTGGAGTCTCTCCAGGTACTGGGCTAGGTAGCGTGAATTCCAATATTATAAGACAGTCCTTGTCCTCCAGGGACTCACAGCCTCTAGGTCAGAGAGACACACAGGGCGGTCATAAACATCACCACCAGAGTGTCCAGGGACCAGAGGAGGGAGGAGGGAGCTCTGCCGAGGATGTGGCCTCCGCGCTGAGGTTTAATGAAGTGAAGTCTCTGGTGGATGAGGAGGGGGAAGGACACTGCAGCTAAGTGGAACAGCAGCACATGCAGGGACTTCAGCCACTTTGATTTGGGTGGAGCACGGGTTCAGCACTGGGAGCCGAGGGGATGTGCTTGGACAGGGGCAGGGCCAGGTCCTGGGGGGTCCCGTGTGCTCTGCTAAGGATTAGAGTTAACTCTGTAGCTGCGAGGAGCATAGTGTCACCCTAATGTCAGGGTAGAAGAATCTGTGGATACCTGCTTCTGGGAGCAGGTTGACTCTGTCCTGGCTGAACCACTGTCTTGTTACCTTGGCAGTCACAATGCCCTCAGTAACGCACTTCCATTTCACAGAGGCCACACTTTTTGAGACAAGACCCATGCCAGTTGCAGGCAGGAGATTCAGAGATGATAGGAAGCCAGCCCTTCACCTGTCCTTTCTGGGTCCTTAGGCCGGTGGGGCAGGGAGGGACAGACATGGCTGGACCACCCATTGCAAGGAGTGACAGCCTGGGGCAGGGAGGAGGGAATTCATTTCCGATGCAAGATCTTGGGAGGCTTTATGTAGGAGTTGGAAATTCCAGATTCCAGATTCTTCCAGACTTTTCTTCTGGAGAATTATTTGTGGTACTATTTTTTAGTTTGCCTACCCCTTCCCTCTTTTTTTTGTAGATCAAGTGTCCCCCTCTTTCCCTTTTCATGATTTTTTTAAAGGGTGCTCTGTTTTGACATCGCTTTCCTCTCCTTCCTTTCCTCCCTTTCTTCCTGCTCTTCATAGTGAACGTCTTCCTTTTTTGTGTTTTTGTTTTTAAGCATAGACAAGCAGACTTCCCTCTCCCCCCTCCTTTTTGCCCACTGAAAAACAGATCCCAAATATTACTTAGAGAGCAGAGACCTTCTTCTTCAGAACCTTTACAACTGAACAAGACTTCAGATACAGTTACTGCATTTACTAGCAATTCCTCATCAGGTGATTATGTTTTTGCTACATTGTGCAGGGAAAGGGGCTTCTGAACCAGCTTATTATAAGTAATAGATTTCTCTTTCAGCACCTTGACTGCATCCAGCCCGCAGTGCAGGCCCAGGTAGCCATGCTGGGTGGATGGGTGCTTCAGTGGCGGGTGCTACATGTGTCTGTCTGTGGTCTGGAGGCCTGGCTGGCGATGGAGGCAGCGCTCCAGCGGTTACCCCAGATGTGAGGCCATGCACCTGCGCTGAGGTCTGCTTTGTCCGTGTGAAGTCAAGCGGGTTTATTTCGTTACGTCTCAGAGTCTTATTTTAATCTCTCGGGAAGGGAGGAGAGGAGAAAACAGCTCGCTTCCACAGAAAGCGGTGGTTGTTTGAGAAGCTGACCTCTGTCCCACATGTCCTCAGCGCCCTTGGAACATTCCACGTTAATTATATATTGCGCTGCTGCCATCCACAGCTTTGGAAAACAGATAAATTCCTTTGGCATCCACAGCTTTGGAAAGGAGATAAATTGCGATTGCAGAGCAGTCCCTGCTTGAAGCAGTGAGTGAGAGGAAAAGCCGCAGCCCTGCGGGGGACTGGCAACCTCTAAGCGGCTGGGAGGCCATCAGCCTGAGGGCAGGGGGGCCCAGGGGCCCTGGGAGCAGGTGGCTGGGAAGGCAGGCGCGTGCCAGGCGTTCAGTCCAGCTGACTCCATATGGAGGCACAAGACTCCCCAGGGAAGCAGTGCCCACTGTGGCCCCAGAGCCCAGCAGCGGTTGGCCGAGGTTCTGCAGAGACCCTGCAAGTGTCTGCCCAGTGGCTTCTCCACCTCCTGTGTGTGTTGTGGTAGAATATATATATAAAATTTGTCATGTTCGCTGTTTTTAAGTTACCGTCACTGGCTTTAATTCTGCCCAGTATTGTGCAGCTGTCACCACTATTTCCAAAATACTTTCATCACCTCAAACAGAGGCTCTGTACCTACTGAGCAATGATGGTACAGCCTCCCATTCCCCCTTCCTCAGCCCCTGGCCCCCGCTTGTCTCCGGCGCTGTCTCTGCACGAACTGCTCTACGGAGTTCATACCAGTGGACTCCTGCAGTACCTGTCTGGTCTGCCACTCTGCTGCCTCTCCGCCCTGGAGCACACTGTCCACCCCCCAGCTCCCACCCCTGTACTGTGTAGCTCATCTCTCTCCAGGGGCCTTTCCTGGTTTCCTTCAGCGAGCCGGCTCTTTCTCCGGTTGGAGTCGTGGGGCTGCTCCGTATGTGGGGGTATCTGTGCTCAGGTCTTCCCTCCACCCATAGTCCCTGCTGAACCAAGAACGGCTAGGGGAGGGGCAGGGCTGCGTGCAGAGGAGATGGGCATGGATGTCTGCCTCAGTGGGATATTCAGAGGGTGCTCACTGTGCACTGAAGGACGGGGGAGTGGCATTGTAAGGGGGGTCTCTGGGTCCAGGCTGCATGCGTTCAAACCCAGGCTTCACACTTATTAGCTGAGGGGCTTTGACTACATTTCCTAACCCCTGTAAGCCGCGGGTTTCTCGGGGACAAAATGTGGCTAATAATAGTGCCTACCTCACCAGCTTGTGAAGAGTAAATGAGTTCAAGTGTGTGGAGCACTCAGAACAGCACTTCCATGGGCTGCAGGCGCTGCCTTACAAGCGTGTGCCATTCTTACTGTCATCGCAGCCAACGTCCAACGTTGTGAGGGTGAAATGAGATAATCCATGTAAATTATTTCAAAACGGGCTGGCATGGAAAAAACACTTAGTAAATATCAGCTATCTGTGTGTGTGTGTGTATTTCTACATCAAAACCAGCTCAGCCCTGAGATCTGTTCCAGAGGCTGTCTCCAACTTGCAGTCACCACTGTTCTAGTACCAGGGACTGGACCACCCCAGGGGCAGAGGAAAATTAACCTGCCTGCATTTCCTGTTCTTTTGAAGACAAGAGCTGAGAAATAGGAAACCTATAAGCTGGACGCCAAGGGAAGGTCTGGGGGATCTAGCTGAGGTAAAAACTGTACAGCCTGCACTAGGAGGTGTCATCCAAGTTCACAGCACAGTCTTGGTGGCATTGTCACCTTTTCTTTTTTTCTTTTCTTTTTTTAAATTAATTTTTTACAGAGAGGAAGGGAGAGAGATAGAAAGTCAGAAACATCGATGAGAGAGAGAGACATCGATCAGCCGCCTCCTGCACGCCCCACAGTGGAGATGTGCCCGCAAGCAAGGTACATACCCCCGACCGGAATCGAACCTGGGACCTTTCAGTCCGCAAGCCGACGCTCTATCCACTGAGCCAAACTGGTCTCGGTGCACATTTTCTTTTTAAATGTGGGAACAAAATAGGTGAATTTGAACTCTTTCTAACCTCAGACAAAAATAGATCCTTGCGTTCTATCGAAATTCGGAAGATGGAGGGGGCTTTGCTGTTTATGTGGGTGCCTACAGTTTCAATCAGGATTCTCATTTTTTTAAAACCACAGAAGAAAAGTTAGGCTCTGTGAAAACCAAGCTTTACAGACAGTGTCTCTGTGCTCTGGTTTTAATGGCCAGTTAAAAGAATCCCCAGCCTTGCTTGCTACTTAGTATAGTGAATGTTACCAGGGCCTGCAGGGAGCTGGGGCTGGAGAAGCCATAGCCTTCTTGCCAAATTTGTTCCTCTTGGTGAAGAAAGGAGGACTCAGAACCAGCTGGGAAATGGAACTTTGGTTTCAGAAGGCAGAAGAAATATGTGTGTGTATGCGTGGCGTGTGTGTGTGCGCGCATGTTGGGAAATGCACTCTGGGAACAGAGCGTGGTTTCTGGGGATCCTGTTGTATCCTACTCAGAGCCCCCTGAGCTCCCTTTGGGGCCTGCACCACCACCACCACGTACATGGCTCCCTCTCTGGCTCCATGTGTCCCTCATGCTGGATGTGGCCTGGGACCCTGCCAGAGGGATGCCCCAGCCTCCCCTAGGTGGTCCCAGGCTCAGCAGGCACCCCTGAAAGTATGATGAAACAGCATCATTTTCTGCTTAAGATGAAAGGGCTGTGTTTGTGTAGGTGTGTGAGGGCCAGGGAGGCCAGAGTGCAGACTTGCTGTCAGTAAATGCTTGCTGAAGACGGATTGGCCATCAGTCTCATTTCTACTCTGGCCTTTGCTTCAGATTCTGGAAGCAACACTGCTATACATCATATATTGAGCCGGGTTCCCTGAGCTCCTGGCCCCTCTCTCGAAACAAGCTGGACCCTCTCTGAAGCTGCCTGAGCACCTATAGGCCAAGGAAATGGACAGAGAAGGAAGGCTTTCAGGAAGTGATCCTTTTCAGACTGATTAGTGCAGCTTCTAAAAGCACCTTCCAGCTTCCTCCCATTGAGCTGCTGGCCTTCGGTGAGGATCCGGTTTACTAAGTGGGGCACACCGTTCCCTTCCATGAAGGACACCCCGGCCACCAGATGAGGAGACAGCAGCGCGTGGGGCTGTGCCCAGGCTCTCAGGCTGGCTGCTGCTGAGGGCCTTGCTCTGCTGTGACCGCTTCCACATGTTAGTGGGTGTCCTTGCTCACACCCAAGCAACAATGTGACCTGAGGAATTGCCCGTCAGCATGACCCAAACATCCCCTTTCCCCAGCAGCACAAGCTTAAGCCCTTGGAACTAGATGGAGACCCTTGGTCTAAAAGGCAGGCCTTCAAGGACTCCCTGCCCCCCTGGCTGATCATGTGGGGCCCAGGACATGTGCTAGACGTAGGACCAGGCAGCAGAGGAGGGAAGGAAAGTCTCAGCATCCATCGCCTGCTGTGCTCTGTGTTATCCCATTTAACTGTCTGGCAATGCCTCTCTTCTGAGGTAGCACATCCCCTGCTACAGAGAGAACACAGAAGCAAAATGAAGAGAAATTGCATCTGGGAGCGCCCGCTGCTCAGGGACTGTCCGGTACCACCTCGCCTCGTGCCATCCTCTGAGGTGATAGCTGGTTTCGGAGGAGCTGACACCAGGACACAGCTTGGCTGACTCCTAGTCCTCCCTCTTCCTCTACCTGCCGGGTTGACCCGTGGACCCCAGCATTGCATCTCGAGGGCTTGTCAGAAATGCAGAATCCCGCCTGTCCCACCTGCGGAATCCCAACTGCACTCGAGCCGATCACAGACACAGCTTTGCGTGCACAGCCAAGTTTGAGGAGCTGCCACACATCAGCAGCTGTTGTCTAAGAGAAGCCGGAGAGGGGAGTGGAGAAAGCGCAGGGTCGCTGAGGAGACTTCCTGGAGGGGGGCTTGGGCAGAGCCTGTGCAGAGGGGGCCCCGCCCTCGGGGAAGAGCAGATGTCATGGGGACTGCGTGAATGGACACTTGCCTGTTCCCCACACACCCAGAGACGGGCTGCCTGCGCAATGGTTAGCGCCGAGCTCCCTCAGTGAGACGTACCTGAATGCCCTTCTGAGGAGGGGGACGGGTCTGAAGCTTGAAGGGCTTCATTTGGTAAAAATTTCTCAAGATCCCACAGGGAGCCTGGCTCTGAGCAAGGTGTGGGGGAGCCGTCACCTTCTGTGTCAGCAGCCCTGTGTCTGTGCCTGGCCAGAACGAGCCACCAGGAGGCCTGGTTGGGCCATGCTGGGTCTGTGTGCATGTGGGCAGGTGTGTGTTGCTCTTGGGCAGGGAGCCAGGTGACGGAGGAGGTGGAGGCCCGATAGGGGTGGGAGTGGAGAGGGTGCTGGCAGGCCACGGGCGTGGATGTGGGTAGGAGCGCAGTGCTGGTTCCCACTCTGCTGGACGGGTTTGTTTCCCTTCTTTGCCTCCTCCCAAAGGCGTGTCCACAGCCAAGGGTTCTTCTGGCTTTTCCTCAGGCTGAGACTTGGAAACGTATAGCCTCCCCGGCAGCACACCATGTGGGTTTCATGGGGCAGAGAGCAGAGCAGCTGGGGACCCCGCCTCTTCAGGACACCGGGGTGTGTGGGCTGAGAGCCTGCCCGGCGGGTGGGTGAAGGTCAGCTCGGATTAGTATGGATGTGGTCCAGGGCAGGCACTTCTTCCTCAGCGGCAAGTCCCATAGCAGAGCTGCTTGGGGAGAAAGGCAGAGAGGGCACAGGAACCTCGAGGGGGAGGCTGCCCCGAACAGCCGGAGAATTCCAGAAGAAGGGCTCCCGGGTGCCAGGGAATTGCTGTTATTTCAGAGGATTCTAGTGACTTTCCTCAGGGAGTGGCTTGTGCTAGTATCTAATGTTTATGCCAACTTTGATCTGGTTTTTAAAATTCCACTTCACCTTCGCTCAAATCCCAGTTGGCAATTCTGGTTAAACCCCTACCCCAGAACTCCTGGGAGAGAGCTGAGCAGTCACGGCTGTGTCCATTGGCCGATTCCCCCTTTTGCACATTCCGTCAGCTCAGGCAGCCCCAGCCTGCTGGTGTGGCCCCCTGAATATAGCGCTAAAGCGGTGAAGGGAAGGGTCGTTCTGATTATTTTTCTGCCTTTATAGGGAGCCCCGGGCACGGCAGACATTCTGGTGAACTGTCTGGAAGGCATGGAGTATAGATTTGAGTAGAACGGGTCCAGGGAGGGACCAAGGGATACGCTTCCAGCTTGAAGGGGAAAACATCTCCCTGGGAAATCAGCATGACACGCCAGGGCATCGGGGAAGCTCTGGGCTCCCCGCCCTGGGTGAGGGAGGGGGGTGGCCATCTGGAAGGAGCAGGGGAGAGGCAGGTTTGCTCCACGACATCTGGGAAGAAGGCAGTGTGCGCAGGGGCCACTCAGGCAGCGTCTCACCGCTGCTCCCTTTCCCATCTCCCCAGCCTGGTCCTGTGCCTGGAGAAAGGACACAGAGCCGCAGCGTATCCGAGCTGGGAAGGCCTCCTTTTATACAGGTGGGAGAGGAGGCCCTGCCGGGCGAGTGGCCTGGCCAGTGTCATGGTGCCAGTCAGTGATAACGATTAAAATAGCTGCTCTGTTTATGCCGTTTCTAGAGCACGTGCGTAGAAACCCCAGCTTGGAGCTTCGTATCCCACTTCATCCCTATATTTGTGTGGTCCTCAGGACCTGGTCTGTGCCTGCTGAGTCTCCCCATCCTGCACTTCCCTGCATTCTCAGACCACCTGCTCCCTGGTCTCCACAACAGCCACTCCCAGCCCTGCTTCCTCCCAGCTATCCTACCCAGCCAGTGACCTTCCTCACACAGAAGCCACCTTGCTCTAACCCAGTTGTTACTCTCAGCGTCAAGGTCAGTCTCCCGCCCTCCCTCACAGGACCCTTCCTGGTCTGGCCCCTGCCCACTGCCCATCTCACCTTCAACAATGCTGGGCTCTCTCATCACCACCTCCCCTCTTCACCTGCCCGACTCATCACATCTGGGCTTAGACATCACTTTCTCCAGGAAACCTTCCTTGAAGCCTCGAGAGACTGCCTGAGAAGTCTCTTTTGGGGTCTCACTGCTCCCCATTGTTGTGCTATCTCTTCTCTTACCTCCTGGAATCATGATTGCCTGTTATCTGCAGGCCCCCACCCACTGCTGACACTGAGCTCCCTGAGGGAAGGAGTCATAATTGTCTTTCTCATTTGGTGTTGTCTGCCAGGGCCTTGAAAGGTATCAAGCGTAGTAGGTTTTCAGTATTTCTTGAATTAATCATTGCGCGAGGCTCTCCCCTGGCGCTTGGCATATAGTGTCTTACTTAAGCCTCATAAAAGCCCTAAGAAAAGATGTCACTCTTTCTGTTGTACAGGTGACCACAACTCATAGCATTAGGTCACTAGCTTTGGCCCCACCCCCAGAAGGGGCAGCCCTGAGGCGGGAGCCCAGGCCTGGCAGCCTGAATTGGTAGACTCCCCTCTACAGGTCTGTCACCTCTACTGAGGCCTTGGAATGTTTAAGACCAAGAAGGTGCCTCAGTCCCAGTGACCGGGGCTTGGAGGAGCAGCTGAGACTGGGGCCTCCTCCGAGGAGCTGCTCATTCTGCTAACTGACGGTTCCCACAAAGCCCTGGTAGTGCTGCTGCTCCTTGGTCCAGCCCAGCAGGACTGTGATCTGTGCCAGCCTGTCAGCAGGATCGTTTGCTCTGTGGATTTTATTCCTTTATTTCTTTTCTTCTTAAAAAGAAAAGTAAAAAGGCAAAGACAGTGCCACGGATGGCCCCGCTGTGAGGCTTCAGATGTGCAGAGCAGCCAGCTGTGGGGAGACACCAGGTGTGCTGGGGACGAGCTGGATGTTTGGGTGGGCTGGAGGTCAGGCACATCTCGCTCAGGTGTGCTCTGTTTATATAGATGACCTCTAAGGCAGCTGACCCTGTGTATTGGCCTGGGTGGCGCAGGGGAGAGGAGAGGCTTAAAAAGTCAGAAAGGGTCTCTCCGCTTCCTGGGGTGTCCTGGAGTTGCGGGAAGCCTGAAGCAGGAGCGGCACAGGCAGCAAAGGTGGATGAGATGAGGGCCCTGGATGGAGGAAGAGGCTCGCCACCCAGCAGCCCTGGGTTGCATCCCAGTTTCGTGCTCACAGTGGCTATGTCATCACCAGAGACTGGGTGCATGACCAGCCCATCGGGATGGTCAGAGTGAGCTCAAGGATTGCAGTGGTCTGTCCACATACACTCTGGACTCTGCCAGTTGGCACTATCCACAGATTGTGGCTCACAAAAATGGTGAGGCTTTGTGGATACCTGGAAATGGGTTTTTGAAACAAGAGCAAGTAACTGGGGCGGGGGTGGGGGGGGCGGGAATCAGTACTGTGCTCATACACTGGTGCTAGTTTAAAGAGAGATTAACTATAGGAGTTCAGTAACCACTCTGGGCATAAAACCATAGGCTTTCGGAACAGAAAAGGCTGGTCAATCCATTTAACAGATAGAGGAACTGAGGCCCTGGGAAGGGAAGTGACATGTCCAAGTTCAGCCTGATGGCGTGTGCAGAGCCAGGTGAACTGGGTTCAGGGCCCCCTGCCTCCACAGCAAGGTGGGACGCGTGTGTGTTTGCCACAGAGAATCCACACTGCTTTTCACAGAATGTGACGTGTCCACAGCTCCCATCATCTCCACTGATTTTGTTGAACATTTTACCTGCATTATCTCCTAACAACCTCCCACAGCCCTGTTTCCAGATGGGAAGCCTGAATGCAGAGAGCTTTAGGACCTTTCCCCGGGTAGTAAGCAGAGGACCAGGATTCGAACCTGGACAGTGTGCTCCCAGAATCTGCATTCTGAATCTCGTCTCACACCAATATGTCCTTCATGGCAATGGAAAATGAATATACACCTGCCTCCCCTGCACCCGAGACTGACCGGTACTCCCTGGGGATGGGAGGTGGCAGAGCTGGGCCCTCCCTGCTGGCACATTAAACATTAGACTTGCTGCTTCAAGGAAGCCTTTCCCAGTGGCGTCTCCTTCCCCCACCGAAGACTATGACAAAGTGAAAAGGTGCAGTTGGCAGCATAATGTTCATATAAAATTTTCAAGTGGCTATGCTACTTATTTTATAGCCATTTTCAAGACAAAATGATATTATTGCTACCCTTTTGGGGTTTTGTTTTTACCTCTTTATAAAAATAACTAGAGGCCTGGTCCACGAATTTATGCACAGGTGGGGTCCCTCTTGGTGACCTGCAGGGATCAGGCCAGAACCCACAGCCTAGCGCAGCATGCAGCTCCTACCTGCTGCTCCCGCTCACCAGGGCCCCACTGTTGCCTGCCCTGGGCTTGTGCCCAAGCTCACGCTGCCGCAGCAGTGCTCACCAGCCATGAGTCCGCGGCTAGTGCCTTCCTAAGGGTACTGGCCTGCAGGATCAGGCTGAAATTTGCTCTCTGACATCCCTCGAGGGGTCCTGGGTTGCAAGAGGACACAGGCCAGGCCAAGAGACCTCAGTGCACAAGTGGGGCTGGCTGTCCAGGAGGGATGCAGGAGGTCGGCCAGCTGGGGAAAGACCGTGGGAGGGCACCAGGGCATGTCCGGCCCATCTCACTCAGTCCTGATGGGCCATATCCCAGCAGCAAGCTAACCTACCGATCCGAGCGTCTGCTCCCTGGTGGTCAGTGCATGTCATAGTGAGCAGTTGAGCAGCCTTACCATATCATTAGCCTATTACACGTTGGTTGAACAGTCGACCAGTCATGGAACAACCAGATACTTAGCATATTAGGCTTTTATTATATAGGATAGAATTACTCTTTTCTTTGGATTATATCCTTTGGCCAGCAGCATCAACATTACCTGGGAGCTCTGAATAAGAATCTGCATATTAACAAGATCCCAGGTGATTCCCTTGCACCTGAGGCCCGAGAAGCAGGGCTGTGTCTGACCCGCTGCTGTCTCCCATGGTCCCTTGCTCTGGGCCTGACAAATGGAAGGTTCTCAGTGTTTGTGTCAGCTTGGCAATCACTATTTTTTACCTTCAACTGAGCCCCCTGCCATAGGTGTTTAGGATAGTGAGTAGCTTAGATGTAGTTTAGGATAGGGGCAGCTTAGATGGAATGTGAGGGCTCACAATATTTTTCTGGGCCTGAGAAGTAACATTCGTTGCTGCAGCTGGGTTGCCTTTGTGCTGGAGTCAGCCATGCCCAGGTAGTCTCTCCAAGGTTCCTCTCCTGGGCCAGAACACACCCTTTTGTGAGGGTGAAGGGCATTGGGCTGGATTGATTGAGCTTTATTCTGGACACAAGGTTAAATTCCACACATACCCCTCCCCATGACCCTACGCACATGTCTGTGCTCTGCTCACTGTCCCGGAAAGCACCCGGCATGTGTCCTGGGCACTCTCTCCTCTGTGCCCCAGTGTTAAGGGGCCACTGGGGGCAGCGAGCCAATTCTGAAGGTGACTCTTTCTGGTTTTGTCGTCAGCCTGATATAAGTCCCTCCCTCAGCCTCAGTTCAGGGAAAGATCAGGATTGTGGAGCTAAGCTGAAGCCTGAGCTAGGAGGCCAGGCCGACTGCATGTGGCTCCTCACCAGCCCAGCCTTCTGACTAAAGGCCCTGTGATCTCTTGGTGGGGTCCTGGGACTACCACCACATTGAGCTGCTCTCCAGCAGTGATGTACAGGCCCCTGTGCTTGGAAGCCAGGGTGTCTTCCAGGGCCAGTGTTGGGAAGGACATGTCAGAAGCGGGTGCAGGCACCCTGGATCAGGTTATCATTTGGGCCCTTCATCGCTAACCTTTGTCACACACATCTCGTCACAGATGTGCATCTCATCACAGATGTGCGGGTGGGGCCAACTTTCCTGCCTTGCCGTTTCTGCCCTCACCTTGGTTCCCTCCAGTGCAGACCTGTTGGCTCCAGCTCACAGGGCCCAGGGCACAAACTCCCCTAACTGCCTTTCTGAACTATTGTTTCACCACCTTCATCCAACAGTTGCCTCTTTCAAATGCCTGCCATTTGATTTGACAGTCTCTTATTCCTTCCTTCTTCATTCATTCGTTCATCGATTTCAAATATAACAGTTCTCAAAGGCCCGCTGTGAATCAAATGTCCATGCCAGGCCCCGAACACATAGATGAAGGAGACACATTCCTGTTCGCAATACCTGGGTACCCTGACTCCATTCATGCCCTTGATTCTTGGGCAGGTCCTTTCACTCATTGTTTATTGATTCCCTGTTGCGTTTCCCAGAGCTGGTGTACATTATTTTTCTTTCTCAGCCTTATTTGTACCTTACCTCCTCTATCTCCATAGATGACTTTCCTGAGATTTCAAGTTCACCCCAAATGAGCTTTTCCAATACTCCTAACTCCCACTGAGAACCTCTCTGTCCATCCTCCAGTCTCAGATGCGTCCCAGGACTCCTCTTGTCTTGACAAACTCTTTGCCTGGCTCCAGGGACCTTGTTTTATATCTCATTACCACCCTATCCTCACCTATAACTTAGAGATAATGGTACTCCCCTTGTTTGCTTGTAACAAATTTTAAATGAGTTGCTACATCAAGGACCTAGCACATAGTAAGTACTCACTATATATTTGCCATTATAGTGATTCTAATTCCTCCATGGTCTCACCCTGCTGTTCTCCCTACATTTTTTCTCTCTTCAGTCTCTCCTCCTCTGCCACTCACCTTCCTTTCCCTTGGCATATAGATGAGCTTAGCCATCCCCCTTCCCAGTCTTGTTTTTTTATTAATGTATTACAAGTATACATATCTTCCCATTGCCCCCCTCCCCACCCACTCCACTCCCATGCATGCCCTAACCTCACAGTATCCTGCATCCATTGGTTATGCTTATATGCATGCATACAAGTCCTTTGGTTGATTTCTTATCTACCCCACCTCTTCCTAAACTTCCCACTGAAATTTGATAGTTTGTTTGATGATTTACTGCCTCTGTATCTATCTTTTTGTTCACCAGTTTATAATGTTCTTTATTATCCATAGATGAGTGAGATCATGTGGTATTTTTCTTTCATTGACTGGCTTATTTCACTTAGTATAATGCTCTCCAGTTCCATCCAGGTTGCTGCAAATGGTAAGAATTCCTTCTTTTTTATGGCAGCATAGTATTCCATCATGTAGATGTACCATAGTTTTCTGATCTAGTCATCTGCTGATGGACACGCGGGCTGTTTCCAAATCCTAGCTATTGTAAATTGTGCTGCTATGAACATGAGGATGCATATATTCCTTTCTGATTGGTGTTTCTAGGTTCTTAGGATATATTCCTACGGATTACTGCTTCAAATGGGAGTTCCATATTTAGTTTTTTGAGGAAACTCCATACTGTTCTCCACAGTGGCTGTACCAGTTTGCATTCCCACCAGCAATACACAAGGGTTTCTTTTTTTCCACATCCTCACCTACACTTGTCGTTTGTTGATTTGTTGATGATAGCCATTCTGACAGGTGTGAGATGGTATTGCATTATTGTTTTGATTTGCATCTCTTGGGTAATTAGTGACTTTGAGCATGTTTTCATGTGTTTCTTGGCCTTCCTTCTGTCTTCTTTTGAAAAGATTCTATTTAGGTCCGTTGCCCATTTTTTTATTGGATCATTTATCTTCCTTTTATTAAGTTGTATAAGTTGTCTGTAGGTGTTGGAGATTAAACCTTTATCCATGATAACATTTGTAAATATGTTCTCCCACACAATGGGCTTTCTTGTTGTTTTGTTGATGGTTTCTTTTGCTGTGAAAAAGCTTTATATTTTGATGTAGTCCCATTTGTTTATTTTCTATTTAGCTTCCATTGCCCTTGGAGCAGTATCAGTGAAGAAGTTCCTTCAGCATATATCTGATATTTGCTGCCTGTGGATTCCTCTAGTATTTTTATGGTTTCCTGTCTTACGTTTATTTTTGTGTATGGTGTAAGTTGGTGGTCTAGTTTAATTTTCTTGCATGTATCTATTCAATTTTCCCAAAACCATTTATTGAAGAGACTGTCTTAACTCCATTGTATATTCATGCCTCCTTTGTCAAATATTAATTGAGCATAGTGGTTTAAGTAGCTATCTGGATTCTCTATTCTATTCCATTCTATTTCTATTGTGTTCTTGTGCCAGTACCAGGCTGTTTTGAGAACAGTGGCTTTATAATACAGATTGAAATCTGGTTTTGAGATCCCACCGACTTTGTTCTTCTTTCTCAGAATTGCTGTGGCTATTCAGGGTCTTTTTTTTGTCCCAGGTGAATCTTTGGAGAGTTCTTTATAGGTCTGTGAAATATGTCATTGGTATTTTAATGGGGAGTGCATTGAATCTATAGATTGCTTTGGGTAGTATGGACATTTTAATGATGTTGATTCTCCCAATCCATGAGCATGGTATGCTCCTCCATCTGTTTACATCTTCCTCTATCTCTTTTTTCAGTGTCTTGTAGTTTTCCGTGTATAGGTCTTTTACCTCCTTAGTTAAGTTTATTCTTTGTATCTTAATTATTTTTGGTGCAATGGTAAATGGGATTAGTTTTTTAGTCTCTCTTTCTATAAGTTCACTATTGGTGTATAGAAATGCCATAAATTTCTTGGCATTAATTTTGTATCCTGTTACATTGCTGAATTTGTTTATGAAGTCTATTAGTTTTTTGATAGAGTCTGTTAGGTTTATTATGTACGATATCATGTCATCTGCAAATAAGGACAGACTTACTTCTTCTTTTCTAATTTGGATGCCTTTTATTTCTTCTTGTCTAATTACAATGGCTAATATTTCCAGTACTGTGTCAAACAGGAGTGGTGAGAGTGAGCATCCCTGTCTTGTTCCTGTTCTTAGGGGAAATGGTTTTAGTTTTTGCCCATTGGGTATAATGTTAGCTGTGGGCTTATCATATATGGCTTTTATTATGTTGAGGTATGATCCTTCTATTCCCACCTTGCTGAAAGTTTTTATTAAGAAAGGGTGTTGGATTTTGTCAAATGCTTTTTCTGCATCAATTGATATAACTGTGATATTTTCCCCTCAATTTGTTTATGTGATGTATCATATTTATTGACTTGCGGATATTGTACCATCCTTGCATTCCTCGGATAAATCCTATTTGATCATGGTGTATGATCTTTCTGATGTACTGCTGGATTCGATTTGCTAGAATTTTGTTGAGGATTTTGGCATCTATGTTCATGAGGGATATTGGCCTGTAATTCTCTTTTCATTTTGTTGTCTTTATCTGGTTTTGGTATTAGGGTGATGCTGGCTTCTTAGAAGGAGCTTGGAAGTGTTCCTTCTTCTTGAATTTTTTGGAATAGTCTGAGGAGGATAGATTTTAATTCTTCCCGAATATTTGGTAAAACTCTCCTGTGTAGCCATCTGGCCCCAGGCTTTTGTTTGCTGGAAGCTTTTTGACGACTACTTCAATTTCTTCCATAGTTATTGGCCTATTGAGATGTTTAGATTCTTCCTGATTGAGTTTTAGAAGGTTATATTTTTCTAGGAATATGTCCATTTCCTCCAGTTATCCAGTTTGTTGGAATAGAGTTGCGCATAGTATTTCTTATCAATCCTTTGTATTTTGGTGGGGTCTGTTGTTATTCCACCTCTTTCATTTCTGATTTTGTTTATTTGGATCCTCTCTCTTCAATTCTTGATGTGCCTAGGTAAAGGTCCATCAATCTTATTTATCCTTTCAAAGAACCAGCTCTTGGTTTTGTTAATCTTTTGTATTGTTCTTTGGTCTCTATGTAGTTTATCTCTGCTCTGATCTTTACTATTTCCTTCCTTCTGCTTACACTGGGCTTTTCTTTTTGCTCTCTTTCTAGCTTTTTGAGTTGCAGGGTTAGGTAATTTATTACCATTGTTTCTTGTTTTTTGCAGTAGGCTTCTAGAACTATGAACTTCCCTCTCAAGACAGCTTTCATGGTATCCCATAGATTTTGCATTTCTGTGTTTTTTGTTGCCATGATGTTTTTTACTTCTTTCTTCATTTCTCTGGTTACCCAGTCATCATTTAATAGCATGCTGTTTAGTCTCCATGTGTTTGATTTCTTTGGATTGTTTTTATTTTAGTTCATTTCCATTTTTATGCCACTGTGATCTGAGAAGATGCCTGATATGATTTCTATCTTCTTGAACTTGAATAGACTTTGCCTATGACCCAACATATGGTCTGTCTTTGAAAATAACCCATGTGCACTTGAGAAGAATGTATATTTTGTGGCTTTATGTTCTGAATATGTCAATTAATTCCATCTGGTCTAGTGAGTCATTGAGGGTTGATGTTTCTTTGCTGATTTTTTTTATTTAGAGGATTTGTCTAATTGTGATAGTGGGGTATTAAAATCTCCTACTATGATTGTATTACTGTCAATCTCTCCCTTAATATCCTCCAGGATTTTTTTTATGTATTTGGGTGCTCCTGTATTGGGTGTGTATATGTTTATCATAGTTATTTCTTCTTGTTGGATTGCTCTCTTTAGTATTATGAAGAGGCCTTCCTTATCTCTTGTTATGTCCTTCACTTTGAGATCTAATTTGTCAGATATAAGTATTGCTATGCCAGCTTTCCTTTTTCATTTTCATTTGCCTGAAAAACCATTTTCCATCCCTTCACCTTCAGTCTCTGTGCATCTTTTTTCTGAGGTGGGTTTCTTGTAGACAGCAGATATATGGATCATGTTTTCTTATCCAATCTGTTACTCTATGTCTTTTGATTGGAGCATTTAATTCATTTACATTTAAAGTTATTATTGATAGGTACTTATTTGTCGCAATTTTTATTCTTTACCCCTGTGTCCCTTCTTCACTTCCTGTTTCTTTCTTTCTTTCTTTTATTTTTTTATAGCAGACCCTTTAGCATTTCTTGCATTGATGGTTTGATGGTAATAAATTCCCTTAGTCCTTTTCTGTCTATGAAGCTCCTGATTTCTCCTTCAATTTTGATTGATAGCCTTGCTGGGTACATTATTCTTGGATTCAGACCCTTCCTTTGCACAACTTTGTATATTTCATTCCATTCTCTTCTGGCCTGATTAGTTTCTGTTGAGAAATCAGTTGCTAGTTTGATGGGGGTTCCTTTATAGGTAACTTTCTGTCTCTCTCTGGCCACTTTTAAGATTCTTACTTTGTTGGTGTTTGCAAATGTAATTATAATGTGGCTTGGCATTGGTCTTTTGGGGTTCATTTTGCTTGAGACTCTGTGAGCTTCTTGGATTTGTATGGGTTTTTTCTTCCCTATATCAGGGAAGTTTTCTATCATTATTTCTTCAGACAGGTTTTCTATTCCTTGCTCAGTTTCCTCTCCTTCTGGCACACCTATTATGTGGAGGTTGTTTTGTTTTGTGTTGTCTCAAAGTTCCCTTAGCCTTTCCTCCTGTTTTTTAATTTTCTTTTTCTAGAAGCTGCTCTACTTGGGTGTTTTTTCCTACTTTGTCTTCTAGCTCATTGATGTGGTCCTCTGCTTCTTCCAGTCTACTTTTGATGCTTTCTGTTGAGTTCTTTATAGCATGATGTCATTTTTCATTTCTTCTTGGTTCTTCTTCATTTCTTCTTGGTTCTTATTTATGTTGTCAAATTTGTCTTCTTTTCCTTTTAGCCACCTTATGACCATTTCTCTGAATTCTTTCTCTGGCAGGTTGATTGCCTCCATTTTGTTTACTTTCTTTTCTGATGATGCCTGTTTTTCTTTCATATGTGGACTGTTTCTTTGTCTCCTCATGGTCTCTCTTCTCCGGGTATGTAGTTCTCTTTCTCCTGCATTGATTTGTACAACAAAACCAGGTATGATGTACAAGGCACTGAACAGAAATGTATTCACGATATGAATAGCCACAAATAAAGGTGACTACAGAGAGAGACAAATTAGGGGATATGAGAGAAAGAAGAAGAGAGAAAAGAAGAAAAAAAAAGAAAGAAAAACGAGTGCCAAAATGAAATTGGGAGAAGGGAGAAAAAAGAAAAATGAAAAAAAAAAGTAAAAGAGAATAAGAAAGAGAAGTGGAACAAATTATATACAGTGGTACCTCGAGATACGAGTGCCCTAACATACGAGATTTTTGAAATACAAGCCATCGAACGAGCGATTTTTGCTTTAAAATATGAGCAACATTTGAGATAGGAGTAATTGCGCGGACCGCCGGCTGCACACGACCCACCAGTTTACCTCGATTCGAGCGTCTCATAGTTTCCCACACCTCAAGGGACGAATTAAACTCGTATCTCGAGGTACCACTGTATATGGGGAGAAAACTCCAATAGAACAGCCACTAATCTCAGCAAATGCCAGCAACAAGTACCTGGAGATTAATACAAACTACAAACAACAACTAATATCAAGTGAGATGAGGGAAACAGAAGTAAAAAACAAACAAAAACAAAGCAAAAAAAAAAAGAATAAGCAAAATAATTTCACAAAAAGTATAAAAAATTGATGTAATCAACATTCAAGCAAACAACAACACAAGGTCAGAGAGAAACAATTTTTTGGATAGTGAAGACAGAGAAGAGAGAGGTGTGTATGGACTTCGAGCAGGGGATTGGAAATTATATAAGTAGGGTGAAATTTTACAGGATAAAAAAAAGAATAGAGAAAATCTAAAGTAGGAAGAGGGTAAGAGGAACAGGACAACAAAAGGGGGAAAGTTAGGAACAGAGTGATGGCATAAAGGTAGAGTTGACATAGAGTAAAATGATGCCAAAGGAATGGTGAAAATAGAATGTAGAACTCTAATCCCAAAGTAAAATAAAGAGAAAATAAAATGACACTTTTTTCAAAAAAGTAAAATAGTAGTATTATTAATACTGATTGAAAATAAAATTGTAATAATTAAAAAGTAAAATCAAGTAAGGAAAAAAGAAAAAAATGGTGTCTTAAGTAAAAGATGAAAAAATAAAAAAAAATAGAATGTGCAGTGGTGAAGTTCATTCACTTCTTCTATTGTTCTGTTTGGCACGCCTATTTCCCATATGGGACAGTATTACAGTTCCCTGCATTCTACTGGTGCTCAGTTTTGTAAGCCAGTCCTGGATTTTAAGCAGGTGGTGTGTCTTAATCTCTTTATTCTTTTATTTATGATTACATAAGAGTCAATTTGTGAATCAGCCCCTGGGTGGCAGTGTTTTGGGATTGACCTCTGAAACTATAGGTCTTCTCTAGCCTGTGCTTAGATCCTGCTTTCCCTGTGGCACTCAATACTGGTTTGCAGATGTGGGTTGCACCAGAGCTGGTTCTCCAATGGTCACTCCCTGGTTCGATCCCCAAGTTCCAGAAAAACAACTTTCCCCTGCATTCTCCCAAGGTGTCCCCAACTTGGTGATCCTATGTATTGGGCTTAGCAATCAGAAGTAAGGATCTGAAGAGGAAAGAGCGCAAGTCTGCACAGTCCCCCTTCCCCACTCTTGTCCAAGCAGCTGGCACACTTTAATAACTCCCAGGCTGTCCTTCTGCTTCAGATCAAAATGGGTTGCTTTTTAGAGATCCCCTCTGTTAGCAGCTCTGAGAAATACCCTTCCACATTCACGAATCTCACCAGGCCCAGGATTTCTCTAGGTACAGAATTCCCCTGGTCCTCCAGCTCCCACAGTGTACATGTTTCTCTATCCTGTGGGACCAGAGGCTTTGCCTTATCCCAGGAGAAATCTGATCTTTCCGTGTGGTGTGTAGAGCTCCTCTGAATCTGAGTGTTTGCGCCAATTGGGGACTGGTGTTATGGGGCTCGCAGCTGTTGTAGATTTTCAGGCTTCCGATAACTTCCACTTTCCCCTTCAGGATGGCGCAGTCTCTGCGTCCTAGCTGGTGGCTCTGGGAGAAAAACCCAGCAGCAGTGGGGGCTGCCCGGTCAGGGGAGCCCCATCCAGCTGTCCCGCACCTTCTCCTGGAGTATAGCTGTCCCTTAACTCACCAACAAACACTTCCAGTGTGATCCTCAGCTGTTCTCTCTGTCTGATCAGGGACAAGGCTTGGGACACATCTGTCTATTCCACCGCCGCTTTTTTTTATTTTTTTTATTCTGCCCTCTCTTGGCTGCGAAGTGCCTCCTGCCTTTCTTGTCTCTGCTCCCTCCTGTGCATGGTGACTCAGTGCTAAGTGCACCGCACCCCCCCCCTCAGAGTCCATCATTGATGTTCTCAAAAGTCTCATGGCTTCCTGCAGCATTTCTAAATTCTCACCCTCTACAGCATTCAGCATTGCCCTAATCTCCTGTGAGGTGAGGTGCTAGGATGGGGACAGCCCAGGAGCCAGGAGAATCCAGGAGATACTGATGCTCTCAACCAGCAAGAGGGGCCCCAGAGGTCCCCAAGGGGCTGACAGTGGAGGAGGGCAGGGCATTGTGGTCAGAGGGTCTCTGTATCAGTTTCCTGTCACTGAAAGAGTGCCTCTTGGTGGCAGGATTCACGGGGAGATGGGAGTGGGGACACACTGCGTGGGTAGCTCCAATGGGTTTTTCTCCCGGAGCCATCAGCTAGGACGCAGAGACTATGCCGTCTTGAAGCGGAAAGTGGAAGTTATCGGAAGCCTGAAAATCTACCTGAGGCCAAGGTAAGGCCCTCATTGGGGTCATTGAAATTACTGAGGGTGTCCCTAGGGATGCAGTAGAGAGGAAGAAGGTATGCGTGGTGTGCAGAGGTGATGAACAAGCCGTCAAGGAGGCATCCAGGCTGATGATGATACTATGGTGGATGGTGGGGACAGCATGAAGGTGTGTGTATGTGTGTGTGTCTCCCTGGAAGCAAGGCCAGTGGACAAGGATGGTCTTTCTTGGTGAAGGGAGGGGCCGAAGTACTCAGGACTGTCTGGGTTGTCAAATGAGAGGCAGAGGATGGACAGTTGGTATCAACTTGGGGGGCAACATCTGGGGGGAGAAAGTGTGGGGATCCACTGGACTGGAAGTGAGTAAGGGGGTAAGGAGAACACTGGGGGCACTTTGGACACCTGGGTCACAGGAATGGGGAACCAGAGGCTGCAGAGGGCACAGTGAGCCTGCAGGTCCAATGGAGGATGCATGTGGCTCCTCAGAGTTCCTACAACAGAAGGTACAATCTGAGTCTGTCCTGGCCACACAGGCTGTCACTGTTGGGGACAGGAGATTGGACTACTCTCCTGACATCCCCTAAATATCGGAACTCTCCAGAATTCTGTTTTACCCACTGTGCCCTCCATGCCTGTGACCTGTATCCAGCCACCTGCTGGGCTTTTCCACGTTGCTATTCTTCTCGCTGGCACCTGTTCAAGACTGAACATGTCATTCCTCTTTTCTTCCTCCAGCCTTGCCATGGCTGTTAGTGGCTCCGCCATCCCTGGTGTAAGCCCCTCTAGGCTCCATCTGCCTGGACAAACCTTTCAATGCTTCTTCCTCCATCATCCTGCCCTCCGTTTGTCCCCAGTGCCTCCCCATGAAGCCCTCCGGAGCCCACACCCGCTCAGGCACATAGCGTTACAGAGCTGGTGGTTGTGGGATAGAGTGATGGTGAACTCCCAGGCTTGCCCAGCAGCATTCACAGCTCTGGGGCAGCATGTGTGGGAGGAAATCGACGTGGCCAAGGTGTCTGGACAGGCTGGGCTTGGGGAACAGCAGGCTCGGTGACAGGCTTGCTCCCTGGGTGTGTGAGAAGAGGATGATGCTTTAGAGTAGGGCGCCACACCTGTCCGGAGCGCATGGGTGCAGCCTCCTGGTTCTGGCTGTGCCATGCATGGTCAGGCTCATCAACAGCCCTTCCAGGGGGCAGTGGAGAAAACAGAGGCTGGGGGTAGTTGGTGAGCCATCAGGCTTCAGAATTGGCCAGGCCATCCCATGATAGGTCAGAGGCCTCGCCCATAGGGATGGTCAGTCCTCCACAACCAGAGCTGTACCACGCTTTACAGAGGCCCACCGAGATGGAGGGTCATAGCTGTGTGGCACTGAGGATGAGACAAACAATGTGGGTCACCTTCACTGTCTCGACTCCCTGAAGCAGGAAACTATGTCGAAACAGAAACCTCATAAGCTGGCTGGTTAGATGAGGGCTGGTCTCCGAGGCACCACCACACCCTGAGAGGAGCCTGGGCAAGGTGGGGCATTTGGCTTTCTGTAGCTGAGCATCCACGGTGACAGTTGGGCCAATCCTCTTGTGCATGGCACTAGGCAGGGCTTGTGCCTGCATTTGCTCCTGGAGTTTCATCACAGCTGCTGTGGGAACCGGAGGAGTCACACAGATCTCCAGCTGGATCTGCAGGCCTACCACCCTGTTTTTGTAGGGGTGTTTCATCTCCATCTCTATGCTATGCTGAGCATGCCAAGTCCCTAGAGGCCCGTGGCTCACACAGCGGGTCCTCAGCCCCGCCTGCGCATTCCAGATGCAGACTCTTCATCTCACTACTGCCACTAGTGGTGGATTAGCATCAGTATCTCATCTCCTCACTGCACCACCCATTTCTGGGGGCATGTTCTTCTCACCTTCAAATCATTGGGTCCAGTAGGTGCTTCATTGAATATTTGGAGTGATTTCTTCTCTCAGCTCTGAGCCTTAGAAGCTGAGAAAAGTCAACCCAGGAGAGAAAAAGCATGAAGAGACATGAAAGGCCTCTGGTCTGGAGAGTGGGGAGCAGAAAGGGACTATTCTTGGAAATGTGAGCTTGTTATGGCGAATGGGAGCTGTGGATTCTCTGGCCAGGGCCTCTGGTTGAGAAACCATCAGGGAAAGACCTGATGGGGGAAATCACTTTGCTTTTCAAACTTATTTCAAACTAGAAGCCCATTGCACAAAATCGTGCACAGGGGTGTGTTTCCCTCAGCCCAACCTGCACGCTCTCCAATCTGGGACCCCTCAAAGGATGTCCGACTGCCGTTTAGGTCTGATACTGGTAGGATCAGGCCTAAACGGGCAGTCGGACATCCCTCTCACAATCCAGGACTGCTGGATCCCAACTGCTTACCTGCCTGCCTTCCTGATTGCCCCTAACCATTTCTGCCTGCCGGCCTGATCAGCCCCTAACCACACTCCTGCCAGTCTAATTGATGCCTAACTGCTTCCCTGCCAGCTTGTTTGCTCCTAACTGCCCTCCCCTAGAAGCCTGGTCATCCCTAATTGCCCTCCCCTGCAGGCCTGGTCCCCCCACAACAGCTCTCCCCTGCAGGCCCGGTCAACCTCAACTTTCCTTCTCTGCCAGCCTGGTCACCCCTAACTGCCCTCCCCTGCAGACTTGATCACCCCCAACTGCCCTCCCTTGCAGGCCTGGTCCCTCCTTACTGCCCTCTCCTGCTGGCCTGATTGCCCACAACTGCCCTCCCTTGCATACCTGGTTTCTCCCAGCTGCCCTCTTCTGTTGGCCATCTTGTGGCAGCCATCTTGTGTTCACATGGGGTCAGTCATCTTTGACCACATGGGGGCAGCCATTTTGTATGCCATAGTGATGGTTAATTTGCATATTATTCTTTTATTAGATAGGAGGATTAAATAGGATAGAGGCCTGTGCATGGGTGGGGGCCGGCTGGTTTGCTCTGATGGGTGTCCTAGATCAAGGTGGGGGTTCCCTTGGGGCATGGAGTGGCCTGGGCGAGAGGCCTGTGGCGGTTTGCAGGCCACCCCCTGGCAACCCAAGTGGAGGTCCTGGTATCTGGCATTTATTTATCTTTTATAATTGAAATTTTGTAGCCTTGAGTGGAGCCAAGCCTCCTGTTTGCTCTGGGCCCACAGCCATTTTTGTTGGGATTTATTTATCTTCTATAATTGAAACTTTTTAGTCTTAAGTGGAGGCCAAGGCAGACCAGGGTAGGTAGAAAGCGTGGCTTCCTCCATTGCCAGGGAAACCCAAGCCTCCTGCTCTCTCCATGGCTGCAGCCATCTTGGTTGGGTTAATTTGCATACTCACTCCTGATTGGCTAGTGGGTGTAGAGGTATAGTTAATTTGCATATTATTATTTTATTAGATAGGATATTCCTTACCATAAAGATGGCTTTTCTTCATGAAAACTGATTTGCTGGTTTTTAATAGTCTTTTTGATTATTTTTTGACCATTAATTTTTTTTTCTGCCACTTTATTTATTTACTTATTTATTGTCTAAAGTTATATATGTCTCCTTTTTCCCTGATTGACACCCCCTACTCCCCTCCCCCAGCCATTCTCACCTTAGGCAAATACCCACCACCCCTGTCTGTGTACATTGGTTATGCTAATATGCATTTATACAAGTCTTTTGGTTGCTCTTTAACCACCCCTTCCCCTGCCGTTTGTCTCTGGATCTATTCTTGCTCATCAAATTATGTTGATCATTATATACCACATATGAGTGAAATCATGTGATATTTATCTTTCTCCAACTGCTCATTTCACTTAGTATAATGCTCTCCAGTTCCATCCATGCAAATGGTAAAAGTTCCTTCTTTTTTATTAGTGGCATAGTATCCCATTGTGTAGATGTACCGTAGTTTTTAAATCCACTGATCTTCTGATGGGCACTTAGATTGCTTGTAAATTGAGCTGCTAATGAACATAGGGGTGCATATATCCTTTCTGATTGGTGTTTCTGGTTTCTTGGGATATAGTCCTAAAAGTTGGATTACTGGGTTAAATGGGAGTTTCATTTTTAACTTTTTTGAAGAAACTCCATACTGTCTTCCACAGTGGCTGCACTAGTCTGCATTCCCACCAGCAGTGCACCAGGGTTCCTTTTTCTCCACTTCCTCGCCAGCACTTGTCGTTTGTTGATTTGTTGATGATAGCCATTCTGACAGGTGTGAGATGGTATCTTATTGTTGTTTTTGATTTGCATGTCTTAGATGATTAGTGACTTTGAGCATGTTTTCATATGTCTCTTGGCATTTTATATGCCCATTTTTAAAAAGTGTCTATTTAGATCCTTTGCCCATTTTTTTTTATTGGATCATGGGAACACTTTGACCTGTCTGAGCCCCAAGGCTAAGGAATGGCAGTGGCAGTGGCAGTGACATCATCTGACGGCTTGGACCCCAGTGCCCTGGCCTTGAGGTGTGCCAGCGAGATCCAGAGAAAGGATTGAAGCCAAAGCACTGCTCCTTGGAATGTGAGCTTGTGGAATCTGAGGGGAAGATGAAAGAGACCTGGAGATCAGGAGTCTCAGGTTCAAGTTGGGGCACTGCCCCTGATGCACTATCCCTCCCCAAGTCGGGCCCTGTCCCAACCCACTGAGCACCTCTGTCCTCCCTGTGTGGATGCTGGCAGTGAGGTTGCTGTGCTTCAGGAGCAGAGCCGGGGTAGAGGCAGTAAGAGGGCTTTGCAACCTTGGCCTTGCTGTAGCAGGTGAGAAGTCTGTGGTCTCACCCCTTGTGGTCCCATCCCTCCTTGTCCCTGTGTCATTCTCTCTGCCTCAAAGCTGTCACAATTCCTCAACAAGAACCAGCTGACATGGCGGCCAGAGAACCCCACCATGCCTCTAAGTACCTGCTGTTTTTGTGGGGTTATTTTGGGGTAGCAGGAATGCGTTGAACAAGGGCAGCCTGGACATAATCCTGTGCTTAGGGACTCATTGGTTTATCTTCAGGCAGTGTTACTGCTTCAGCAGATGCCCTGAGCAGCTTGCATTTCTAATTTCCTGTCCCTTCTTTGCTTCGCCTTACAAATCATAACGTGCCGATGCCCCAGACCTGGTTCCCTCTGGCTTTTGTTATAAAATGCCTCTTGGTCCTGATCGAGTGGCTGTGCCAGGCATTCTGTTCCCAAGGAGGCACCTGGCTATGGTCCCCGCCTGGAAGAATGTTCTGTCCCCTCTCTCTGCCTCGGGCCCCCTCCCCTGGGCCCATTAAGTTCAGTGTCAGTTCACCCTTGTGTGGGCAGGGAAGACAGGGGAGCTTCCCTGCTGAGGTTGGTAAGGTGCCCAGGGCTGCAGTGGTCTCCCTGCACCCCAGCTTGCTCAGGAGTAAAAACCCTTCTGGCGGGTCCCTGCCTCTCTCTACCCAGATGGACCCAGCAGTGGAGGTGGGGGGGAGGGGGACTGTGTGCCCGTGAACCCGCGGGTCTCTGCAGCTGCTGCTCTGTGTCCTGACAGCTCCCTTGCCCTGGTTCCAGCCCACGTTGAAGGCTGCACAGAGGACCTTTCCTCATTCCTGGTCAGTCACAGTTTTGTTCCTGAAGCTCTGTGGTCCGAGCGCTGTGCGAGGTGGTCCTGGGATACCTCACAGATCCAGGGGAGGCTGACGCGTCCCACCCCTCATCCCACTGGTTCTCTGAGAAGGAAGGAGATGAAATCTGGGCTCAACGGCTTGTGAGGTGTCCAGGGGTTCTGCAGGCACTGCTCTGCCTCCACTGTCCTTGCGACCCTCTCCTCCTATGAATGCTTCTGTCCTTACCCCGTGGCGTGATCCAGCCCCTGGTGAGAGAGTTCCTCCTCTGCTGTGGTTCCTACTTTGTTTGGTACAATTTTAGCTGTTTTGCAACCTGGAGCTGACACATTCCATTTGGAAGAAATATGGTAAGATGAGCAAACAGTTGCCGGGCTGGATGGCAGTCCCTCTACGATCCCATCTGTGCAGGCTTCAGCGCCTAGAAAGGCTCCCGCAGCTCAGTTGGCTTGGGAAGCTTGTTTTTGCCAAGGTTTTTATCACCAAGCAGGCGCCAGAGCGCGGTTCCACTCCTAGTCCATTATGGCGCAGCTCAAACAATGAACCTGTGTGCTCTGCGCGTAAGAATGTCCGAAGGGAATGCTTTTTTCCTCACCAGGATCCAACTCCCGGCGCCCTTTGTGATACGCGAGACCTCAAGGAAGGTCTCTCCATTCCCAGACCCGGAAAAAAGTGTTAGAACAAGAAAATGGCCCACTCTGGCCCACTGGGGCCAGGTCTCTGGTTTTCCTTTCACTGCACCATATGCTTCACCACTCAGAACCTACCCTGTGACTGGTCGGGGGTGGCATTTCCAGGCGGGGAGCAGAGAAAGGGGAGGCAAGGGGTTTGGCAGGATGTCTTCCCCACCATAAGGATTCTCTAGGGAAGTAAAAACAGCTGAGATGTAGTGTGATGCTGAACACTCCCCTGCCCCATTCCTGCCCCTTGCCCACGTCAAAGGGCCCTCGTCCTTCCTCCAAACCACTGACCCTTCTGCTGAGACTGCACATCCGGGATGGGGAGCCTGGACTCGCCCTTCCCACTGCCCACCCTCACAATGCACAGAGACTTGAGATTGGGGAGGTTTGGGAGCAGAATAGGCAGTGCCCTGGTCATGTCACCGCGGGGCGGTTTCTGAATCTGTCCTCGCTTCTCCAAATGGAAGCCTCTGGATAGAGAACCTAGCAGGGTCTTCTGGCTCTTAAAATTCCCTGAACTGTGGGTCTGGACTGGATTTCTAAGTCTGCCTAGAGGGAAATTGAAATTGAGGTGGCAGTCCCTCTAAAGTCACGGCTGACTTTTGCCTAAAGCATGGGTAGGAGTCCTGAGCCGCTTCAGGCCTCCACCCCTCGCCCAACCTGATAGAATTGTCAGGCTTGGGGCCCTAGAGAATGAGGTTGGTTCTAAAGCAGAAAGGATTTTGTTTTAGGCTGTGCGTAGCTTCCTGCATCTTTACCGGATCAGCACTCAGAATCGTCTCTCCTTCCTTCTCTCTCCTCTCCTTTTCAAGATCACAGACAAACACAAGAGTAGAAAATTCTACCTGCATTGTTCCTATCTTAAGAAGTGGACTCTGCAGCCAGGTGCCTGGGTTTAGCCTCTACTTTATAAAAAAAATTTTTTTTATTGACTTCAGAGAGAGGAAGGGAGAAGGAGAGATGAATAGAAATATCAGTAACAAGAGAGAATCATTGATCAGCTTCCTCCTGCATGCTCCCTAGCAGGATTGAGCCCACAATCGGCATGTGCCCTGACCAGGAATCGAACCATAACCTCCTGGTTCATGGGTTGATGCTCAGCCATTGAGCCACACCAGCCGGGCTAGCCCCTGCTTTTGCTGCTTACTAATTGTGTGACTTTGGGCAAATTACCGAGGCTCCCTGTGCCTCCGTTTCCCAGCTGTGAAGTGACTGTTCATCTGGCAGAGCACCCGACTCGCAGGGTGTGGTGAGGAGGGACAGGCCCATCTGGTGCAGTGCTGCTGCATTCCGCATCTATGTAGATGCGAGTGTACAGCGGCGATGCCATCCTGTGGAAGTGGAGGATGGTGGGAAGACGTGAGGCTTGGCATCAAGAGACTGCATCCAGGTCCCAGCTCTGCCACTTGCCTGTGACAGGGTGCAGATGCTGAACCTCAGAGGGTCTCAGTTTTCACAGCTAGAGAACAAGGCAGAAACCCTCTCTCCTGCCAGGGTGGTGGTGAAGACCCAGGGGAGCAGTGCTGGCAAACTGCTTCACCCCCACTAACCAGGCTAAGTCTGTTCTCTTTCCCCTTCCCAGGCACACATTCTGGCAATTCCGCCAGGAGAACCCCAAGACCCGGGTCGGGGGCCCGCCACCCGAGGGGCTCCCTGGCTTCAACAGTGGGGTGATGCTGCTGAACCTGGAGGCCATGCGCCAGTCCCCGCTCTACAGCCGCCTGCTGGAGCCGGCACAGGTGCAGCAGCTGGCCGACAAGTACCACTTCCGAGGCCACCTCGGGGACCAGGACTTCTTCACCATGATCGGCATGGAGCACCCCGAGCTCTTCCACGTGCTGGACTGCACCTGGAACCGGCAGCTCTGCACCTGGTGGAGGGACCACGGCTACAGCGATGTCTTTGAGGCCTACTTCCGGTGCGAAGGCCACGTCAGGATCTACCACGGGAACTGCAACACCCCTATCCCCGAGGTCTAGGTACATTCTCTCCCACCATGCTCTCCGGATCTGGGGGAAGGGGAGGAAGCAGCGCCTCTGGGACAGGCCCCTCCAGGTGGTGAATGAACCCTTTGAGAGACACGGCGGGGAGGTCCTCTGTGACCAGGTGCTGCAGCTCTCCCACCCATGGGCCACTGTCCTGAGGCCACTCAGCGAGGAGTGGCCTGCACATCACAGGTGCTTGGATACTTTTCTCTCCGGGGACAGGCATCAGGTAAGGCAAGCACGTAGATATCTTCCCGGGGGCTAGGAAGCCAGTGTTTGAAGAGAAGGAAGGGAAGAAAACCGTGCCCTTTGCCTTCAGCCCCTAGAGAATGCAAATCTTTTTAAGAACAGGTCTTCCTTGGACAAAATATAAATTGATTTTAAGTTGACAGGCTTCCATTTTGAGAGAAAGAACAAACAGAACTTCTGCAGCTCCCAGGGAGCTCTGAGCCAGTGAGCCAGAGCTGGCCCGGATTTGAAGCGTTCACACGAAGGTGACCTCCCACGTGTGCCCCCAGGAGGCTGCGCTCACGCCCAGGATGCTCATGCCCACGTTGCCTGCTGCAGGTGTAAAGACGGCCACCTCATCGGGGAGGGCCTTCGGCGCCAGCGGTGGCCCACATCCAAAAGCTGGTCTCATTACATAGCCGGCACAGTCTCACCTCCCAGCTGCGTCACAGACCTCTGTGTCCCGTCTTCAGCTGGGCCAGCTCCAGGGAACGAGACTGTGCTCAGAAATCAAATCCGTCATCAAAGAACAGAGGTCGGCCACCCCCAGGGCATGCAGTGGGGTTGTATGGGCTGCGAGACTCATTCCAACCAGGAGCCCAGCTCTGCTCACGTGTGACCATGTGGCTCGGATGGGCTGATGCTCTGAGGCCTGTAAGCATTCCGTCTCTGTTTAAAAAAATCCTCTTCCGACTCTCTCACTGCACAGGTTAGACCTGCACCTTAGAGGAGTTCAGGCTGTTTTTAAAGTCCTTTTAGTGAGTTCAAGCTGCACACAGGAAGCTCCTCCGGGTCCATTGTGTGGCGTCCAGCTGAAGTCCTTGGGGAAGAAATGTTGCTGGATTTTCATCTTGTTTTATTTCAGTTTCATTTACTTTTTTATGTCCTTTCATCGTGAGTCAGAATAGCTAATAAATAATCTCCAAGAACCCAGTATGTTGTTTGTGCTGTGCTCACAGTTTTCCATTACACAAAGGTCCTGTATCAAAATCAAGAGTAATCAGTGTGGCTCAGACTCCCTCTCTGCAGGACTCAGCTGAGTGAGAGGTCCCTGAGGGCTGAGAGAGAGCATGCCTGGGAGGGAAGAGGAAGGTGGTAATCGAGAATCATTTTATTCTGGGTGTTGGCAGGCCCTTCAGCTTCTGGGAGCAAAAACAACTGCATCCTTTCTCATTCTCCTTCCCCCAAACTATCCCTTGACATCATCCCCTGACGAAATGGAGCACATTTCTCTCCTAACTCAGCTCCGACAGAATCGGTCTGTTCCCTTAGGTACTTGGCTTCCTATTTATAGCTTTCAGTCATTGAATGCCTGCTGTGTACCAAGCATTGCATTGGGGATTTATATACACCATCAATAATACTCATGAGTACCTCATGAAGGTAATTAAAATTCTAAATTTATTGTAAGGAACTAATGAGCAATGTGGACAGAGAGTCATTGTCACAGCTTTTTTTCTATAATAGAAAAAATTGAGACCAACTTAAAATGTTGAATAGGGAGGAGATAAATAATGTATGTTACATCCATATAATGGAATGCTTCAGCATTAAAAAGCATACTTTTGAAGAGTATTAATGTACTGGACAATGTTTACAACATGCTATTAAGTAAGGAATAGAAAATATAGATGATATGTATAAAATGTTCCTAATTTTATTTTAAAAATCACATGTGTGTATGTGTGTATATATAAAAAGAGAGGCTATTCTGCTTTACTTCATTAGTTAAACTCTTAAAAAACTATGTGTTTAATGCCATATATTTTTAAAAAACCCAATTATTTCAGTGGGGAAAAAAAAGTGGATAAAATGCTAGAGCATTAGACTCACAATAACAAAGGTATTTTCCCTGAAATAATTTCAATAATTAAAGTGTTTCTGTGGCTCTGAGTGTCTTTTATTGCAAGGGAAAAACAATAGACTAGTTGATCTAAACGGGCAAAAGCCAAATAAATTTTCCGTATTTATTTTTGAATCACCAACTCAGGAGCTGTCCCCTCCTCTGTCGCCAGTGGGCTTGACCTTACAACTTCATGGTAAGCAACACAGTAACCCCACAGGAAGCCCCAGTCAGACCAGCAAAGCCACTGTGTGCACCCGTGCTTTCACGCACAGCCTTCTGGCAGATCCTGGCAGGCTGGTTCCTGATCGGATCCTATTACAGGCAGGGCAGCACACACGAATTCACTGTGCTGTGTTTAATTTGCCTCATAAAAACGTCACTGTAGAGCATATGCCTGGAGCAGTCAGAAAAGAGAACATTTCTGGATAGTGGGATTAAGGTGCTTTTTATCTTCATCTGTATTTACTAGTACTTCTGTATTTCCTATAGTGAATATTAATTGCTTTAATAAAAAATACATGCTATAAAATTTTAGTTACCCACCTTTCCCCCAATTACAGGTAAGTATTACCCTGGCCATTTTACAGCTCCCGGTTGGCATGGTTACCACCACCCATGAGAAAACATAATCCCAGCTAAGTGGGCTCTGGGTTTCCAGCCTTCCCTATGGATGCCCCAATTCTCTAAGTACAAGTGACCTATACAGTGGTACCTCGAGATACGAGTTTAATTCGTTCCATAATCTTGAGGCGTGGGAAACTATGAGATGCTCGAGTCGCGGTAAACTGGTGGGTTGTGTGCAGCCAGCTGATCCTCGCGATTACTCCTATCTCAAATGTTGCTCGTATTTCAAAGCAAAAATCACTCGCTCGACGGCTCGTATCTCAAAAATCTCGTATGTTAGGGCACTCGTATCTCAAAGTACCACTGTAATAGCATTTCCAGACTCTGCTCTCACTTCTGATACCATCATCTTTTGTGTGTATACAAAAGATGATGGCCTTTGGAGAGCACATGGCTTGTGGATGGGACTCATTCTTGAATATGTGTCAAAACCGAACTACAGCATCCCCTGCAGTAGCATCTCATCAAGCCGAGAGTGGCGTGCTGGCGCAGCGGGCCCCCAATCTAACGTGCCAGGAGTTTGTGGGTTAAGGGAGCAAGTGAAGCTGTGACTCAGCATCTGCTTAAATGAAATGCCAAACTTCTGCTCATTCTAACACCACCTGGCCTCCTGGCTGACCTCAGCAAGGAAGGCCCAGAGACTAGACTGAATATGGCAGGACCAGCAGAGTTTCCTGAAAAGGCAAGGTAGTGTGGTAAGAGAGACCCTCACACCTAAGACAGAGGCCTGGCTTTGAGTTCACCTTCTGTCCTCACTACTTGGACAACCTTGGTCAAGCAGTGGCACCTCTTGCGCCATTTGCAGACATTAATAAGGACTCCCTCAAAGGAGTGTTGGAAACTTCCAGAAAAGAGAGTGTAAGGGCATGGGAAATGAATGGTGTAACATCCTATCTAATAAAAGAATATGCAAATTAACCATCACTCTGCTACACCCACAAGCCACGTCCACCAGCCATTCATGAGTGAGTATGCAAATTAACCCAACCAAGATGGCTGCAGCCATGGAGGCTTGGGTTTCCCTGGCAATGGAGGAAGCCAAGCTTTCCGCACACCCTGTCGGGCCCAGGCCTCTACTCAAGGCTACAAAGTTTCAATTATAAAAGATAAGTAAATCCCAACAAAAATGGCGGCAGCCGCACAGCTGGAAAAAGCAGGAGGCTTGGGTTGCCACCAGCGATAGAGGAAGCTAAACTCCCACAGCCCTGGCCTGTCTTGGCCTTTGCTACAAAGTTTCAATTGTAGAAGATAAATAAATCCCAACAAAAATGGCCATGGAGCAAGCAGGAGGCTTGCCACCGCTCAAGACTATAAAGTTTCAATTATAGAAGATAAATAAATCTCAGATATCAAGGCCTCTACTTGGGTTGCCAGGGGGCATAGCTAGCCTGCAAACCACCACAGGCCCCTTGCCCAGGCCATCCTACACTTCAAGGGAATCCCCACCCTGATCCAGGACACCCTTCAGGGCAAACCAGCTGGCCCCCACCCATGCGCCAAGCCTCTATCCTATCTAATAAAAGAGTAATATAAAAATTGACCACCACCCCAAAACACAAGATGACTACCCCCATGTGGTCAAAGATGGCTGCCTCCATGTGCACACAAGATGGCCAGCAGGGAAAGGCAGTTGGGAGGAACCAGGTGTGCAAGGGAGGGCAGTTGTGAGCAATAAGGCCAGCAGGGAAGGGCAGTTGGGAGGGACCAGGCCTGCAAGGGAGGGTGGTTGTGGGCAATCAGGCCAGTAGAGGAGGGCAGTTAGGGGTGACCAGGTCAGCAGAGGAGGGAAGTTGGGGGTGACTGAGCCTCCAGAGAAGGGCAGTTTGGGAGCCCAGGCCTACAGGGGAGGGCAGTTAGAGGTGACTAGGCCTGCAGGGGAGGGCAGATAGGGGCAAACAGGCTGGCAGGGGAGCAGTTAGGCATTAATCAGGTGGGCAGGGGAGTGGTTATAGGGTGATGAGGCTGGCAGGCAGAAGTGGTTAGGAGCAAAAGCAGACAGGTGAACAGTTAGGAGCCAGCAGTCCTGGATTGTGAGAGGGATGTCCGACTGCCAATTTAGGCTCAATACCAGTAGGATCGGGCTAAACAGTCGGACATCCCTCGAGGGGTCCCAGATTGGAGAGGGTGCAGGCTGAGCTGAGAGACACTCCCCCCCATGCAAGAATTTCGTGCACCAGGCCTCTAGTAGGTTAATAACATTATGTAAGTTTAATGTGTACATCCTCTAATACATCACCAAATACTCTGTTGTGTACTTACCACTCCAAGTCTGGTCTCCTTCCATCACCACATAGCTGATCCCCTTTACTCTCTTCATCCTCCCTGCCCTCATCCCCTTCCCTTCTGGTAACCACCATACTGCTGTGTCTATGAATTTGTTTAAAACATTCCTTTAAAGTAATAAATGATAGCCATTTGGGTGCATTCAACTGTTGGTGGCATCTCCCTAAGCCCAAGCACCTGTGTGTAGGCTGCCCTGCACTGTGGTTAACAGCACATGGACCGCACCATCTGCATGGGTTGTGAGCCGCTGGAGGACAGAGACCTTGCAGAGTCGCCTCGGCATGGCCCCCAGCTCCTGCTCAGGCCTGGCACAGTTCAGGCGAGGGGAGCCATGTTCCCTGGGTGCTCACACTGGTCTGCTGTTTGGTATAGGATGTGGGTGGAGCCAGAGGCCCCAACACTTCCCCCCCATCTTTTCTCTCCACTTCCTGCTCACCATTATTTTTAACCTCAGGCATAGAGGGTTGAGTACCTCCTCCTCAATCCATGACCCACCCACCTCAGCTCCATATTAGGCCCCTCTCGCATTTTATTTATTCACTAGAGGCCTGGTGCATAAAATGCATGCAGGTAGAGTCCCTAGGCCTGACCAGTGATCATGGCCCATCTGTGGAGTGATGGGTGGGGTGACTGGGGACCCCCACTCGCACCCGCCTTGGCGGCCTGGCACCATCTACTCACCAACCCTGCTCACCGCTGCCAGTCAGGCCTGCAGGCTGGGGACAGCTCCTGAGTTCAGTGTCTGATCCCTGGTGGTCAGTGTGTGTCATAGTGACCAGTCATTTCGCCGGTGGTTTTATATAGATAGTTTTCCATTCACCACCATATCCCACTCCCACCCCTAATGCACAGTCATTCTAATCTGCTTACTTGTTAACTTTCGTTGTTCTTTCAAAATGAGATAGTGTTTGTGTGTGTTTTAGTTGGGGTAACTTAGAGTTTCTCATGTTCTTTCTTTCGGCGCTGTTGCTAAGGTCTCTCCCATGATTGTTGCTGTTGCCCTTACTCTCTGGTCTGCTCCTGCCACAGTCTGCCTGCCCTCACCCACACTGATGGAAACACACATAGCCTGCCACCTACCTAATCACTGCCACCTCAAACCCCTCCAAGTGACTCTGCCATGGATGGACAGCCTTGCCCTGGGTCCTTGTGGACCTGCTCAGAATTTCCTTGTGTTGTTAATCCAGGAATTAAACTGCTGGATGTAAGATGTTCAAATGCCTGCATTTCTACCTAAGTGATGCCAGTTGCTTCTCAGGGCAGTCGCCCTCTCCCTACTTTCACTCACAGGAGCCCTCACTTTCTCTGCACGACTGTGCTCACATTCACATGTGTCTGTGCATTGACACACATGTGATCTTATGATCATTTCGGAATCCTCCAAAATGTGCGGTCAGAGTTAGAGCTGCTCTGTGTGTGGAATCACCTTGCCTTGGAAAGAGGCTGGGGCCCTGAGTTCTGGTCCTAACTTCACTGTATGACGTTGGCCAGAGGGCCCAGTTCTGTGAAAACGGGAGAGTTCTGGTTCCTGACCTTGCCACGCTGGGACGGCTGTGAGAGTGGGTAAGATAACTCATAGGAAAGGACTTCCAAGGCCCTAGATACACCCTTGCTCCCACGCACTGCTGCCCATCCCCAGTGTCCCAGGTGCTGTCAGGCGGGTGCTCCCAGCTTCCTCACAGAAGCATTGCCACCAGCCCCAGCCCTGCCCAAGGCTGTGTTCTAGCCATCTGGCCCCATACCTGAGCTGCCCCAGGGGTAGAACCCCACATTTTCTCATTAGGGCAGCCTGCCGTCTCTCAGGAAGGCCTCCTCCTTCACACCCAGGCCGCCAATCCTCTGTCAGTCATCCAGCCAGGTCCAGGCACTTTCCAGAGCACAGAATGCGTTTACACACGGTGCAAGGCCATAACCGAGTTTCTGCAGAATGTCCGTGCTCACAGGGCACACTGTCAGCAGCGTAGCAATCTATTTGAGCAGCAGTCTGAGCCAGGAAGTGGCAGAAATGTCAATCGCCTCCCAAGGCTAAGTGAACATGCTTTGAAACATGTAAGTCCTTGATCACAGCCATGGGGAGGCAGCTTCGTGGCAAACTTGGGTCCATCTCATCCTGTGGCAGCTTTCTGGAGAACCAACCTTGCCTTAAGCCTGAAGCCATGAAAACCTTTTTCCAGGCATCCCTCCCGGGTGCCTCTGTGTTCTCTCCCCACCTGCCTGCCTTCCCTGGCCCAGGATGGAGGAGCACTAGGGCCTGCTCCAAGGAGAGCCGGAGTGAGGCTTCCAGAGCCTGAGGGCACGTGAAGGTGGGAGTAAGTATAAGAGATAGTGATCTTTGTGGCCAGGGTTATGGATGGGATCACCTTTACTCTTTCTCAAGAAAGACAAATGCAGACTGGCCTTTCTCTTTTACTAAGTTTTACTGCAGGGCTACAGGTCGTTCGGTGGATGCCACAGAAAGCTGAGACTGGAGGGGTCAGGGCTTTGCTGCACAGACACTACTGCAATCCTGACTCGTCTGTCATTCAACGCCTGTAGTCTGTGCACTCCGTGAAGGCAGGAGCTCTGGCCCCTGTGTGCTCCCAGCATCTGACAGCACCTGGCATGTGACATCTTTGTGGTTTGACTGAAGGAATACAGGAGTCCCCTTATCCATGAGGGATGCCTCCCAAGACACCCAGTGGATGCTGAAACCACAGATAGTACTGAACTCTATGTGTGTTATGCTTTTTTCCTGTACGTGCATACCTATAATAAAGTTTAATTTACAAATTAGGCACAGTAAGAGGTTAACAATAATAACCAGTAATAAAATAGAACAAATTGAATAATATCCTATCTAATAAAAGAGTAATATGCAAATTGAACATACCTCTGCTACATCCACAAACCACACCCACCAGTCACGCCCACCAGCCAATCAGAGTGAGCATGCAAATTAACCCAACCAAGATGGCTATGGCCACAGAGAGAGCAGGAGAGATGCTTGGATTGCCCCTGGTGATGAAGGAAGCCAAGCTTTCCGAACACCCTGGCCGGCCCAGGCCTCCACTTAAGGCAACAGAGTTTCAATGGCTGTGCGAGCAGAAGGCTTGGCTCCACTCGAGGCTACAAAGTTTCAATTGTAGAAGATAAATAAATCCCAGATACCAGGGCCTCTGCTTGGGTCACTGTGGGGCAAGGCTGCAAACCACCACAGATCCCTTGCTCAGGCCATCCCACGCCCCAAGGGAATCCCCACCCTGATCCAGGACACCCTTCAGGGCAAACCAGCTGGCCCTCACCCATGCACCAGGCCTCTATCCTATCTAATAAAAGAGAAAAATGCAGATTGACCATCACTCCAACACACAAGATGACTGCCCCCATGTGGATACAAGATGGCCACCACAAGATGGCCAGCAGGGGAGGGCAGTTGGCAGGGACCAGGCCTGCAAGGGAGGGCAGTGGGGGGTGATCAAACCTTCAGGGGAGGGCAGTTAGGGGTGACCAGGCCAGTAGAGGAGGGAAGTTGGGGGTGACCAGCCCTGCAGGGAAGGGCAGTTGTGGGGAGGACCCAGGCCTGCAGGAGAGGGCAGTTAGGGAAGCAGCCTGGCAAGGAAGCAGTTAGGCATCAATCAGGCTGGCAGGGGAGTGGTTAGGGGGTGATCAGGCTGGCTGGCAGAAGTGGTTAGGGGCAATCAGGAAGGCAGGCAGGTGAGCAGTTGGGAGCCATCAGTCCTGGACTGTGAGAGGGATGTCTGACTTCTCTTTAGGCCCAATCTAGGTAGTATTGGGCCTAAATGGGCAGTCGGACATCCCTCAAGGGGGTCCCAGATTGGAGAGGGAGCAGGCTGGGCTGAAGACCATCCCCCCACACACACACTGCATGAATTTCGTGCACCTGGCCTCTAGTACAGTAATAAAAGTTATGTGAATGTGATCTCTGTCACTCACTTTCTCTCTCAAAATATCTTACTGTATTGTCCATACAGCATGGGTATGTTGGACAAAGGGATAATTCACATCCCAGGCAGATCCGTGAAATATTCCATCATCCTACTCAGAGAGGCACACAGTTTTAAAGTTTATGAATTGTTTATTGCTAGAACTTTCCATTTAATATTTCCAGACACCTTGGAAAGTGAAACTGCAGAAAAGAGAGGCCTACTGTACTCCATGCTGTTGGAACTATTGTAAGTGAAAACCATGCCCACACCTTCCATATAGAAGTGGTACCAGTGGATTGGGGGAGCAAGAGAAAGGAGTGGAGACAGGCCAAGAGGTACCCCCTCCACACACACACAGCACCCCAGTAATGGCCACCGGAGGAAGGATGGGAGAATTGGGCAAAGAGGAGGACTTTGCATCAGGAGACAATGGGTGGAGGCAGGAATGCTCCCTGTGTCCGCATCTAATGACTATTCGTCCTCTCATCAAGCTCAATGCATTCCTGGGACTTGAAAAGATTTACTCTCTGTACCCGAGAGGTGGAGTTATTGCCTTATGCTCGCCTCACTTGCAATTGTTTTGCCCATAAAATTCCCAGAAGATTCCTTCAAATGTCCCATCTGTCCAGTGGGACTGAGGTGATGATCCTGAAGTGCAGGTAGAATGGGAAAGAGATGCTGAGAGGTAGTGAGCTCCACGGCACTGGAGGTATGCCAGCAGGGACTGTGCAACCTCTGGGAGATGACACGAGATGAAAGCTGAGCAACAGGTAGAAGCTCAGATGGCCTGACCCTGATGACTGAGATTTTAGATTTCCCAGCCCATTCGCTGCCCTTTTCTCCACTGCGGACGCCACCGGAAAAGATTCACTCTCTGTACCTGAGCATTTTCAGGTTCCAGAGGCTCTACCTCCTGCTGGGAGGGAGACTCCTTTCTAAGCAAGTGCAGGATTACCCCCCTTCTGTGAGACAATCTCTGTTTCCTATAAGAAATCCTAAAGAGGCCACCCTGAGTGCCCTCCGGGCAGGAGGACACAGAGGGGGAGACGGCTGGAGGAGGGGCACCAAGGGGGTCTGGCTGGAAAGGAGGCATGAAGTAGCTGATGGAAGCCACGCTGCTGTAGAGACTTGGTTCCCGTGTGGTCAGTTCCCAGCTCAAACCACACACAGGGGCCAAAACCTCAGGAGGAGGGGATTGACAAAAGGAGCATTAGAAAGCAAAAGACAATATCTTTGTAAAAATAAAAAATATGTTGTCGCTGACATTTTAAAAAAGAAGGTCAATGACCTTAGCAAAATGGAGAAGAAACTGTCCTGACCCCACTAAGACACTGACCAGTGCCAGGGGCGCTTGCTGTGCTTTCTTCTTTAAAAGAGAAGAGAAAGGTCACCAATAAATACCACAGCTCTTGACTACACCTGAGTGCATGCAGTCCACCAAGTCCTTGGTCACCTGTGACCCCACGTTGGCCTGAGCCTTCTCTGGGTTCAGCTTGCAGAGCCTGAGCGACCTGACTCCCTGACGGTCAACACAGGAGCCCTGCGGGCCTCAGGTTTGGGGTGTTTAATGGCTACAGACATGCTCCCCAGCTGCTTCTTGCTGTACAAATGGCGGTGTGCTCTTTCACTCTGAAATAAGGGTGTTAAACAGTTATCCTCATCTCTCCTCTGTTCTCCTTTCACTTCAGTTCCTCTTGGGGTAAGTGGGGGTGGGGGTAAGGGAAGCAGTGAAACAGGATCAGTGCTGTACGCGTTTGGAGGACTTCATGGTTCATAAATAAGCACTCATGAGGGTCTTCTCTTTCCCCACCTCATTAGACTTAGCAGTGTGTGTGTGCTCTCCCCAAAGGAAAGGAAAGGGTTATTATTACCATTGTATATACAGGGTAAACTGAGGCTCAGAGTGATGAAGTTATTGGCTTAAGCTTGCCTAACTTGCAAATGGTAGATCTGGTACTATAGCAAAGGGCTTCTGGCTCCCAAGTATTCTATCATTCAACAAATATTAACTGGTACCAAGCACTGTTCTAGGCACTGAGATGCAGCAGTGGACAAATGAATAAGTGAGATCATCTTACACAGCGCCCGGGGGCGGTGTGTGTGTGTGTGTGTGTGTGTGTGTGTGTGTGTGTGTGTGTGCCATTGGGTAGGTGGTTCCTGGAGTGGGAGGGAAGGTCTCTAAGCAGGTGACCTTTGAGGGAGGAACTGAACGATGGGAGGGAGGCAGCCCTGTGAAATCTGGGGGAAGAGGATTTCAGGCAGAGGGGACAGCAAGAGCAAAGGCACCAGGAGAGGAAAAGGCTGGACTCAGGACTGTGGGAAGGCCCGTGTGGCTGAGGACAAAGGGGAGGGCGAGGAGGAGGTGGGAGGAGGGGCCACATTCTGCAGGGCTCCATCTGCCACAGGAAGGAGTTGAAGCCTTATCCTAAGTGTGGTGGAGAATGTGAAGCAGGGAAGTGACATGATCTGGTCATTGTTGGTGTAGAGTGTGAGGAGGAAGACCAGTAGGAGGTGATATAATGATTTAGGCAAAAGGTGATGGTGGCTTGGGCTGGTGACTGATAAAGGTGCAACAAGAAGTGGAAAAAGCAGGGTACATTTTATTTTTTAAATATATTTTTATTGATTTCAGAGAGGAAGAAAGAGGGAGAGAGAAATAGAAACATCAATGATCAGAGAGAATCATTGATCAGTTGTCTTCTGCATGCACCCTACTGAGGATCAAGCCTGTAATCCTTGAACAGAATCGAACTTGGGACCCTTCAGTACACAGGCCGATGCTCTATCCACTGAGCCAAACCAGCTAGGGCAAAGCAGGATATATTTTAAAGGGAGAGCATCCAAGTCTTGCTGAAGATAAGGCTGGAGGAGGCTGGAGACAAGTAAAAGAAGGAGATCAAGGCTCTCTCCTATGTTTTTGGCTCAAGTACTTGGTGGGTGCCTTTATTAAGATGGAGAAGACTTGGAGAGAGGCAATTTTTTCTAGAGGAGTGGAATAAATCATGCCCTGTTGTGACAAATTAGAGATGTCTATTAGACAGCGAGGTCTAGATCTCAAACTGTTGGAGTTTAGGGGAGAGGTAGGTTATGGGCTATTGACCTGAGGGTCACATTTATGGTTTCAAGATGGCTAAGTGAGGACATATTGCCTTCCCTTCTTTTGAAAATCACTTCCAAACTGAAAGTGGACAAAAATAGAAAACAGCCCTAGCCAGTTTGGCTCAGTGGATAGAGTGTCGGCCTGTGGACTGAAGGGTCCCAGGTTCAATTCTGGTCAAGGGCATATGCCTGGGTTGTGGGCTTGATCCCCAATAGGGCGTGTGCAGGAAGCAGCCAGTCAATGATTCTCTCTCATCATTGATGTTTCTATCATCTCTCTCTCCCTCTCACTTCCTCTCTGAAATCAATAAAAATATATATATATTTTTAAATAAAAAGTAAAACTCCGGGTCTGATGAAGTGAGGAGACAGATGTCTCTCACCCACACCACAAGCATGTGAAGATGAGAGGAAGAGAGGGGAATGGTAAATGATTCGGCAGAGAGAAGAGAGCCCCAGTCAAATGGCTGTAGGCAGAGGGGGTGGCAGGAAGGGAGCTGGTCCACCTTGCAGAACCCCTGTACAGAACAGGAGTGGGGGGCACTCCATAGGAGAGGGGAGAGGGAGGCCAGGGAAATAGGGACTGAAAACAGGGAGGGGACTTTGAAAATCTGTGTAAGGAGAAGTAGTCCCCATTCAGATCAGTCCCCAATGAGTACCCTTTCCCCAGTGCTGCAGGGGCTTGGAACTTTTTTTATTTTCTGGAGAACATGAACCAGGAAGACCTGAGAGTGGGGAGGGCAGTGATGAGCCTCTGACCAAAAAGAACAGACCAAGCAAGAATTTGCGCGGCGAGAGGTGGTCCTGCCCCAGCCTCCTCCCTGTGGGCTCTAGAACCCAAAGCCACACTTCTTTCCTGAGGCCTGCATTTGGAGGAGGGGCCTTCTATTATCTGGAGGAGCTGCACTGCCCAGAAACCCTTGGGGTTACTGACTTTTGGGGATCCTCAAGGAAAATACCAGGGACCACCTGATCGCCTCACAGGGAAGCTCACCAGTCTCCAGTTTTCTGTAGCATCTGGACACAAAGTCGCAGCCAAGTTTCCTCACAGGAAAGCCTCCCCCACAAAAGTCAGAGATCAAAACCATCAGAAGAAGGCACCCAGGAGAAGCATATGTAATACCCAGAGATGAAGAAAACGTCAAAATAAATGATTACACCCCCAGGGAAGATGAGATGGTACTGCATCCACGAAACACAAATTAAAGCCATGGAAAAGAGACAGCCAGAGATCATATAAAATGTTTTTAGAAATTACAAATGACAGCTGAAGTAAAAATGTAACACCAGGGTTGGATGATAAGTTTGGGGAAACCTCCAGAAAGGAGAGGAAAAAAGAGAAAGGTGGAAAACAGGAAAGAAAAGGTTTTTAAGAACCAGGCCATTTCAATAGGTCCAATAGTTCTAGAAAGAGAAACCAGAGGAAGTACTAGGGAGGGTGTAACCAAAGGATACTATAGGTAACCTAGGAAAAGATAAGCACTAATATACGTTCAGCTCTCAGAACTGGAGGACATAGTGCCCAGTCCAATGGATGAATGCAAGGCCCATATCCCTGCAATCACCATGCAATTGAAGGACAACAGAGGTAAAGAAAAAACCTTAACGCCCAGTCTTTTATTCTCTCTTGAGAATAAAAGAGAGACCTAGTCCGACACACACAATCTCAGAACATGTGCCCCCCTGCCTCTTGTTTCTGGAAGCTATTGGAGGAAAATCACAGGGAAGGAGTGAACCAAGAAAGGACACTGCAGGGCATCCAGGCCGAGGGGGAAGGGAAAGTCTGATCAGACCCCGGCTGCGGGGATGCGGGCCCCAAGGCAAGCCTAGAGAACAGCAGTGCCGCTGGGAGCAGAGCTCAGAGGAGCCGGGGGAAAAAATGGAACAGATAAAGCTAGTGACACATTTGACCAAAAAATTACATTGACAGGCCTTCTGGGTTGCAGGAAGATCTAACCACATAGTAAAAGAGAACGATAGCTTTTTTCCTGTAGTGAGTCATTTTCGTTTGATTGAAGAAGACACATTTACTTGGCCCATCAGTGAGTAATACTATCATATTCATATCAATAAAATGCTACTACAGATTTAAAAACTTCAGATGTAAGGAGGGAGGGAAAGGGCTGTAAAATGTCTGAAATCATTATTTACTATATTAAGAAAGAGAATATATAAAATGGAGCTGAAACTGGTTGGCTCAGTGGCTAGAGCGTCGGCCTGTGGACTGAAAGGTCCCGGGTTCAATTCTGGTCAAGGTCATGTACATTGGTTGCAGGCACATCCTCAGTAGGGGGCATGCAGGAGGCAATTGATCGATGTTTCTCTCTCATCAATGTTTCTAACTCTCTATCCTTTTCCCTTCCTCTCTGTAAAAAAATCAATAAAATATATTTTTTAAATAAATTAATGAATAAATAAATAAAATGGAGCATCAGTGGCTACCAAGATATGCATAATGTTTAGAAATATGGAGGTAATCCCTGGAAGGAAACGAAAGGTTTGGAAGAGACTGTTTCTGAAGAAATATGAGGAAGGGCAGAGAAGGTACCACTGGCTTTTAAAAAATAGGCTTGTAGCACTGTTAGACTTTTATAGAAACTTCTGATGCAACACCTTGACAACATAAGACATCACTGGCAAATAGAGGGTATTTAATATCTCAGGAATGATTGAAGCCCAGAGGAAGAGTGTAAATAGTCACTGTAAGTTAGAAGCATCAGACTGGTCTCCCCAATATAGATTTAAAAGGGTTGGCTGTCACATCACTTGCAATCACATGTTATTGCTGTCCCCAGGGAAGAACAGCTTTCTCCTCTGTGCCCAGATGTCCTTTGCTGGGCTGGCTCCTACCAGCTTACAGGAACTGGATGCTGATATCAGGCATGTTGCTACCTGGTTGTTACATGCAATTATCCTTTAAAACTATATAAACTTTCAATTACATAAATTATGTAAGTACAAAAATAACAAATACTCAAAATTCATCACTTACTAATCATTTTACGACATTTTGTAATTATGTTCTGAGTGTATCTGTATCTTTATGGTGGAAATACTATCTAAAAGCATGTACTGTGTTTCTTTTACCAAGTCTGCATAGATGGCATCATTTTGGTAGCTTGAATTCAATCATGGTGGGAATATTTACACCACAGAAATTGGCTAATGCCACAAATCAGGGCTTTTCTCCCCAGATCGCCATTGGTTAAACATACAGTATAGCAGCTTATGCAATTCTTTGCATTTTATCTTGGATATATGAATGGAGGGATGGATGGATGGATGGATGGATGGATGGATGGATGGATGGGCAGATGGCTGGTTGGTTGGTTATGTGGATGGATGGATGGATGGATGGATGGATGGGCAGATGGCTGGTTGGTTGGTTATGTGGATGGATGGATGGATGGATGGATGGGCAGATGACTCGTTGGTTGGTTATGTGGATGGACGGATGGATAATTGGCTGTATGTTTGCAATTCCCCTCCTTTCCTGACAGTTCCAGGACCCTAAAAGCTGTGTTATCAGTGTGTGAACAGCAGAGCAGTATGAGGAAGCCTGACTCCAACCTGCATGGGGGTTGGCTGGGCCAGCTGAGGAGGGCAGCAAGGAGAGGCAAAGGGTCCATTCAGCAGCCTAGGAGTTCATGATGTCCTAGAGGCCCTGCTTATGTCAAAGAGATGGCCAGGCAGATCCAGACATGCAACCAAACAACCTCACCACTCACACAACAGAATACTACTCAGTTATAAAAAAGAAGGAAACTTTACCTTTTGCAACAGCATGGATAGACTTGGAGAATATTATTCTAAGCAAAATAAGCCAGTCAGAGAAAGACAAATGCCATATAATTTCACTTATATGTGGAATCTAATGAACAAAAATAAATTGATAAACAAATAGAAACAGACAACAGACTGAGAACTATCAGAGGGGAGGGTAAAAAAGGTAAAGGGATTAAGCACAAACAAAAACCAGCAGACACAGACTATAGTATGGTGATTATATGAGGAAAAGGGGATGGGGGAAGGCGGAGGAGGGTAAACGGTGATGGATGGAGACTTGACTTTGGGCAGTGAACAGATGATGTATTATAGAATTGTACACTTGAAACCTTTATAATTTTATTAACCAATGTCACCCCCAATAAATTCAATAAAAATTTAAGAAATAATAATAATATTGGCCTGACCCACATCTGTGAGGCCCAGTATCTCTAATTCTCATGGCTTGAACTGTCATGGGTGCCAGTGTGAGGCCTCCTTCTTGAACTCACCACTTCCCTCACCTACCACCTCCTGGGCCAGCTGTTTTGTAGAAGAATCACAATCCTGATTCTTCAGATTAGATTCACATTGAGATTTGGGTGATGTGCTGATATGTTCTCCCCTTGGTGTCATCCTGGGAGGCAGGTGGTGGAAGCTGGTTTCACTGTGGATGGTGCTGGTTTTAATAGCTTGGTTAGGGTGGATCAGCCAAATCTCTCCCACAGAAAGGTGTCCTTTCTCCTTTGTAAATAATAATCAATCTGTGGGTGATACTTGGGGACTGTGTGCATATCCTATGCCAGAAACCAAACATTGTCTCACTAATAGAAAGATGTGGACAGGAGACCAGAAAGCTGGTCAACCTTAATTGCTCTGAAAGGTCAGAGCTAATCACTCACTGTTTAGTTGCAACATTGTTAGCTGAAGCAGCCTCTACCTGTTTGTTTCATGTAAACTTCTGTTCTTGTAATTTCCTGCCTAAAGCCTATGGGTGTGTCCAAAGTCTTAATAAAAGGTAGAAAAAGGCCAGAGCAAGGGGTAGTCTTTCCACTAGAGGAAGGCTCCCGCCTGGCCCCCCAATATCGCCAAATTAATACTTTTTTAGTCTCTCTTTTTATTTGCGTGCGGCCTCCTCCAGAACCCGAACCCTGAATGGGAACCCTGAACCACGTGGGACGTGGAAAGGGGCTCCCACATCTGGCGCCCAATGTGGGGCGTGGAAAGGGCCTCCCACAATCCTGCTCACCAATAGCCTTCCACCCAGTGGTTTTGGCATCTGACGATTTGCCAGCATCAGTTATTATCTCAGTGTGTGCCAGACGGGGATTTGCTAATTCTAACTCCTCCTGGATTTATCTGAGGGCAGGCATTCCACTGTAAGAACAGTGGCTCTAAGCCCAGACTGCGTATTTGAATAACCTAGAAACTTCTAAAACTGATCAAGGATCCCTCTCCCCAAATCCTGATTTGCTTGGTGTAGGTGGAGCTTTGGCATCCATGTTTGTTTTAAGCTCCCAGGTTGTTGTGTAGTCAAGGCTGAGAACTTGCTCTGGGTTCTGGGGAGCCACAAGAGGGATGGATGCAGAGAAGTGAGGACTCCATTGGAGTTTCTGAAAGTCCCTCTGGCTGCCAAGGAAATGACATTTCCAAGGGGGGCAGGGCTGGGGCAGGGAGCTTAGCGCAGTGAGAATGTTGTTGCACTAATCCTGCTGAAACACCATGAAGGGGAAATCTAAGGAATAAAGGTCATGTTCAAAGGCATTTATTTGATGCTTGTAGTACTAGTTATGGGCTGAAATTAATAAAAACACAAATGAACAATCCCTTTCATATATGTGGCATGAACCAGTGTTTCAAGCTTCATCAGACCCCCTCAGAACTCACATGTATAAACTGTGGGGAGAGCAGAGAAGGACTGGGGCAGAAGAGTGCCCCCACCACATTACCCCCCAGTTCCCTTAGATCTGAGCAGCCTCTTACTCAAAAGCACTTGGTTAAGACACTAGAGGGGATAATATGCCTTTTGATTTATGATCCGAATTAGTTTTGAGATGACTCATTGTAGTGGCTTTAGTCTGCTCTTTATTGAAATGATACACATATATCTACCAAGGATGGTGGGCAGGTAGGAGCCCCGAGGGACCATGGGCACGGGGAGAGCATACACCACTCAGTGCCGGTGCAGAATGTGGCCAGACAAGGTGTCGGCCACCAGGGCTGAGCCCATCACCCTGCAGACTCCAGGGCAGCTCAGGAGGCCCACCTCGGTGACAGGTCTGGCTGGCACTGTCCTTTAGAGAATGGGACTGAAAGGGCCCTTCTCGGGCCTCTGAAGCATTCCCCACTAGCAGGTTTCTTAAAGGGCTGCAGCTAGGGCTGCAGCTACAGCCACAGGGGTGCTGACCCTGGGGTTGTCTCATGGCCCTGCCCTGGGCTCAGCAAGGCCCTCAGGGCCAGGCCAGGCCAAGAGCACCACTGAGTGGCTGCAGGGCCCCGCTCACGCTCCCAGCTGTCTGCTGTCTGCCCCTCAGGGCCTGCCATCAAGGCCCACACCCTGTGACCACAGGCACTCTGCAGAGTCCTCTTGCCCAGCCCTCCACATCCACAGCCATCTCATTCTATCAGGAAGCTACTTTGACTTCTTTCTCTCAAACCCCAGAAGCCAGGCACAGAGGTCATGTCCTGGGGAGCACCCGATAGCCCGAGATCTGGGGCAGGTCAGCAATTATGGCCACACAGTGAGCAGGCCATGCGAGGTGCAGACAGTACCGGATATTGGAGGAGCATGGGGGCGGGCAGGGAGATGATGACAGCTTCTTGGGAAGAGTGGCATCTGAGGAAGGCCTCAAGGTGTTAGTTAGGACTTTTTGGGGAGGGCCAGGGCACTTCAGGGAAGCCTGGAATTACCTGGGAACTTTGAACGCTTCTTAACAGTAGGATGCCAGATCTGAATTTCCAGGTTACATCTGTGCATGCACATGCGAGCCTGGTACAGACAATGCCCTTTCTCCATTGTTAACATACAGAAGTGACTGAAGTCCTGGTTTTGCTACTGCCTCCTCCGTGTGTCTGTGGGCAAGTCCCCACCCCTCTGTGGGCCTCAGTGTCCTCACTTTCTGGTAGGCCCTTAGGCTGTGAACTCTATGGCCCTGGGGTTATTTGTGAGAACCAGACTCCCATTCAAAGGGCAGAGCTAGCTTGGGCTCAGTCTATGACTATCCTCTCCTTTCCCCTGTGGCCTGACTTTTGGGAACAGCAAGGGGCCCCCTGTTTTTGCAGGTTGGTGAGCAGATGAGGTTAACCACTTTCTTCAGATTTATCCACTGCAAGGTCCTCCTGCAATGAATTACAGGCAATGGGAGGAGGGAATCTGTACTCTAGCTTTGGTGCTGTGTGACCTTGGGCAAGTCACTTCCTCTCTCTGGGCTTCAGGTTCCTCATCTGTTGACAGAGGGCACTGTAGCATCCTGATTGAGGTCAGGCTTTAAAGGGACAATGCCTGTTTGGTTCTCAGAAAATTGTTGGGCAGATCAAACTTGATGGATGCTGAATCCAGTGAAGAGTCGGCAGTTGAATGTGGGGAATAAGGTCAGTTATTTCCATCAGGAGGTCGAGTCCTCAGGCCTGTCCTCCCCACAGCAACATAGCAAATCTGGGGCAGTGGTTTTTCCTCAGAGCTGAGTGGTGAGGTTTCATTCGATTTCTCCTTCAGCTCTCCATCCCCCATCAAAAGAAGAAATGTCCTGCCCCTCAAACTTGAGGAGATGCTGTGAGATTCAGTGAAGTAATCCCTGAAAAAGGTACTGCAACCAGCTCCTTCCTTTCCCTTTCTGGGGCTCCCCATGTCCCAAAAGGGCAAGCTGGGTGGGAATGTTCACTGAGCCCCCAGCTTCAGGAGCCCCTCCTATGTAGGGTCCCCTCCACACTCTTCTCTTGCAGCTGCAGCTCTGGGTCCCTTGTACTTTGCTGCAGAGTCTCTGGACACACGATGCCCAGCCTGGCCTGCTGGCCCGCTGCAGGCCAAGGTTTGACTGAAAGCACCAAGCTCTTTCCTTCCCTGGCAGTTTTTCTCCCTTATTGGAAACTGTCAGGCAGAGAAATGCAATTGAGAAGAAATCAATATTCTCAGACGGAGAAGAACTTGCTGCATTTACAGCAAATCAATTTGGCACAAATTTACAGAGCGCCAGGCGTGAGTGGGTCCCTGAGCCTGGGAAGGAATCAGAGTTGAATCAGCCCCTGCTGGGTCACAGAGAAGCTCACAAGCCGGTGGGGAGGTAGACGCAGGCATTAATATTAAAACTGAAGAGTGTTGCCAAACCAGAAACCATTTAGGCCCGGGAGCCACGACTTCCTCACCTGTGGGATGCTGGCAGTAATACCTACTTAGGGCTGTTGAGCAGGAAACATGAAATGACTTAAAAAATGCACCTGCAGGGGCTTTGCAGGCAGCAACACATATGACCTGTGGTTTATAATGGTGGTGTGGGAGGAGGAGAGAGGAAGAGGAGTAGTTCTGACTAGGGAGCTCTGGGCATGTTTCTTGGAGGAGGCAGGATTTACACCTTGAAAAAACGGTGCAATATTTAGTATTAAGTTTGACTGTTAGTACCAGAGAAATCCAAATCAGCAACTGGACTAAATAAAATTTAAGGCTGTTTCTTTCCATAGAAATATCCAGAGGTAGCCTTAAGCCAGTATGCCAGCTCCACGGGGTCAAGGACCCACAGAGTCCTGTCTTGCTGCTTTTCTATCTATAGCTTCAGTCCCAAGATTCCTCATGGTCCAGAATGGCTGCTTCAGTTGCAGCCATTGTATGCATATTCCAGAGATCAGAAAGGAGAAAAAGGGAAGGGAAAAGGCATATTCCTTCCCTTGAAGAAAATGTCCCTGAAGTGGCACTTACTTATTGACTAGATCTTAGTTACCTGGCATATCTTCTCCAAGAAATGCTGGGAAATGTCGTCTTTATTCTGAGTAGCCATATTGTTCTCAAATAATCCATGGAACAGGAAGGAGCAAGTATTGGGACCTACAAGCCATAGTTGTCACAGCTGGGCAGGCCTTTGGCATTCTTTTTATTTTTTATTTATTTATTTTTTTTTACTTTAAGGAGACCTCTTTTAGCCTCTCCCATCAGCTATGCAGGTGAATGAACCAGCAGAGGGCTTGCCGCTGTTCATTCCCCTGAGTTCTGACAGCTCTGGGAAAGCACATCAAGGCAGACCACTTCAGCTCCAGAGCCCCGCCAGGAGCGGAGGGTTGTAGTGTGGGTTTGTGCGCTGGTGTGGGAACTGCCTTGGTGGCATGAACTCATTGACCTGAAGAATTTCCCCAGGACAGGAGAGGTCCTTTCTCTCCGAGGCTTCTCTAAGGCCCAACCAGGAAGGCTGTCTAAGAAGTTGCTGGACACTCTTCCTTCCTCTTCTCAGTGCTGGGGGTGGAGAGTCTGTCTCCTAAGCCCACCTCCACTTTCCCCACAGGGACAGGTGTGGCCTGACCAGCCTCGGTCCTCGGCCTGGAGAGGAGGGAGTCTGGGGAGGAGCTGGCGGCGTTGGAAGAGGCGTGTGTCTAGAGGGGTTCCACTTGCTGCCTTCCTCAAGCGTCCAGGCTTCAGGATCATGGGGTGCCCTGGGAGCCTCTTGGTCTTTATCCCCTCGTACCCACCACTGTGTGGCTCCTTACAGAGGCCTGCTCACCCAGCTCGGGGCTTTGCCCTGGCCCCGCACCTGCCTTGCCCCGCCCTTCCATAGCCAGGTGAACAAGCCCACCACACCTTTGCTCACACTGATCCCTGCCTGGAAGCCCTCCTGCCCCTGCCTTTCGATGTCCAGCCCCTTATCCAAATCCCCCTGTGCTTTCTTCAGTTCCCTGCTTTCACCCCACTTGGCTGTGACCCCCCCCACCTCAGAGCCCCCCTTTGCATTCAGCACACCCTTCTCCTATTGGGACCACTTTGGGTTAGATCCGCCAGTCCTTACAAGCTGGAAGGTAAGTTTAATCTTCTCTCTTGGTCAGAAGAGGAAGTACAGTGCTGAGAGTGCAGCCACCTGGCTAGTCAGAGGCTGGGGTCTGCCCTCTTCCTGCTCCCCTGCCACCTATCACTTGCTCTCTGGTCTTCCTGGAGCTGATGTGCCCAGAGTGTGGTACCCAAAGAGCAGACAGATGGACGGATGGATGGATGGACAGGTGTTGTGGGCAACAAGTACAGCAGGTCTGTACTTTTCTTTACTTTCTGGTATCCTTGGAGGGCCATATGTTGTCCAGCTGGAGACCCATGCACATGGCTTCTCGCTGTCAGACAGCAGACTCTGCCACTCCCTTGCTGAGAAGACCCTCTGTCCACTCGGAGGCCAGAGCCTACGTTTATAAATTCTCAGGTAACAGGTAGCACTTACCAGACACCTGCGGCATCCCATTATTTGCATTGGGCTAGTCCCCCACGCAGACATTCATCGGCAATATTCTCACTCAGAAGGATGCCAGCCATCGCCATAGCGCTGGGGCAGAGTCCTGGAGGCCCCTTCAGCCAGGCATCTCCTTTAGATGGGGCGGGGGGATGGGGAAGCCTTGGGGAGATGCAGGGCATCTGGGGAGGGGCTCTCCAGGGCTCAGGCAGCAAGTGTGCAGGATGAGTATTTGAATACTTTCACAACTGGCCTGGGCACACCAGTGTGTCCCAACATAGATCTGCTCAGAGTCCATGAAGAAAGGATTATTCCTTATTCCCAGGCAACTTGCAACCCAGCTGGAGAGACAGGTGGCAGGTTCACAGCTAGAGGGAATCAGCACTTGGGTCTCTGCTGGCCGGTCCATTTGTGTGTCACTGCAGGCTGCTACCTGCCAGGCGCTGGAGAAGAAATGTGGAATGACCTGCCCCTCGGAGTGCGCCGTTTGCAAGGAGAGTGAGGCTGCTGGACAGATACCCACAGTGCAGTCTTGTGTTGGGGTGATGTGCTGAGTTTGAGATCACATTAGAGCATTTCCAGGGCTGCCCAGAGACCCGGAGGCCCAGGGCCTTATGGAACCACCTGTTCTCATTCCCTGTGCTTCGGATGAGGAGCCCAGCGTCCCTGGAGAAGTTACACACTCCAGGGTGGAGGACGAAGGGCAGAACCAGACCTCCTGCCCCCCTCCCAGCCCCCTCGGTCCTCACTCATGGACCCATTCCGGCTGCTGTCCTGGAAGCCTGGACTTCAAGAAGGTGGAGAAACTGCCAGGGGGTGATGTGTCCACAGCTTGACAAAGGGGCAGGTCACAAAACTATGAAAAGCCCAGATAGAGCTGCAGGAACTCAAAAAGCTGACCGAGGGGCCACCAGTGTGGGGGCACTTGTCCCCCTCCCCCAAGTCTCCCATGGGCCCAAGGGGGTCCCTGTGGTATCAAATTACGTTCATTTTATTTGCTTAAGAACATAACACTGAGTGGTGTGTTTTTAGGAAGTTTTACGTATAAATTAGGTATGGCTTTGGAATGGCCTTTCGTGGCCTACCACATTCCTGTCGTGGAAGCCCCTGCTTCCTGGCAAGGTCTGATCAGGGATTCCCCAGAAACTGTAGAGCTCTCCTGTAAGACGTCACACAGGAGCCCTCCTACCAGTTCTAAAGGCCCAGCTACCGTGCAGATAAATCACCGATTCACCGAAGTTCTGCATGGCCTCCCCTCACTGCAAGGCGGTGCACATTTGGAGGAAAATCCACTTTGGATGTAAGTGTCTTTGTGATTGTTCCACATTCCTGGGACATAAGACCCTCAGGTTCCTTGAAAGCAGAGAGCCGGGAACCGAGGGCCAGGTTCCCCAAACAGCTGGAGGCCCCGTCTCACCCCCAGCGGTTCCCCACTTGCCAAGGGGCCTGCAGTGCTGGCAACCTCCTACCCTGACTGCTGAGGGAATTCCAGGCTTCTCCAGAGACCATCTCAACTGCTTGGAATCCTGCCCTTTGACCTGTCTGGGCTGGCTCAGGCCTGAGAGGAAAGGAAGGGAAATAAATATAAATCTGTTTGATCGCAGGCAGAACTTTTATCTTTCAACAGGAAGCTTCCTGAGAAAAGAGAGCGCGGTAAGCCTCGGCCTGTCCATGCCTTTGCTTGTCTTGGTTATGCTGGCAGCGGTGAGAATGACACCAGTTGTCAGACGAGTGGGGTCAGACCGGGCCTGGGCTCAGCAACCTCGGCACTCGAGTTCTGGCTAAGAAAGAATCCGGGGCCAGGATTCAAACTATAAGAGAAAGTTTATTTGGAAAGTCACTGGTAGAAGAAGTAACCCATAGAAAAAATGGGCTCAGGAAACAAGTTACCAAAGGCAAAACAAACAAACAAAAAAGGCCCTTGGTGCTTGGGAGAAAGAAAGGCAAGGAAAATGGGCCTGGAATCGGGGCAGAGCCAGGGAGGAGGAAGAGAGTATGAGGGGGAGGGGAAAGGAAAGGCTCAGGGCAGGTGTGCTCTGGGAGAGAGAATGTGCTGGGTCCTCCCACCTAAGGGCCTTTAAGGGTGGAGATTTTAGGGGAAGTCCCAGGAGGAGGATCTCAATGGAATATTCATTACCCCTCCAACCCCCGACTCTGCCCCCTCACCCTGTGTGTCCTTTCTGCACTGATTGGTCCCCCTGGCTGATCCTGAGGTCAGCCATGGTGGTTCTGCTGATTTTTGGGGTGTGGTTCTGCTGATATGGGGGACCTGGAGTTGAAACACAGCTGAGGCCTAGTTGTATTTGATATCAGTCAGAACTTCATTGTCCTGGGGACTCAATGCTTAAGGGCTATTCTCGGACCCCCTTGTTTGTCCCCCATCTAAGGGGGTCTAACCTACATGACTGGGAACATATAGTACTAGGGGAGGAAAGGTCAGGCAGGAGAGGGTCCGAATGAATGACCAGCGACATGAAAAGTCAATAGGTCTGCCCCCTGGTTTGGCTCAGTGGATAGCCGACCACTGCCTCAGGGAAAAACACTTAAAAACCATTTTAATAATGTACTAATGTCTTTAACCTGAAGTCAAAACTTCTGGGGAAGGGTAATGCCTTACTCAATGGTCAGCAAGCTCATTAGTCACCAGAGCTGCAATTTGCTGACCACTGTCCTAGGGGGCATGCAGGAGGTAGCTGATCAATGATTCTCTCTCATCATTGATGTTTCTATCTCTCTCCCTCTCCCTTTATTTCTGAAATCAATAAAAAAAATTAAATTAAAAAAAAAAGTCAATAGGTCTAAACCAGGTGACCAGCCATATGCCAGGCGAGGAAAGGTTACCCTGGGGGTGGTCCTTGTTTTTGTTTTACCCCTTTTTGGCACCTGGGGCTTTCTTCCCTGGCGACCTGCTGTACCTGGCCTATCATCCTTGCTCTGCTCATGTCTATCTAACTGTCACCACCATTAGTGCCTGCTGTGCCCTGCCAGAGCCTTGCTGGGAGTGACATCATGGCCATGGGGGTCCCCAGCACTACATGATGGAGCCCTGCCCTTCCCTCCCAGGTCCCTCCAAGGGGGTACCACCCCCTGGACCAGCAGGCAGCTGATGGGCCTGGCTGGGCTCCCTGTGGCTTCCCAAGTGGAGGAGGAAATGGGTCTTTGACATTGAAGTCCAGTCTTCCTCAGGGCAGTAGAGCAGCGCTAGGGCCAGGGGGGTGGAGTGGGGAGGCCAAACTCAGGTGTTCCCTTTGGGGGGGTGCCTTTTGACCTTTCAGCATCCTGAATGTACTTTCTGGTTCTGGTCTTTGGAATCCCTTGCTCAGGGCACCTCTTGCCTCCCCCCTTATAAATCTGTCCTTGTCTGGCTCTGGCCAGAATCCTCATGTGAGCTTCAGATTTGGAAGAACTGTCGGGATCCCAGAAATACCTTCCTGGAGCTCAAGGAAGTCCAGTGGCTTGTGGACAAAAGCCCATTTGCTAATCAGCTTGTGAAAAGCTATGGATCTCTATGATGCTCACCTGTTGTTTACACTGGAGGTTCCAAGGGCTCCCTGAATTCCCCACCTAGAAAACGAACTCCACACTTACCCTCTTCCCTCTTCCCATCCCTTTTGCTGGCTGTCCCAACTCAGTTGTTCCTCATCCCCCGCCAATCCTCTTCACATTTTAAGACAGAATCCAGACAATAATCCGATCTCCCCAAAATGTCCTTTGTAATGAACCCTATTTCACTTAATTTAGTTTAATTAATCTCCTCCCTACCTCCCTCTCTCCCTTCCTCCTTTCCTTCTCTCTTTCCTTTTCTCTTTTCCTCCCTTTCTCCTTCCCTCTCTTCCTCCCTCTTCTCCCTTTCTTCCCAGACACCCCTGAAGTGCTGGGCACCATGCTGGAATTAGGATCCAGCCGTGCCTGCAGGGACTGTGGCATAGACCACTAGCACACCACAAAGGGGAGAAAGAGCTCTGTGCGCTGGGCTTGCTTCACACCCACACCTTGTCCCATTCACCCCTAAATCTGAACAGTTTGCAACAGAAAACACAAGTCACAAATAATGGTCCATGTAAACAGCAGAGGATCAGGAGGTGGGAAAATGAAATAAAATATAGAAAAATATTTTCTATATTTTTAGAAAATGGGGCTCAGCCCTGGCCAGTGTGGCTCAGTTGGTTAGAGTGTCATCTGCTTCACCAAAATGTTGTGGGTTCAATTCCAAGTCAGGGCACATACCCAGATTGCAGGTTTGACCCCCCCCCATTGGAGTGCATGCAGGAGGCAGAGAATGGCATTCATTCCTTCAGGAAGCTTGATGGATAACTGAAGTGAGTCAGCCAGGAAGAATAGAGAATCTGAGCCCCACGTGAGTAGGCCAGACCCTGAGCACCTGATGCATCACATACATCTTCACGTGTAATCCTCAGAACATCCCTGTGCACCAGGTACTCTGTGCATTCTCATTTCATAGATGAGGAATTATGTGACTCACACACAGTCATACAGGAAGAGCCAAATTCAAACCCAGGTCTGTCTGACCTCATTGCTTCTGTTCTTCATGGCCTGGGAATGATTCCTGTCTGCACCAGTTTCTTTTTGATCCCAGCACATTAGACGTCATACATTGGCCAATTCCGGCCTTTGGGTGCAGTGATGTATATTTAGCACCTCCGAAGCAAGATTAACTGTTACATGTTTTGTTGATTCTGGAAACCGATTGTTGCCAATTACGAACCAGGCCTTATCTCAGATTATTTGTTTAAATCCCAGTCCATACTTGCCTTGCCCACAGAATGTTCTGGAAATGAAATGAACTGAAAGTCAGGTGACTGAAGTAATCCTGGGCTTGCAGGTGATCAGCAGTGTGACCTTGGAGAAGTCACTTTTCTCTGGTTTCAATTTCCTCCTTTGAAAAGGAAGAAATCACAGCAACTTCACTGCTAGGAGTAGGCAAGAAGTACATGTGCATCAGGAAGGATGTTCAAGCATGTTTGTGGCAGCACTGCATGAAACCCTGAAGACCACCTGTAATGACCCATGGTAATTCCATGAGGTAGCTGGTCTCCAAGTTGGTCCTCAATGATCCCTGCCTCCTGGCATTGCCCCAAGTGTGGGCCTTTCCTACACTGAACCAGGGTTGTCTCTATTACCGATAGCCAATAGCACAAGGCAGAATAATGGCATGCCATCCTTGAACCTAGCTTATAAAAAGATAGCAGCTTCCATCTTGGGTTCTCTCTCTTTGTCATCACTGTGGAAGCTGCCTTGTTGTGAGCAGGTGCCGTAGAGAAGACCTGAGTCTTCTTGCTAACAGCTGTGTATGTGAGCCACCCTTATATGCCAGTCTTTCAACACCAGTCAAATCTTCAGGTGACAGCAGCCCTAGCCCACAGCCCAACTGAACCCTCACGAGAGACCCTGATCCAGAGCCACCAGGTAGACTGTTCCCAGGTCCCTGACCTCAGAAACTGCAATGATAAATGTTTCTTGTTTTAAGCTGCTAAATTGGGGTAGTGGTGGTGGTAATTTGTTACACAGCAATAAATAACTATTACACTCATACTGTAAAATGTATTGCAGCAGGTAAAAAAAAAACGAAGTAGATCTCTGTGTCTGACACGGAAAGGTTTCTAAGACATGTTGTTATGAGAAAATAATAACTACAGGAAAACACACAGAGCTGTATCTCTTTTATGTAAACCACCATTATCACTGCTATATTTTGTATGTAGTAAATAAGCCATCATAGTATACCAACTCTCAACATTAGTTTATCTCTCAGTAAGGGAATCAGGGAAGGGTGCAAAGGAGGACTTTCATTGTTTACTCAACATATTGCCATTTACCTTAGATTTTTGCCATGATAATGTATCCATGTACATAAATATATAAGCACAATTAAAATTTCTTTAAACAGAGGGGTTAGACTATGAGGTCACTGAGATCTCTTTCAATTCTGTTGTTTTATAGTTCTATTAAAATAGTCACAGAATGTAAATTAAAAGAACAAAATAACATTTGTCACGTCTTTGTTGGCAAAGATGGGAAAATGGTACTCTCACATCTGTTTCTGGGAGGATAAATGGAGAATCAATGGGGAAAGTTGGTTAGGATGAGAATAAGATACAATCAACTAAAACAAAGCATGCAGACTCCAAACCCTTTGAGGTCAAGCACTTCTACTTCTTGACATTCATTCTCTTACACAGAAATATGTGACAGATGGTGTTGTGTTCAGTTACATAAAGGCTATACTATAAGGAGCTTTCTGTGACATTCCAAAGGCTGCACACGGCAGCAGGCATTGCTGGAGCAAAGACATTAACATAGGCTAAATGTCCATAAATAACTAGTATATTTTTATACCATGAACTATTAGGAAGCTATTGAAATGGATGAGCTATGTGGCAAAATCTTTAAGACACATCAAATGAAAAAACACACTGCAGAATGTTATATATAATATGGGTACCGTTTAGAAACACAATACCACTTCATTTTCTAATGTCTTGATGAAAAATCAGAGAAAAAGGTCTGTAATGGCAGAAGCTAGAGTTATAAGGGCATGTGTCTGTGTCTCTCAAGAAAAAGAAAAGAATATAATTGAGGGCTAACAAAAAGGAATTTAAGAATCCAAGATGGCAGCATAGGTAAACACCTACACTGCTGCCTCGCACAACAATTTCAAAACTACAACTAAAAGACAGAACGGACATCATCCAGATCCACAGGAAAGCTGGCTGAGTGGAAGTTCTACAACTAGAAGGAAAGAGAGGGGCTCACAGAGACCCAGAGGAGCTGCAAAAAGCTGAGGTACGGAGACGCGCGCGCTGAGAGAGCGGGTGCCGGAGTACCGGGCTGGCTTTCTCTGGTGGGAGGGAAACGAAGACTCCCAACGGCATTGAACCCCTTATCCTACGACACTAAACCCCAGATCCAGCCGAAACTCATACGGGGGGAGTTTAGACTGTGAAAAGGGAGAGGTGCATGGAAATTTAGGGGAGTCGCAGAAGATCTGGTCCGGTCTCGCACGCGCATGGTGCTGCGCGGAGGGCAGACTGCTGATTGTGCCACTGGCTTTCGCAACTGGGCAGGAGACAGACCCTCCCAACTGTGCCACTTCTGAGTCCACTGGGCCCCTGTTTCGGGCAAAACCCTGGGGACCTAGACTCGTGTGGTCCTGGTGTGCAGGGGAGCTGGAAAGGCAGCGGTTAGAGGCACTGCAGGCGTGCACAAGGACCGCTCCAGCCATTACCCAGTCACGTGAGACTCAGGGGCCGTGGAGGGCGGGGCCGACTGGAAGGCAAAGCGGTCCCTTAAGCCCTGAGACTCCACCCATCCCAAGCTCAACAGAGGCTTCTTCGGTTTTGCGTCTGGTATCATAAGGCTGAATCCAACACAGAAGTTTCCCCAGCATAGGGAAAATGCCGAGACAAGGGAAGGGATGACAAACAAAAGAAATGGAGGAAAAAAAAACGACTGGATATAGAGTTCAAAACCACGCTTATAAGGTTTTTCAAGAATATGCTAGAAAAGATGGATAAATTTAGTGAGACCCAAGAGGAGATGAAAAAGGACCAAATAGAAATTAAACATACACTGACTGAAATAAAAAATATTATACAGAGTCCTAACAGCAGACTAGAGAAAGGCAAGAATCAAGTAAAAAATTTGAAATATAAAGAAGCAGACAACATTCAACTGGAAAAGCAAGAAGAGAAAAGAATCCAAAAATGTGAACATAATGTAAGGAGACTCTGGGACAGCTTTAAGCGTACCAACATCAGAATTGTGGGGGTGCCAGAAGAAGAGAGAGAGCAAGATACTGAAAACCTATTTAAAGAAATAATGACTGAAAACTTCCCACATCTGGTAAAAGAAATAGACTTACAAGTTCAGGAAGCACACAGAACCCCATATAAAAGGAATCCAAAGAGGACCACACAAAGACACATCATAATTAAAATACCAAGAGCAAAAGACAAAGAGAGAATATTAAAAGCAGCAAGAGAAAAACAGTTCATTACCTACAAGGGAGCACCCATAGGACTGTCAGCTGATTTCTCAACAGAAACGATGCAGGCCAGATGGGAGTGGCAAGAAATATTCAACGTGATGAATAGCAAGAACCTACAACCAAGAATAATCTATCCAGCAAAGCTAACATTCAGAATTGAAGGGCAGATAAAGAGCTTCACAGATAAGAAAAAGCTAAAGGAGTTCATCAACTCCAAACCAGAATTATATGAAATGCTGAAAGGTACTCTTTTAGAAGAGGAAGAAGAAAAAGGTAAAAGCCAAAAAATTATGAACAACAAATACATATCTATCAACAAGTGAATCTAAAAATTAAGTGAATTAAAAATTTGATCAACAGAATAAACTGGTGAATATAATAGAATCAGGAGCACAGAAAGGGAGTGGACTGATAATTCTCAGGGGGGAAGGGGTGAGGGGTGTACAGGGAGAGACTGGACAAAAATCATACACCTATGGATGAGATCAATGGGAGAGAGCTAAGGGCAGAGGGAGGGGTGGGAGCTGGGTGGAGGGATGCTATGGAGGGGAAAAAAGAGAAACAAATGTAATAATCTGAATAATAAAGATTTAATTAAAAAAAGGAATTTAAGCTTTATTTGTAATGTTCTGATTTGATTAAAGAGTTATAAACCACTAGGAAGCACTATATAAAAACTGTATTTAAATATTCATGTGTCATTAAAAATTAATTTAGGCCCGGCCGGCATAGCTCAGTGGTTAACATCAACCTATGAACCAGGAGGTCATGGTGTGATTCCCTGTCAGGGCACATGCCCAGGTTGCGGGCTCGATCTTTAGTAGGGGGGTGTGCAGGAGGCAACTAATCAGTGATTCTCTCTCTTCATTGATGTTTCTATCTCTCTCTTCCTCTCCCTTCCTCTCTGAAATCAATAAAAATATATTTAAAAAAATTAATTTAAGAAAAATAATTTGCCTTCACCAAGAACTTTGGCTGGACAAGTAGGAAGTCCAATATTTTAAGAGCAATATCCGTATCTCAACTCTGCACAGCAGAGTTGCCTGGAGCCCTAGGGGAGCACGATGCTAGTCCTGTTTGCTCCCAGCACCCCTGATGTAATTGGTGTGTGGCTCTGGCGTAGGTGCCTTTCAAAGGCTTCCCAGGTGATTCTGGTGGAGAGGCAGGGCTGAAAAGCCCTGATATAGAATAGCAGGCACTGGAAAACTGGCACAGATGGTAGGACACTGAGGAGATATAATGACGTGGACACTGGAGTAAAGAAACAGGACATTGGGAAAATCCAAATATAGTTCATAATTTAGTAACAGCGTGTCCCAATGTTAACCTCTTAGTTGTGATAAATGTCCCCTTGTTATGTAAGGTGTGTACCTGAGGGAAGATGTGATGGGCATTGAGGAATTCTCTGTACTCTCTCTATAATTCTGTACATCCAAAACTACTGCAGAATTTGAAAGTGCCACATTCCTTAGTTAATTGTTATGATTACCTTTTAATTTTTGCTTAATTAAAAAATTGTTCAAGTCTTTTGTGTTTTTGAATGTGGTACTTTAAAATGTTGGGAGTGGGGATTGCTAGACCTGGTGCTCATGAGGATTCTGGGTAAGAACAGAGGTTTAGCTAGACCCTCGAATCTTCCCCTCCACCTGGGGCCCAGAACCCATCGAACTGGGGAGGGGCCTTACGCTTTCCTTCCAGCAATGAAGAGATGCTCAACAAAACTCAGGTTCTTCAGACAACCTTTTCATCGCGTTTCATAAGGTCAGTCTCTCAAGAATAAAATTGTCCATGGAGCTGGCTGGCTGTTCCAGAATGAGTGCGTAGGGGAAGGGAGAATCCCAGAGCTTTGAATTGGAGAAGTCTCAGCATTCGGGGTTCTGATGTGCTCACTGCAGAGAGCAGGAGAACAAAGGCCAGAGAGATGGGGAGGCCAGGCCAGCCCTGCAGGGAGTGAGGGTAAGGGTAGTGCTGGCCTTCAAATCCCATTCTCTTGAGCTATAGCTCTAGGACCCTATTATTTCACCTTTGTCCCTGTACTTGACAAGCAGGTGTCTGTGTCTGGGAAACCTGTCTGTAGGCTGGAGAGAACCCAGAATTTAAATCCTGGCTCCTTGTAACTCCCTCTGTTTCTGCTGAGCAAAATTTCTCATTTTCCATTCCTTATGAGAAATGGGCTCTGTGAGAGGCTCCAATCTGCCAGCTGCCAACACTTCACAGGACAAACTCATCCCGGTGAATTTATAAATTCTGCAACTACTGCAGCCGAGTGTGGAGCTCAATCCCCGCCTGGCGCCCTTGACTGATGAGGGTTTTGCTCGTGTTCCTGGAGGGCCGGGGCCTCTCGGCTGACGTGCTGTTCAGCTGAGATGAATGGGTCCTATCACTATGAAATTTCCCTGGAGTTTGTGCCACGCCTCCTCCTAGCCTGACAGATGGCCCAGGGGCCTGAGAACCTGCCTGTCCAACCCTGAACATCTCTTCTAGGGTTGGTCTGGGGGGAAAAGGCCTTGGGAAAAAGTAATTGCTTCTACAATCATTCACAATAAAGCGCCTCTGATTTGTCTTTCTTGAGGAGAGAAATAAATGATCCTGGCTCATGGCTTTGAGTGGAAATGTAATGCGGTGGTAGGCACAGCAGTCCTCAGCCTGGTCCTGCAGTAGAGTCACCTGATGCCCCCACCCCATTTTGATGGAGTTGATTTGAGGGCCCAGTCATGGACATTATTTATTTATTTATTTTTAAAAAATATATTTTTATTGATTTCAGAGACAAAGGGAAGAAGAGAGAGAGATAGAAACACCAATGATGAAAGAGAATCATTGATCAGCTGCCTCCTGCATGTCCAGGTATTGAGCCCCAACCCAACCATGTGTCCTTGACTGGTATTGAATCTAGGACTCTTCAGTCTGCAGGCCAACACTCTATCCATTGAGCCAAACCCGCTAGGGTGGCATGGACATTTTTCAAGGGCCTCCAATGGCTTTAATGAACTGCTGGGATTGAGAACTCCTGGATTGGAGGGAAAGGGGGAGGACATTGAGGTCAGTGGGTGGGACTCAGTATGTTTGCTAAGTCAAACAGCTCTGGAGAGGATAGTGACTTGCCCAAGGTATTGCATATTGCTGGCAAATTGAATTCACACTTCCGCTGAGCAAAGATCTGTGGGCGACCTATTCGGTGCTGGCTGTGGAAGGAAATTGTTATGTCAGGGGCAGTCTCTCCCAACCACTCACCCAGTTGTTACAGGAAGCAGGAAAGAGCAGGTCCAAGTCCCAACCCAGAGCTCCTGTGAAAGAAGTTGATGGAGGCAGCACTCGCTCCCTCCAGGGGCTCCTCCCCGCAACTCCTCCTGCATATGGCCGCAAACCTGAAGTGCTGAGCGACTGTCTCCTTTGAACAGCTTCTTTGAGAGGCAGAATGGAGTACAGTGGTTGATCACATGGGCTCTGGAAGCAAACTGCCCAGGTTTAATTGCAGCTCCAGTGCTTCCTAGCTATGTGACCCAGGACATATGACATAACCTCTCTGTGTTTCAGTTTCTTCATCTGTAAAATGGGGGATAATGAGAGGATACACTCCACAGAATTGGGAGATTAAATGAGGTAGTGCCTGCATATAAAGCGCTTAATACAGAGCCTAGCAGATAATATGCACTCACTAAATGTTAACTATTGTTATTAAGCTCGCAGGCTCAATGCTCATGCCTTCTGGTTTGAAGGGAAGGGAAGTTTCTCTGCAAAACAGCTCTTTCCTACTAATGCATAAGCCATCTTGAATGCCAGAGTGGCACCTGTAGCACTGTTAGCTGCCTATCTCCCGTACCCTCTACCGCCTGCTCTCAGATGCACCTGGGCCTAACTCCATCTACAATCTGCACCCACCGCCATCTGTGCTTAGCTCTCACCTACACGCAGATTCCCCCTTGCGGCTTCCTCTCTGAGCCCAGGCCCTGCTGTGCCTACAGATTCACCTGTCACCACCTCGTGTGTGTGCGTGCGGAAGCATGCTCTACTTAATCAAGGTCAGGCATGTCTGGATTGAACTGATTTCAGCAGGAAGGAGTTGGAGGCCTTGCAGATTCCTGGTGCCTACAATGGGAGGGGCATTGATGAGCTGGGGTAGTGACGATTCACCCAGTGAGGGGACCTGTAATGAACAAGCTGCAATGACTGGTGCAGGTGGGCTCTGAAAGGCTGCAAAGAAAACCACCGCAGAAGCAGATGAGTGAGAACGATTCTCCTGCCTCCTCTCTCCCAACGTGTCTACCTGAAACCTCAGTTAGCAAGATGGGGAGAAAGAGTGGAAGCTGTAAAGGGGAGAAGGGAGAGGCTCCCTCTTCCTGCTATGGGCTGAACTGTGTCCCCCTGAAATTCATATGTCAAAGCCCCAACACCCAATACCTGAGAATGACTATATTTGGAGATAGGACCTTCAAATAGGTGATTAAATTAAACTGAGGCTGTTAAGGTGAATCCTGATACAATGTGATAGGCATCCTTATGAAAAGAGGACATTTAGAAGCACCGAGACACCACAGGTGCAGTGCATGGAGGAAAGGCTGTGTGAGGAAAGAGTAAGAAGGTAGCCCTCTGCAAGCCAATCCTGCTGACCCTTGACCTTTGAATTCCAGTTTCTAGAACTGAAAGTAAATTTCCTCTCTAAGACACCTGGGGCATTGTGTTATAGCAGCTCCAGCAGATTCACCTACTTCCCCAGCTGGATGCTTTTCGAGGGCCTTGTCATTAATTACCTGCAATCCTTTCTGTGTCCCCACAAAAAATTATTTTAAATTGTCTTAAGCCCTCAGAGAAGTCCCAAAATGGAGAGCCAGCCGCTGAGATTGAGGGTGCTGGATTCTGAGGTGCACAGCCAGCCGTCTCCCAGGACACAGTGAGGATGAGGAGATGGATGCTTATCTGCGGTGTGGCTCAGCCTACCCTCCTGTTTCCTGGCTGCTCTGCTGAGCTGGCTCCCTAGATTAAGCAACAATATATTTCACAGCCAAGAGCAGGCAGGAGGGGACCTGGCCAGGTTGCCCAGGCCAGGGCCCACTTGCCCTGAAGGAATGAAGAAAGCCTCTGACATTCTGCATTCCTGACAGGTGTGAGTTCAGGTCAGCTTGATGGAGAGCCTGCTGCTTGCTGATCCATGTGTTAGGCACAAGCTGGCTATGAGCTTGCCAAGAGATCTAACCCAACCTACTTTTTTCTGTCCCTTTTCTTCTCCACATCCCAACCAACGCACCTGTGTACCTGTGTTAGTCAAGTGACAGAAAACCAAATCTACACAAATAGAGTGGTATTTATGAAATTACCTAACTAGAAAGTTCTAAAGGATGCAAGTAGTTTAAGGCTTTAAGGGTTCAAGTGCAATATCAGTAATATGGCTCCTTTTTCTCTCTCCTCATACCTCTTTGTTTACTTCATTTTCAGACAGACTTTCCCTGTATCATGGCAAAGCGGTTCCAGCAGCTCTAGACTAAATGAGCCCAAGAAGATTTCGCCAAGATTCTGATTGGCTCCTCTTATGTCATGTGCTTATTTCTAAACGGATCACTATTACCCTAAAGAGTATGCAGTATTTGGATTGGCCAGGCCTGACTCACATGCACACCCTTGTTGTTTGGGAAAGGAGTTATCCACGGGGAATGGGCTCCAGTTTCTAAGGAAGTGTTCTGTGAGCAGAAGAAAAGACAAGAAAGGCTTCAGGGCAAACAAAGCTTAGAGCTGGCACAGTCTGCTCCAGCACTAAATAGAACAGAATTGCTGCTATTCCTAGATGGGTCTTTACATTTTCCTACCACCTTAACTCTGGCTCTCCTCCTGCCTGTGCTGTAACAGAAACCAACCCAAAATATGACTGCAGTCTACAAAGGCGAGCTCAGGTGCCAGAAGTAGAGCTACTGTATTTTATCTCGATACAATACAACAAAAATTGGTAAAACTAGGAGACAAAAATCCCTATTATTTAAAGTTTTAAAAACAAAAAAAACCAAATTTTTATTCTTCTGGTTTCTGGTCCTGCAAATACGGAGCTTGGAAGTTGCCACTCCATCCCAACAACAAGGAAAAAGCTGAGCACACTGAACAAGCAGCAGTTCTTAGGGCTGTCGGAGAAGAGCGGTCACAGAGCAAACTGCTGTCCCAAAGGTGGAGAGACAGGTGGATACGGAGAATCACAACTTACCAGAGCAAAATCCACACAAAGAATCCCCCATGGGAACCAGTACCAGGTAGATAATCTGTTTCAGCAAATCGATGAATTGCTGGAGGCTCCAAATGTACAAGTCTGTGAGTTAGAAAATTCCACTCTGTGAAAGGCACTGTTAAGACAATAAGGAGACAAGCCGTAGACTGGGAAAATGTTTGCAAAAAAATATATCTGATAAAGAAATGCTATTAAACATAGACAAAGAACTCTAATTCAATGACGAGAAAAGAAACCCCCAGATTAAAAAATGAGCAAAAGATCTGAATAGACATCTCACTAAAAGGGGCAGGCGGATGGGAAGTAAGCAAATAAAAGATGCTCCACATCCTATGCCATTAGGGAAATGCAAATTAAATAACAGTAAGATGCTACTACACACCCATGAGAATGGCTGACACCACCATATGCTGGTAGGAGGAAGAGTGACAGGAACTCTCATTCAGTGCTGGTGGGAATGCAAGCTGGCACAGCCACTTCAGAAGACAGCTTGGCTTTTTTTTTTTTTTTTTACAAAAGTAACATACTCTTACCAGCACCACACTCCTTGGTATTTATCCACTTAAGTTGAAGACATACATCTACAGTTAAGGACTGAATGTTTGTGTCCCATCAAAAATCCATATATTGAATATCCCCAATGTGATGATATTTAGAGATGGGGGCCTTTGGGAGATAATATATTTTAGATGTGGTCGTAATGTTGGGGTCCTCATGATGGGATTTGGATCCCTTATAAGAGGAGGCCAAGTCCTCCAACCTCTCTGCCCCATACCGTGTTAGGATTCAGCAAGAAGGTGACTATCTATAGCCCAGAAGAGGGCTCATGCCAGAATTCGGCACCCTCATTCTGGCTTCTAGTCTCCAGAACTGTAAGAAATAAATGTCTTGTTAAACCACCCAGACTATGGTATTTTGTTACAGCAGTCCAAGATGACAGAGCCATCCACGTATCTGCAAATAAGTGTTTATGGCAGCTTTATTCATAATTGCCAAAAACTTGGAAGCAACCAAGATGTCCTTCTGTAGCTGAATGGATAAATAAACTGGTGCATCTGTGCAATAGAATATTACTTGGTGCTAAAAAGTAGTATACTACCAAATCATTAAAAGACATGGATGAGTCTTAAATGCATATTGTTAAGTGGAAGAAGCCAGTTTAAAATGGCTACACACTGTATGATTCCACCTATATGACATTCTGGGAAGGGGAGACTGAAGACAATAAAAAGGTTAGTGGTTGATTCAATTGACTAATGGTTCATCCTCCCCCACCCCCTCAAAGCAATGCTCTTTGATTTATTAATTTTATCATTTTTCAAATCTAAATATCATTAATCTTGAACATATTTGTTTACTAATTTCTTGATAAGAGGGTAATATCCTCAATTATAGAGAAAGTGGAGAGGATATTATGAAATTACCTTGCTCCACTCTATGCAAGTCATTTTGAAAATATGAATGAAATAGACTCTTTTATAGTAGAATTTAATTCCCAAACTTATCTCCAAAGTAGATGAAACATGTAAGTAGAAAAATTCACAAAGAACAATGAGAAAAAATATTGTCAAACAGCTACCAAAAATACCAGGAGAGTCATATGGTTTTACAGAAGAATTCTATGAAAATCTAAAAAGATAAATAATAATAATGCTAGTTGTTATTTCAGAGCATAGAAGAATTCTTTTTTTTAAAAAAAGTATATTTTATTCATTTTTTACAGAGAGGAAGGGAGAGGGATAGAGAGTTAGAAACATCGATGAGAGAGAGAGACATCAATCAGCCGCCTCCTGCACGCCCCCCACTGAGGATGTGCCCGCAACCAGGATAAATGCCCTTAACCGGAATCGAACCTGGGACCTTTCAGTCCGTAGGCCAACTCTCTATCCACTGAGCCAAACCGGTTTCTGCTAGAAGAATTCTTTTTATGACATATAATACTGGCATCAAAATTCAAAAAGCATGAAAAAGAAAAAGCTTCAAACCAATTTTGCTTATGAATATCAACATGAAGAAATCCCAAATGAAATATTAGCCCCCTCCAAATACACACACTCACATACACACAAAACCCATTATAGCAGCACCTTAAAGGCATTTCAAATGAGTGATAAAAACACAAATTATTTAATAAATAGTACAAATGCCAGCTGTCTGAAAAAAAATAAGTTGGATTCATACTTCATATATTATATTAAAATAAATTCCAAATGGAATATATATATATATATATATATATATATAATCAGTCCAACCTGGATTTCAGTGCAGTTGGGAGCTTCTGTCTTGGATGAGGTGGAGTCTCAGGGCTGGCTTCCAGTCAGCCCCACCCTACATGGCCCCTAGGTATCAAGTGTTTCTCAGTAATCACTGCAGCCCTGTCTGTGCGAATGCACATGTGTGCCTCGAGTCCTCTGCCTTTCCAGTTCTCTTGCACCTCAGGACCTCTATGAGTCTGGGTTCCCAGAGTCTCGCCTGAAACTGGGGTTCAGTGCAATCAGAAGTGAAGTTCGGTGCAGTTGGGAGGCTCTGCCTCACGCCCACTCGAGAAAGCCAGCGGCACAATAGGCAGTCTATCCTCTCTGCACACAGTGGTATGTGTACCCCCAGACCTCTGCCCTTTTGCAGCTCCCCCAAATCTCTGTGCACTCCTCCCTTTCTCCCTTTTCACGACTGTCCAGACTCCCCCCATATGAGTCTCACCCAGAACTGGGGTTCAGTGCAGTAGGATAAGGGGTTCAGTGCAATCGGGAGTCTCCATCTCCCTCCTGCCAGAGGAAGCCAGCCAGGCACTCCACTGCCTGCTCTCCCCACGCACGTGTCTCTGTACCTCATCTTTTTGCAGTTCTTCTGAATCTCTGTGAGTCCCCCTCTTTCCTTCTAGTTGTAGAATTTCCACTCAGCCAGCTTTCCTGTGGTTCTGGATGATGTCCATTCTGTCTTACAGTTGTAGTTTTGAAATTGTTTTGTGAGGCAGCAGTCTAGGTGTTCACCTATGACACCATCTTTGTTTCTCGACTTCCATACAAATTCTATAGTACATGAGGAAAATCAGTTCTGGCTGTTGCTTATAGTGATTGAGGTTTCCAGCAAGAGGGAATTTCAGGGTTCCAGTCAAAGATGGATGCATGGGAGGCTCCTGAACTCACCTCCAGGGGTTCACCAAGTCTACAAGTACATGTGGAACAATTCCTTCTGACAGAAATCCAGGAACTATCTGAGCAAAATCCAAAAATCCAAAATCCTACGCATCTGTGAATGAGAAAAATACCCACATTGAAACGGGCAGGAAAGGCTGAGATACACCATAGAGCCTACCTCCGGCACAATCAGGAAAAGGTTCCTCTTGAGACAAGAAGAGAGATACTTCTTCGTTGTGCACAAGAGGAAGGAAAGGATGAGCAATGAGAGAGAGAGAGTTTGGAAGGGAGAAGGGATAATGGCTTTTGTATACATTTCCTCAGGTAGAACTAGGATGCCTGGCCAGAGGTGGAAAGAAGGGGAGGGGCAGAATTTGAGACAAAGAGGGAAGGTTTGGGGAAAGCCCAAGAGGTAAATTGTGGAGGGATCAGGGAGTGGAGAAGCTTGCTACAACAGCTCAGCATGAATTTATAGAAAACTGGGTTTTTAAAAAGCTGTGACCTTCCCTGGGAAATCTATGCCTCCTCATAGTGGGGAATGGATGGTCCTAATTAGCCTTTCTTAAGGAAAGGCAAGTGCCCTGTCATTGAGACTACTGAAGTATAACCAATTGGTAAAGATGTTGTGAAAGAGACCCCTGAATGGACTAAATAACCTTTAAGATCTCTCCCAACCTGGAGATTTTATGATGCTATAATTCTATATATTGTAAGAAACTTAGCAAAATCAAATTACTTCCAGCCTATGCAAGTTATAGTGACCTGCTTTTCAGCTTCTCTAAAGGAATGGGATGGAAAGTGCTGTGCACTCAGAAAAGATTATGCGATTCTTGCACTCTCATTCCAGGTCAGTTCTCCTAAGTGTCAGGTAATTATGATGATGGTACAGCAGCTGCACCAGTGTGCTGACTGATAAGTTAGCACAGTATTCATCTCTCTTGAGCAGGCCTGGAATGGCTGGAACAAAGTATCTTCTTGATGCATATTCTTTTTACTTGCTGGTGGCTTAGGAAAATTCTGTTCCTCAGCTCAGCATTTCCCCTGCTGACTCCTGGTTATGAAAGTTCTGTTCTCTTTAGAGAATTTTATTTTGTTCTTATACTCTGGAAGCAGCTTTGCAAAGAAGGCAGCAGGTAAGAGAGGAGATGTTCTATCTGGTTCCAACTCCAAAAGGTACCGCAGAAATCTTGGACTGATGATAGGACTCCCATTTGTCTGGCTACCCCATGTGTCTTGAAATAATACAGAAGAAAAAAAAAGACTGTTCTGATATTATATGCTTACTTCATATTGGGATGGAGCTATGTATTCCCAAGACTAAATCAAAAGGTAATCTTTGAACAAGGCTCATTATGTAAATTACAGAACCATTGAACATTGTGCAACCCCATTCTAGTTTTATTGACAACCCAACCACTTTTATCACCAGAAGATGCCATTCAGTGACCAGCAGCAGATGCATTTTCAGAAGAAATGGGGGACATCAACTTGTCAATGTGACTCCTAGACCCAGTGTGGAGATGCTTGTCCCAGGAAGTCTCCTTCTACCTCCTAGTCATCTTGCAGCATCTTGTGACATAAATCATCTGCCCAAGGCAACACAATATTTCCACATGGAGTGAAACTTTGTGCCACTCCTTGGCATCAGAAATGTTGCTTGATTCTTCCCTCAAGTTCATAATCAGTAGATCACGGGAATATAAACGAAAGTTCTACATATTAGGGAAGAAGTAGAAGAAAAATGTTCTAAGATCGAAGGAGTGCAGACAATTAACTGATTTGTAGACAATTAACTGCTGTTTATAAATAATTTCATTCTGCTTAATTATAAAAACAAAAGGGCAGAAGTACTAATTAAACCTCAATCACTACCATACCACCCAAAGCAATGTATGGGTTCAACACAATTCCTATCACGATACTAGTGGCATCCCCTAGCCTGTTTGGCTCAGTGGATAGAGTGTTGACCTGTGGTTGAAGGATATTGGGTTCAATTTCCATCAAGGCATGCATCTCGGTTTCAGGCTCAATTCCTGGCCCTGGTCAGTATGCATGCAGGAAGCAACCAATTGATGCATCTCTCTCACCTCAATCTTTCTCTCTCTGTGTCTCCTTCCTCCTTTCAACTCTCTTTAAAAATCAATGGAAAATATCCTCAGGTGAGGATTAACAAAAACAATATCAATGGCATATTTCACAGAACTAGAATAAATATTGCAAAAATTTATATGGAACCACAAAAGACCCCAAATAGCAACAGCAATCTTGAGAAAAAAAGAATGAAGTTGGAGGAATAACACTACCTAATATCAAACTATACTACAAAACAACATGGTACTGGCATTAAAAGACATAGATCAATGGAACAGCATAGAGAGCCCAGAAATAAGCCCATGCCTTTATATTGATTAATATTTAACAGGAGGCAAAAAACATACAATAGGGTAAAAATAGTTTATTCAATAAATGGTTTGGGAAAATTGGACAGATACATGAAAAAAATACAACTAAATCACCTTTTCATACCACACAAAAGAGTAAACTCAAAATGGATTGAAGACTTAAATGTAAGATATGGAACCATAAAAACACAGAAAAACATAGGCAGTAAAATCTTGGACATTTCTCATAGCAATATTTTTTCTGATATATCTCCTCAGGCAAAGGAAACAAAAGAAAAAAAATGGAACTACATCAAATTGAAACATTTTTGCCCAGCAAAGAAAACCACCAACAAAATGAAAAGACAATCCACTGACTAGGAGAACATATTCACTGGTATGTCTGATAAGGGGTTAATATCCAAAATGTATAAAGAACTTATAAAACTCAACACCCAAAAAACAAAACAATCCAATTAAAAAAAAATGGGCAAAGGACCCAAATAGACACTTCTTCAAAGAGGATATATACAGATAGCCAGTTGACATCTGAAAAGATGCTGAACTTCACTAATCATCAGAAAAATGCAAGGGATGAGATATCATCTCACACCTGTCAGATTGACTGTCATCAATAAATCAATAAACAACAAGTACCGGTAAGGATGTGGAGAAAGGGGAACCCTCGTGCACTATTGGTGAGAATGCAGATTGGTGCAGCCACTGTGGAAAGCAGTATGGAGATATGGAATAAAAAAAAGAACTGCCTTATACCCAGCCATTCCACTTCTGGGAATTTATCTGAAGAGACCTAAAATACTAATTCAAAAGAATATATGCACCCCTATGTTCATTGCAGTGTTATTTACAATAGCCAAGATTTGGAATCAAGCCCAAGTATCCATCAGTAGATGAGTGGACAAAACAGCTATGGTACATTTACACAATGAAATACTACTTGACTGTAAAAAAGAAGAAAAGTTCACCCTTTGCAACAGCATGGATGGACCTGGAGAGTATTATGCTAAGTAAAATAAGAATTAAAAAAAAGTCAAATACCATATGACTTCATTCATATGTAGAATCTAACAAGAAAAATAGAGACAGAGAGAGAAGAGGCAGACAGCTCTGGGAGTGAAGTAAGCAGGGATTGAGCAAAAAAAGAAAAGAAGAGAGAACTCATGGATATGGACAACAGTGTGGTGATTGCGAGAGTGAGGAGGGTAGGTAGAGGTGGATGACGGTATGGAGGGGATAAATTGTGATAAAAAAGTAAAATAAAATAAAGAATTAAGAATACTCCTCAATTACTGCCACTTGTAAGGGGAGTCACAAAGAGTTATCCCTTTCTGTTTAGTCTGACACCACCAGTATAGTCTGAAGTATGTCATTGAAAGTCTCTTAATCTCATAATTCACCTAAAAATATTGGGATTAAAATGACAGTCTATTTATTGACATCATCTTAGCTGTTTCCAAAATGGATACCAGTTATTTTGATTTTAAAAAAACAACAACCCATAATCTATGATTCTATAAGCAGAATAAAAGAATCATGTAGCAAAATGGAAAGAGCAAAGGATTGTACAGAATCCTAGCCTGAGTAAAAATACCACAACATCAATAAAAATTTAGCCCTTGAAGTCTTAGACTATCTGGAAAATCCTCCACCAGCCTAAAATACCTCTACTCTTGTAAGGAATGGTCACTTGTTTTAGCAAGTGGGTACTGTGGTCTGTGGATGGATAGTCAACAGTGTGGATATGAATCTCTGGGAAGTGCAAGGAGAAATGGACTGTAGGAAAATGTTGGATAAACATCAAATTTTTGCCACAAGTACCTAAATAAAACATAACAAAAATCCTTGTAAGTGAATAGCCAAGTGTACAGGCAGGAGAGGAAAATCACCAGGCACCAGAAATGATGAGGGAACCGAAAGCCATAGTGGAAAGTGGATGAGCTGCTGGATCTTGGACAGAGATGGGGTAGTTGTGGGGTAGCATGGGGTGGGCATGATGGTGGCAATCTCAGTAACCCAGGGGCTTGGGCTTTCATGCCCACATGGGAGCAAGACATGAGACCTTGGGCTGCATTAGGCAGGGAGTTAGAATGAGGACCCTGCTTAATGCTAGCATTCTCAGAGGCCAAAGCCTCAGGGAAAGCATAGATTAGGGGAAAACCTGTCCACTGGCTCAGCAGGAGAACAAGAAAGCATGTCTATCTCTGCTTGAGCTTAGATTTAAAACTTCTCCCCTGAGCTTGGAGCCTATGTCTCACATAGATTCTATTTGAATTTATACTGCCCAGAAGTCTGGAAAACTCCCCAACCAAAAACCTTAATAAAAAATGGGTTTTGATTTGCCTGGAGAAGTAAATACAGAAACATTCTGAGGGAATATTCCATCATCTAGGATGAAAGGGACTTCATGAAACATACGAGACACAACAAACTTGCACAAGAGGCTGAGACATAAGGACCAGAGTTCCACGAAGTTGGAGTAATAGAAAAACAGGCAGATAAAGAGTGCAGTGTGTCCAAAATTAATTTTAAAAAACATTACCCATATACAAAATGACATGTGGACAAGGATATTTGTAGCTGTATTATTTGTACCAAAAAGCTGGAAATAGCCCATGTCATTTTTTAGAGAACTAGTTAAGTAAACTGTGGTGCATCTACACAAAGGCAACCTAGAGAAAAAAAATGAAGTTTCCTATGTACTGATGGAAAAAGGTATCTAGGATATATTACCAATTGAATAAAGCCAGAAAGAAATCAATATAATATCTTTGAGTGCTTTCATTGACATGGAAAGGATATACAAAGATTAATAACTATTATTAACCACTAGAGGCCTGGTGCACAAAATTTGTGCACGGGAGTGGAGGGGGTAGGCTGTGTGTGTCCCTCAGCCCAGCCTGCACCCTCTCCAATCTGGGATATCCCTCTCACAATACAGAACTGCTGGCTCCCAACCACTTGCCTGCCTCTGCCTGATTGATAGCCTAATCACTCTCTAACGCTCCCCTTCCAGCCTGATGGACACCTAACTGTTCCTGGGCCAGCCCAATTGCCCCAACTGCCCTCCCCTGCCAGCCTTGTTCTCCTTAACTGCCCTCCCCTGCTGGCCTTATTGCCCACAACTGCCTTCCCTTATGGGCCTGGTACCCCCTAACTGCCCTCTCCTGAAGGCCTAGGACCCTTCCAACTGCTCTCCCCTGCAGTTCTGGTTCCCCCCACACACACAACTGTTCTCCCCTGCTGACCTGGTCTCCCCCAACTGACCTCCCTGCTTGCCTGATCACCCACAACTGCCCTCCCCTGCAGGCCTGGTTCTCCTAATTGCTCTCCCCTTCAGGCCTGGTCTCCCCAAACTGCCCTCCCCTGCAGACCTGGGTCCCCCCAAACTACCCTCCCTTGCTGGCCTGGTCACCCCCAACTGTCCTCCTCTGCCGGCCTCATCACCCACAACTGCCTTCCCCTGCAGGCCATCTTGTGGTGGCCATCTTGTGTCCACATGGGGGCAGCCATCTTTGATCACATGGGGGTGGCCATCTTGTGTCTTGGAGTGATGGTCAATTTGCATATTATCCTTTTTTTGAGATAGGATAGGGATTGGAACATGGGAATGTGGAAAGGGCATGAGTGAGAGTAAAACATTTTTCTGTTATTTTTATTTTTAAACAATGTGAATGTATTAGTTATTAAAATTACTAGGAATAGAGAATATTTGGATAATATAATTGATGAGCTTGATCAAATGGGATATATATAAAGCATGCACCCAACATTTAGAGACTACATTTAAAAGGTACTCTCTTGGTTATAGGGTGGAGAGAGTGAGGAGCCTACATCTGGCTCTCACTCCCACAGCCATTGCAGTACATTGAGCTCCATAGAGACAGCACTGGGGCAAGTGCGAGATGAACAGGCTCTGAGGAAAAATAACTAAATACGGGCAAAGGAGATGTGAGAGACAAAATATTATATGCGTTCTTTATGCAAACTTGCTGGGTGGAGCACAAGATGAAGCACCCAAATGCTTCAGTCAAGTTTTCAGAGTTTTCTAAGTTCTCAGAGAGCTGGCAGACATGTCTGCTAAAGAGAAAGGAAAAGTTTAAGACATGGCAAAGATGGCCCATTATGAAAGAGTAATAAAAACTGACATCCCTCTGAAAGGGGAAACAAAGAAGTTCAGGATCTCAATGCACCCAAGAGGCCGCCTTCAGCATTTTTTCATGTTTTGTTCTGAGTATAGCTCTGAAATCAAAGGAGAGCATCCTGGCCTATCCATTGGAGATGCTGCAAAGAAGGTGGGAGAGATGTGGAATAACGTTGCTGCAGGTGACAGGTCTGATGAAAGGAAGGCTGCTAAGCTGAAGGAGAAATATAAGCAAAGGAAAGCCTTATGTGGCAAAAAGGGAATCATCACGGCTGAAAAAAAAAATGGAAAAAAAAGTGTAGGGAGAGGTTATAGGGTTAAGCCTTGGACTGACCTGCTGGCACAGCTGCAAACAAGTCCCAGCTTAGAGGGCACAGCCCTCTTAGCATAATTAACCTTGATCTTGTGACTGCTCCCTATATCTTTCCTGGGTAGCTAATGGGGTGTGGGAGGTGCAGCAAGTGCTGCCAAAAACAAGTGAAACTTACAAGAACATTGTAAATTACCTTGTTTATCTCTGACTATAAAATAAAGCATCAGCTTTCAGTCTCCATCTATTGTGTGGTCTCAGTCACGGACAGAAGATCCACCTAGACCCAGCTTATTCTCTTTGTCTGTCTTTTCTTCATCCTTCACCGGCCTCCCTCAGGCTCACTGAACCCTTGGCTGTGCTGGCACAGCACAAAAAGGAAGAGGAGGAAAATGAGGAAGATGATAATGATGAATGTTAGTTCTAGTGCAATTTTTCTTGTCTATAAAGCATTTAACCCCTCTGTACACAACTTACTTCTTTTAAAGAAAAAAATTGAAATGTAAATATATATACATATGTATACACTGAGTGGCCAGATTATTATGATCTCTGAATGCATAATAATCTGGCCACTCATTGTATATCCTATATCAGTGGTCTGCAAACAACGGCTTGTGAGCCACATGCAGCTCACGAGCCGTGGTTTGATGCTCTGTTGACTAATGAATTTGCCGACCACTGTCCTGTATAATAAAGGCTAATATGCAAATTGTCCCCTTCACTAGGAATTTGACCAGCAGGCAGGCTGGCCAACCGCCCATGTCCCTTTCCCCTGGCCAGGCTGGCTGGACCCCACCCATGCACAAATTCATGCACCGGGCCTCTAATATATATATGTGGCCAGATTATTATGCGTCCAGAGATCATAATAATATGGCCACTCAGTGTGTGTGTGTGTGTGTGTGTGTGTGTGTGTGTGTGTGTGTACACATATATATTAGAGGCCTGGTGCATGACATTTGTGCACTGTGGGTGGTGGCCGGTGGAGGGGTGGGTGGCCTCCACCTGGCCTGCACCCTCTTGCAGTCTGGGACCCCTCGGGGCATCCGACTGCCGGTTTAAGCCAGCAGCTGCACATTCCCCGATGGGTCCTTAGTGGTGCTGCTGCAGCAGTGGCAGAGACTCCTGCCACCACTGCTGCACTCACCAGCAATACCCCCGACTTCTGGCTGAGCGACAGGGGGGGCTCCCCCCCCCCCCCCCGTGAGAGTGCACTAACCACCAGGGGGCAGCTCCTGCATTGAGTGTCTGCCCCCTGGTAGTCAATGCGCATCATAGCTACCGGTTGTTACACTGTTCAGTCAATTTTATTATATAGGATATTCTCTCAAAATATATATATAAAGCATTGGCAAAATTTAACTCTCTGTAGGTAATAAAATCTCTAAAATATCCTCTAAGATTTAGTATCTATAGTCCTCATTCTCTAAATATAATATAATAAAACTAAAAACTAATATATAATCAATACACCACTTTTATTTAATTATTATAAATAATCATGTATCAAGGAAGAATAATATTAAAATTATAAAAATATTTACAATTAAATAATAATTAATACTTTACATATTAAGTATGTAGGACACAACTAAAATGAAAATTAGAGGAAAATGGATAACCTTACATACACATACATAGAGTAGGTTGTATAGACCAATGAAATAGAATTTAGAGTTCAGAAATAGACACAACATTTACTGTTAATTAATTAATTTTCAACAAAGGTGCCAATGGAAAAAAACTAGTCTTTAATGAGTGGTGTTAGAATAATGAATGTTGCTGGGATAACTGAATAGCCATATGCAAAAGAACAAAGTTGTACCTTCACCTCATGCCACACACAACAATGAACTCAAAATGGATCAAAGATACGAGAGCTAAAATTATTAATCTCTTATTTGAAAATGCAGGTATAATTATTCATGACTTTGAATTAAGCAATGACTTCTTAAATATGACACCAAAAGCACAAGCAACAAAGGAAAAATGCTGGACATTAACAAAATTAAACTGTACTTCAAAGGATACCATTAAGAAAGTGAAAAGACAGCACAGAGAATGGAAGAACATTTTTTGCAAATCACATATCTGATAAGAGACATATCGCTAGAATATATAGAGAGCTCTTACAACTCAATAATAAAGAAGCAAATAACCCAATTTTAAAAATGGACAAAGAACTTGAATAGACCTTTCTCCAGAAAAGATATACAAATGGCCTACAAGCATACAAAATGGTGCAAGTTGCTGGCACAACACCATTGACCCCACAAGAAATACAAATCAAAATCACAGTGAGCCCTAGCTGGTTTGGCTCAATGGATAGAGCGTCGGTCTGAGGACTGAAGGATCCCAGGTTCGATTCCGGCCAAGGGCACATACCAGGGTTGGGGCATGCAGGAAGCAGCCGATCAATGATTTCTTCTTATTATTGATGTTTCTATTTCTCTCTCCCTCTCCTTTCCTCTCTAAAATCAATAAAATATATTAAAAGAAAATCACAATGAGATACCACTTCACACCCACTAGGATGACCTTAGAAAGACAGGTAATGCAATATTGATGACAATGGGGAGAAGCTGAAAGACTCAAAGGCATTTTGGGGTGAGACTTGTAGAAAGAAAAGGAGCTGTTGGGCCAGGGACCTAGGAGAGTTGTCAGATGGAAGAAGTGGGGCCACCAGGGATGGAACTCTAAGTGGTGAGTGGAAACAAAAGGGGGAGTGCCCCCCTCTGCAGGTGTTCAGAGTCAGAACAATTCTTGGGAATATGGAGATAAGAATGAGTGCTGGAGGGTTGGGATCAGCAGGGGGAGCTGTGGAAGCCCCATGGCTCCTTCTAGCCCTTCTAGCTTCTGCTTAGGAGTTACATGTTTAGATTTGGTCTCAAGTGCTGTAAAGGTTCAGAGAAAGAAGCCAGCACAGTCTGGACTGATCAGAAGGGTTTCCTTAGGCCCTCATAGTCACCCTTGAAAACATCAATAACCACAGCGATGCTCTGGGCCACTTCCCTTGGAGCACTGGACAGCAGGTGAGGAGGTCACACTACAGAAAATTGTTCTGTGACCAAGTGACTTAGTATGAGATACCATCGGGAGGCGAGGGCTGGCAGTGAGGCCTGGTGTACCTAATCATTGGAGCCATCACACGGGCCCGGTTAGCTCTGTATCATCTACCCAGCACTCTGGGTGGAACACCGATTTATGAAATGCCGCATTCATTTCCTGTCAGAGATCCTATCTGAGCCCAGGGTTCTGGCCTCCTGGAGAATTAACTAATTCTCATGAAGACTTGCCCCTACGTCAGATACCAAGGTACAATTTCCATGTGGCAAAGCAAACTGTGTTTTCTACCTAGTTTCTGAAGGACACTTATTTGCTTGCTTAGACATCTGTATAAGGTGTTGTATTTATTTAACATCACATCATTTCCTAGCACATGTTTTGGTTGCTCTGAGAGAGTACACTTAAGAGCTGTGAAAACGACCCAAGTCATGGTAATTCTGCAGCCCCAACAGCAGAGAGCCGCTGGATTCTGATACTGTGGCCGTAAAGCTGTCTGAGATGCTTTAGCCTGCTATGGCCAGGTACTTCAGCTGAGAGAGACTGAAACGTCCAACAAGAACAGAGACAGGCTTCTGTAAGGCAGCCTCATAGATAATCACCCATCTTCACCAGCCCACAAAAATGCTTCATGGTATTTAGCACTGCTTTTAACTCTATCCTATAAGATAAGAAGGTCAATAAAAGCCAGTCATTGTAATAGGATCATCCACATGATTCCCGGCTTGGACCTGTGGAAATTCTCTCCTGTGTAAATCTGGCTGGAATTCTGAGTGTTCTGAAAAGAGAACCAAGGTTTAAAGATAGGTGCAGTCATCCCTTTTATTTTGCATTCCCCTGAGTTTTGGTGAGATGGGTGGTTGCTGGCATGATCATGTGCTGACCAGCCCCAGATTGAGTTGAGGGGCCCAACTTTCTCTTTGGAAATCAAACATCCCCTTTCCTCTAAATCTGTGCTCTCCTGACACATGGGCCTAGGTTCAAGTCCCAGCTGTACTTCCTAGAAGCCATGTAAACTTGAGACATCACTCAAATTCCCTGGGTTTCAGTCTCTTCTTGTTTTCAAATAGGATATTAATACTTATCCCCCAGATCTCTTAGAGAATTAAATAATTTTATGTCTGTGAAATGTGCTTTATGGAAGACAAGTGTTAGTTCAATGACACGTGCACAGCAGCACAGTTCACAGTCTGAGTAGCATGGTCCAGCGTGTGAGTTTGGTGGTGCATGTGTGTAGGGGTTGAATGATTACCCCTACATGATATGTCTGTATTCCTAATCCTAGAACCTATGAATATGACTTTATGGATATGATTACAATGAGGATCTTAAAATTAGATCCTCCTGAATTATCGGGGTGGGCTGTAAATAAAAAGCATGTGTCCTTACAAAAGACAGATGAGATCCCCACCCAGACCCTGCTACTCAGACTGTCGACTGTGCTGCTGTGCATGTGTCATTGAACTAACACTTGTCTTCCATAAAGCACATTTCACAGACATAAAATTATTTAATTCTCAAAGAGATCTGGGGGATAGGTATTAATATCCTATTTGAAAACAAGAAGAGACTGAAACTCGGGTGACAGGAGAAGTTGCAAAAGTTTCTGGGCTGATTAAACTGAAGTGAAGACAGAAATCTTGATGATACAAGGCCTCCCGCCAGAGCAGATGGCACAAAAGGCCTGCTTGCTTTCATTGTTGGGCCTTTGTAGCTGAGAAAACCGCGTTTTGGAAGTAAAGGGAGTTGTAAAATGAATGAAATGTTATGTAACATCTTGTATGCGTGGAGAAAAAAGAAGAGCTACATGGATGTTAACAGAAGTCTGAGTGTGGAGAAAGATCCCATTCATGCCCAAAGGATCAAGAAAGTCTGCCCACCCACCAGTCTTCCTTCCTTCCAAGTTGTTAAGCTTCGAGTTTGTGCCAGGCATTGTGTGAAGTATTGGGGAAATAGCTGTGAACAGGAAAGACTCTTTCTCTTCCAGGGCTTGCAGCCCGGGAGAGGAGGTCGGTGTCTAACAAAAACATAGACGCATCATTTTAAATGACAAGAGCGATGAGTGCTATGAATTGCCTCGGCATCCTTGTCAGGGTTCAATGACCACGGACCTGTGGGTCTGTTTCTGGGCTCTCTATTCTTCCCCCATTGATCGGAGTCTCTCCTTTCACCAGTTCACATGGTCCACCTGTCACAGAAAGTATAGAAGGTGGGAGGGTACATCCTCCAACTCTGTCTTCCCTATCCACTTGCTTTGGCTCCTTTGGTTCCTCTATTTTTCTATCTAAATTTTAAAACCAGCTTTTTAGAATCAGTTAACCATTTATGGCAAGTGTTATGAAGGCAAAGTCCATGGAACTGAAGATTTTTCAAATAAGTTTTAGCAATTCAAC